>JAKSZU010000022.1:2254749-2389866 GCA_026018925.1 Tupaia tana | reverse complement strand
CTGGACTCCCATGTAGTCGACAGTGGTTCGAGTCCCCGGACCCGGTGACTTAAACTCACGTCGGGCACATGTGCATGCATGCCCAAGATCCCGAGAGGAGAATGGAGGAGAAGGGATTGCGGCGTGGCCATCCCCCCAGGAGGTGATTTCTCGCTTTCTGTCTCTCTGTCTCTCTCTGTCTTTCTGGAGAGTGCACATGCCCTATAGCGAAAACCTCTCCAAACAAACAAACAAAACAAAACAAATCTCTCTCCGGCTGGATCATCCCAACAGCACAATCCCCTCCCTTGTGCCCAGAAGTCAGGCCGTCGCTCAAACCTTTATGGCTCTGCACTGCCACCCACTGCAGGCCCTCCACGCCTGATCCTGACACTCGGCTCAGTCAGATTACCAGGCAGTGGGGCTGGGGGGCAGGGGAGTCTCGCCAAGGGAGGCGCAGAAGATCTCTGGGCAGCCAACCCTCCGGGACCCGTGGCCAAAGACCGCACAGGGCCTGGTCCACGGACACGTCCAGCTACTCTGTGCCAGTGGCCGCAAGTCTAAGACACCCCACGTGGTCCTCTCACGTGACCGTCACAACACGGCGAGGCCCCGGCGGTATCTCCCTGTTAGAGCCGAGGCTGCACCGGCCCAGAGAGGGGAAACGAGTTCCCCAGTCCCACCCAGCTAGGAAGAGACAGACTGAGTCCCCCTGCCCTTTCTGCTTCCTGGCCCTGAGGACGGGGAAGAGGAGGTGTGGAAGCACACCTTTCCTTTCTCGGCGCTACAAACTCCGGCCCACTCACGCACCACCCGTAGGTCGCCCCTAAATCCTTTATCTTACAGTTCAGTTCAACTTCCTAATGCTCCTCACTTTTCTGTCTGTTTGTGTTTGCTATAGGACGTGTGCACATGCCAGAGAGAGACAGACGAGAGAGAAAGCGAAAAATCACCCCCTGGGGGGACGGCCACCCCACAATCCCTTCTCCTCCATTCTCCTCTTGGGACCTTGGGCACGCACACACACAGGGTATGATTTTCAAGCTGACGGGTCTGGGACTTGAACTGCCCGGCTGGCCAGGTGGGATCCAGCACCTTAACCTCCACACCACCTGGGGGCCCTCCCAAGGTTTTAACTGATGCAAAGCTTTGTGCAACTGTGTGCTCCCAGATTTAAAGCAGGGTCTGAATGGAGGAGTGCCCTTGTAGCTGGCCACTGCCTGCAGAGGTCCGGAGGCTGGGGGGGCTGGGGGGCTGGAGGGGCTGGAGGGGCTGGGAGGGGCTGGGGGGCTGGGGGGCTGGAGGGGCTGGAGGGGCGGGGAGGGGCTGGAGGGGCTGGGGGGGCTGGAGGGGCGGGGAGGGGCTGGAGGGGCGGGGAGGGGCTGGAGGGGCTGGAGGGGCTGGAGGGGCTGGGGGGCTGGGGGGCTGGGGGGCTGGAGGGGCTGGAGGGGCTGGAGGGGCTGGGGGGCTGGGGGGCTGGGGGGGCTGGAGGGGCTGGGGGGGCTGGAGGGGCTGGGGGGGCTGAGGGGGCTGGAGGGGCGGGGAGGGGCGGGGAGAAGCTGGTTCTGTTTCCCTGCATGGTTTCAGAAGAGGGGTGTGAGGTCCTGGGAATGTCGTCTGACATTCTGCTTTCTTTTCCTTTTCTTTTTTTTGGAGAGGTTTTTGCTATAGGACGCATGCGCTCACCAGACAGAGAGAGAGAGAGAGAGAGAAAGAGAGACAGAAAGCGAGAAATCACCCCCCGGGGGGATGGCCACGCCGCAATCCCTTCTCCTCCATTCTCCTCTCGGGACGCACGCACACGCGCCCGGTGTGAGTTTAAGCCACCAGGTCCGGGACTCAAACCGTGGTTGACTACGTGGGAGTCCAGCAACATAGCCATTATGCTAACTGCTGGTCCCCTGCTTTTTACCTTTCATTATTCTTTTTTTTTTAAAAAAATAAAATTTATTCATTTCTTTTTTTTAAAAGAAGAATCATTTTATTTTACTTTATCTATTACTATTTTTTTTTTAATTTGACCAGAGAGAGAGAGACACAGAGAGACAGAGAGAGGGAGAGTGAGAAAGCAAGCTGCCGGGTCCAGGACTCGAACCACAGTCCACCATGTGGGAGTCCAGCACCTTTAACCACCACGCCACCTGCTGGCCCCTAAAAAGTTGATTCATTTCTTGAGAGAGAGTGAGACACGTGACCCCAACAAGGTCTGCTTGCCGCAACCCACCTCTACCCCGGCCAGCACCATGGGCACACGAGCACGTGCCCGGTGTGGACGGCGGACCTCGGGGCGCAAACCTGGGACCTTCCATGTGGCCTCGGCAGGGCATCGCACCGCCACTGTCCCACCATGGCTGGCCTTGCCGCTGTCTCCCTGTTTGAACCGGGATGTGCCTAACGGCCCCCTAGTTGAGAACTGGGAGCTCCCCCAGGTTCGCAGATGGAGAGGGATTACGCCCCAGACCCACACCGTACCCCTAGGTCACCCAGTGACCGGAGCAGGACTTGGAGACGAAGAGGTCTGCGGGCGGATGCTGTCCCAGGTGACACTGTGGGGACCCTGGGATGGAGTGAGTGCATTCTGCATTCGGGAAGGACATGGATCTTTGAGGGTCAGAGGGCGGACAGCAGCAGGCAGAAGGGTGGTCCTTGAAACGCCCACCCCCTCCTGGAAGCCATGAGCACGCTGCACTGCATGCCCGGGGATTCTGCAGGCATGTTAGGGTGTGTGGTGGTGGGAAGACTAGCCTGGATTTTCAAGCTGGGCCCAACCCACTCTCGCAGGTCCTTAAAGCAGAGTGCTTTCTCTGGCTGGAGTCGGATTCAGAGCATGAGAAAAACTCGTCACTTCTGCAGCAGGGGCCACACGGGACGTGGGGTAAAGAATGCAGGTGGTTGTGAGAGCAGAGGCCAGCCCTGCCCACAGCCAGAGGGGAACAGGAAACCTTGGTCTTTTATTTATTTTTTTAAAGAGGTTTTTGCCTTAGGAAACAAGTACTCACTGGAGAGAGAGACAGAGACAGTGACAGTGAAAGTGAGAAATCACCCCCCCACCCCAAGAGGGATAACCACGCTGCAATCCCTTCTCCTCCATTTTCCTCCCAGGATCTCGGGCACGCACACACACACCCAACATGAGTTTCAAGACACCGGGTCTGGGACTTGAACAGTGGTCGGCCATGTGAGAGTCCAGTGACATAATCGCTACACCATCTGCGGGCCCCGTGGGACCTCAGTCTTACATGGAAGGAAGCTGATCAGCGACCAGAATCGGCCAGGAAGCAGAACCCCATACGGCCCCAGAGGGAAGCCCAGGCCAGCTGACACGGTGGCTTTGGCCTCAGGACACCCAAAGCAGAGTATCCAGTTCAGCCCGGTGGACTTCAGACCCCAGACCTGTGAGACGATAGATGGACACTGTCACAAGCCACTGGATGTGTGGTGAGCTGTGATGACAGCGGTGGAAAATGATGCCTGTTCGCAGACCCAGCACAGCCATAAGAAATCACATAAACCGTTCATTCTTTTTTTTTTTTTGTAGAGGTTTTTTGCTATAGGGCGTGTGTGCTTGTCAGACAGACAGAGAGAGACAGAGAGACAGAAAGCGAGAAATCACCCCCCGGGGGGATGGCCATGCCACAGTCCCTTCTCCTCCATTCTCCTCTCAGGATCTTGGGCACGCACACACGCACACGCGCCCGGCGTGAGTTTAAGCCACCGGGTCCGGGACTCGAACCGCAGTTAACCACATGGGAATCCAAAGACACAGCCATTACGCTAACTGCTGGTCCCTCCTAAACCATTCATTCTTGCAAAGGGGGAAACTGAGGTGAGCAGGAGGCAGAGGGCCGAGGAGCCCAGATGCAGAGCCGGGCCCTCGTCCCCTCTTCCCGGTCTAGTTCGCACTCGGGCACTAAAGCCTACACCCACAGCACAGCCGCAATGAACACCTCAGTGAGTGAACATGACCAGTCACGCTGGCCGAGCGACGCACAGGCACCTGAAAACGCCCCCACGCCTGTCCTCGTCTCCGTGGGAGAAGGGCCGTTCACACAGGGCTGGGCTTGATATGAAACCCAGCTGGGGGCCAGCAGGTGCCACGAGGTTAAGGGGGCTGCATCCCACATGGCCAGCTGCACGTTTTGAATCCTGGTCCCAGCAACTTAGAAATCACTCTTGGGGGACCAGCAGTTAGCGTAATGGCTATGTCGCTGGACTCCCATGTAGTTGACCACGGTTCGAGTCCTGTACCCGGTGGCTTAAACTCACGCCAGGCGTGTGTGTGTGCGTGCCCAAGATCCCGAGAGGAGAATGGAGGAGAAGGGATTGTGGCGTGGACATCCCCTCTGGGGGGTGATTTCTCACTTTCTGTCTCTCTGTCTATATGTCTCTCTCTGTCTTTCTGGTGAGCACATGTGCCCTATAGCAAAAACTTCTCCAAAAAAAAACAAAAAAAATCACTTGAGTGTGCGTGCACACGTGTCCAAAATCCCAAGAGGAGAAGGGATTGCGGCGTGGCTATCCCTGCTGCGGGGGAGGGTAATTTCTCACTTTCACTCACTCTCTCATTCTCTCTCTCTCTTCCCAATCAGTGCATGCAGCCTGCAGCAAAACTCAAAAATAAAAACAACCACAAAAAACCAGTTGGGGTCTCAGGCCAAAGACACAGGACAGCTGCGGGGTTCTGAATGAAAGCCACAAACCCCAGGGTGGTCTGGGGCCAAGCTCACTTCCTACCCAGCTATCAACTCTAATCGGCCTGTTCACAGGAGACTCATGGGTGCCCCTCACTGAGGCATTTCAGATGAGCTGGGACTTGAAAATGCCGCCCGGCAGTGCCCCTCCTGGGATGACTGACAGGCGGACCAGACCTGAAACACCCTTACGCTCCCTCTTCCCCTTCCCCAGCTGCAGGAAGGCTGCCTCTGTCTCCCACGGAGGCCCAGGTCCTTCCTACGAAGAGCTGAGATGCAAGGACAGGGAGGGCCCTGGGCCGGAAGTCCTGGCCCTGTTGCTGACCCACTGCCACGGCTTCCAGTTCGCACATCTGAACTGTGAGCTGGTGGCTTTAATTATTATTATTAGTTTTTTTTTGTGGGGGAGGTGTTTTGTTTTTGTTTTTGTTTCTTTTTGCTATAGGGCGTGTGCGCTCGCGAGAAAGACAGAGACAGAGAGACAGAAAGTGAGAAATCACCCCCCGGATGGATGGCCACGCCACAATCCCTTCTCCTCCATTCTCCTCTCGGGATCTTGGGCACGCACGGACACGCATCCGGCGTGAGTTTAAGCCACCGGGTCCGGGACTCGAACCGTGGTCGACTACATGGGAGTTCAGCGACATAGCCATTACATAGCTGGTCCCTTTTGCCTTTTATTTTTCTGGAGAGGTTTTTGCTATAGGGCACGTGCGTTCTCCAGACAGAGAGAGACAGAAAGTGAGAAATCACGCCCCAGGGGATTTTCCTAGTGCCTTTACCGCCACGTCCACCACCCAGCCATTCCTGGGAGACCAGTGTCTCCCAACCTTACAAGCTCCCTTCACGGGGTTCCAATGGCTCTTTCTAGGTAGGAGACTCCTGTTTTCCGAGGTCAGACGGGAACGGAGTACCATCGCAGCCAGGAACGTGCAGATTTTAACCGAGGAAAACAAGGGTCTGGGACCCACAGGGGACAGGTGGCAGAACCCAGCTGGGCTGCAGAGCAGCTGAGGAGGGAGAGGAGCGGGGCAGGTCAGGCTCTGGGTGTGGGAAGGAATGGGGCTGACCTGCCCAGGCAGGAAGGGAGGGCCTGGGCCCAGCACAACCGGGCAGCCGGGGCTTCCGGGCTGCCTCGGGGCAGAACCAGGAGGACAAAGAGCCCCGGCTCTGGAGCCAGGCCGATCTGCCTGCAGGTCCCCGTGTTCTGGAAGCCGTGTGGCCCCGCGCCGTGCCTCGGTTTCCTCGTCTCTAACATGGAACGTTGGTTGTACCTTCCTCGTAGCGTCCTTCCTGACCTGACCTCTCTGTCACCTCCATCAAGTTAATCCCTTATCACGTTCTGGGACCAAGCTCAAGGCTGATTGTCTCCGCCACAGAGAAGCCAGAGCCCCCCGGCCCAAGTCCCCGATCTCTCTGCTCCTCTCTGGTGCGCTCAGCACTGGGGAACCGAAAAGAGGTCCCAAACCCTGCACCAAGTGCGGGGGACACAGGGTCGAGCTGTCTGTGGGGATGCCCTGGGGGGCTCACAGCGTGGGAAGGGACCCAGATAAACGCTGCAGGCAGCCGGGTCCTGTTCCGAGGTGTGAGGAGAGTGCTCAGCTCCCCTGGGCGGAGGAGGTGGTGACGTCAGCGAGGTGGTGCTGACATGCTGGGTTCAAGGCCACGTCCCGGCAGGGAGCAGAGCTGTGTGCCCTTCCTCCCGGACCCTCGTCCTCCTCACCATCTCTCTAATGGGCACTCGTGAGGCTAGGCGAGGGTTCGAGTCCTGACCTCTCCCCTCTGCGCCTCAGTCTCCCCTCTGTGAGGGAGGGAGGGTTGACACAGGCCATGTGGGACTGCAAACCTCCTTCCCTCGGGGCTGGGGTATGGCTGGGGGTGGGGAAGAAAACCCAACAGTCGGGGCAGAAGCCGCTTTTTTTTTTTTTTTTTGGAGAGGTTTTTGCTATAGGGCGCGTGCGCTCGCCAGAAAGACAGAGACAGAGAGACAGAAAGTGAGAAATCACCCCCCAGGGGGGATGGCCACGCCGCAATCCCTTCTCTTCCATTCTCCTCTCGGGATCTTGGGCACACACGCACACGCGCCCAGCGTGAGTTTAAGCCGCCGGGTCCAGGACTCGAACTGCGGATGACTACATGGGAGTCCAGTGACGTAGCCATTACGCTAACCGCTGGTCCCAAAACCACTCTTCACTTGCGGCTCTGCAAGATGGAGACCCCAGGGCCCCTGCCGTCCGAGGCTGGGAAGCCCTCCTCCCCCAGGGACTGGCAGCTGCCCCCGCGGCCCTGGCTACACCTCTGACTCACCCAGCGGCTCGGAACCAGCCTTGACCCCTGGCCTCGGGCTGGCAAGGAAACCTGGGCTGGGCAGGGCCCTCCCTGGAAACCAGATACCGCATCTCCGAGGACCTTTCCGGAGGGCAGCGCGGCCCAGAACAATCCGGCACTGCATGACGTCACCCTCCTTCCCCGTTATCACCCAGAGCAGGGCCCAGGTGTGGCCTGGGGACACTCACACCCTGTCCCCGGGCAGTGCCCGCCCAGCGCTGCGCAGGAGGCAGGGCGGCTTCCCAGCAGAGGCCGGGCGGCTGCAGCTCCATGACCCTGGAGCGGTCCCCGGAGCCTCAGTCTCGCAGGTTCTCCTCTGATCCCGTCTTCACAGCAGGGACAGTCATGGTGGCCGCGGCAGGGATGGTCCCTGACAAGCTGCCAGGCACAAGGCTCCAGGCCGAGCCCTCAGCCTGGGCTCCTCTCCATGCTGACACATGCATCCCTGTCTAGTACCCCGGGTACAGGTGAGGACATAGAGGCTCCAGGAAAATGGCTTACATGAGGCCATGGGGAGGAAACAGCCCCCTCAGCACCCCCCAGACATATCTGGCATGTGCACGCGCATGCACCTGCTGTGATTTTCAAGCTGCTGGGTCCAGGACTCAAACCGCACTGCTAGTCATGTGGGATCCAGCACCTAAACCACCAGGCCACCTGCTGCTCCCTCTTCTTTAGGTGTTTGCTTCCGTTTGTCTTTTAACTGGCATCTTGCCTACTCCCAAGGGTGCTTGTGGGGAGACCCAATGGAGGCCGTGGATACGGGCGGCTCCGTGGCTGCAGAGAGCATGGGCCATGCGCTGCCACGTCAGGCTTCCGTCCTCCTCCCTCCCACGCTGTGTGGTCAGGTTCCTAACCCCTGCGCAGCCTCCCTGACCAGGCTTTACTGGACATACACACCCTCTGCGAGTGGGACTCACCGGGCGGTCCTCATGCTGCCCTGAGGGCCCGGCTCTGTCTCCCCTACCGTGCACTGTCTCAGAGCCCCCACTTTCTCTCCTGTAAATCGGGGTGCAGGACCCCGGTCTTGCCCCAGTGGGGAAGGTTCTGACATATCACATAGGAGGCGGAGATGGACAGTACCCTGTCTTTCCCATTCTCATCACTAACTTCACCTCCATTCCTGTAAAACCGGTTGAGGAGGGGGACCAGCCGAGAGCGTAATGGTTATGTTGCTGGACTCCCACGTAGTTGACTGTGGTTCAAGTCCTGGACCCGGCAGCTTAAAACTCCCACTGGATGCATGTGTGTGTGTGCCCAAGATCCCGAGAGGAGACTGGAGGAGAAGACTGTGGCGTGGCCATCCAATCCCACCCTCCCCCCTACCCTGGGATGATTTCCCACTTTCTGTCTCTCCAGTGAGCGCATGCGCCCTATGACAGAATCTAAAAAACAAAACAAAACAAAACAAACCCAGAGGGTGAAGAGGGGGCTGTCTCCCGGGAGGTGACGACTGATAGATACTGTTAAGCTGCTTCTTACCCAGACACAGCAGAACACAGATGGGGCAGGCCCATTTCTCACCTCCCCTGCCTTGGCTGGGGTTCTGTTTCCGGTGGAAAAGCCCTGTCCGTATGCAGACTCGACAAAGAGAACCTATTAAATGAAGACGGCCCAGATGGTACAATATCAGCTGGGGGTCTCAAACCACGCTCCTCAGAAACCTGAAGCCGGGCTCCGGGGAGAGCAGGGTCACGAAGGCCTGAGTCTCACGGATACAAACGCTGGTATGTGTTCATAGTAACAGCTGAAAACTGGCCAGCAGATGGTGTGGAGGTTAAGGGGCTGGATCCCCACATGGCCGACTCTGTGGTTTGAGTCCTGGACCCGGGGTCTTGAAAATTACATCAGGCGTGTGTGTGTGTATGTGCCCAAAACTCTGAGAGGAGAATAGAGGAGAAGGGATTGCAGGGTGGCCATCTTTCCTAGGGGATGATTTCTCACTTTCCGACTTTCTCTGTCTTTCTCCGGCAAGGGCATGTACCTTATAGCTAAAAACAAACAAACAAAAATGAACGACAACAAAACAGCTACACTGTACCAAACACCCACAATGCACCAGGCTTTGCCAAATTCCCTGTTAACTCACTCATCCTCGCAACAGCTTGAGGTTACGTTAGTGACATTTTTGTGTTTTTAACAGATGACAGGATGGGGCACAGAGGAGTTAACTAACTTTCCTGAAGACACACAGCTAGTGAGTAACAAGCTGGGATTCGAACCAGCCCTCTGACTCTAAAAAGGACACTCTCAAACCCCACAACACACCACTTCACACCATCGCTGTCCCCATTAGGCCATGGGAGCAGCACTGTAACCCCAAACCCCCAATTTTCAAGATGTCTATTCTTTATTTTTTTTGGAGAGGTTTTTGCTACCGAGCGTGTGCACTCGCCAGAAAGACAGAGAGAGAAAGAGAGAAATCACCCCCCAGGGGGGATGGCCACACCACAATCCCTTCTCCTCCATTCTCCTCTCAGGATCTTGGGCACGCATGCACACACGCCCAGTGTGAGTTTAAGCCACCGGGTCCAGGACTTGAAACTTGAACTGCGGTCGACTACGTGGGAGTCCAGCGACATAGCCATTACGCTAACTGCTGGTCCCATAAATAAAATAATTCTTAAAATAAAAAGAATCACCAAGATTAAGTGTGCGAGGAATCCCCAAGAAACACCAACCACCACACACCCTTCAATCCACTTTAATTCTTCAGGCCATGATGCGAGAGAAGGGCCCCTGCCCTCCCCCTGCAGCCCGGAGTCCCGAACCTTCTAAGTGCAGTCTCTCTGGCAGCTGAGTCCTCCAGCAACGCCGAGGACTGGATGAATGGGCCATGGGCTGAAACCTACGTCTCGATGAACATGGAGGCACCTAAGAAATCGGTCTCCCCACAGTGTCCTCGGGCCTATAAGGCTGAGTGCCTGCAAAGTGGTAGGGGCTGCTTCCATCTCCCCAGCCAGAAATGACCCCTGACCTCCGACCTCCTGACCTGAGTCGGACTGGCACCATTCCCACCACGCTTACTTACTGACCACGACGGGGAGCTCACTACCTTCAAGTACATGCTGAACACGTCTCCCCGTGGAAGCAAGTCTCACTACAACAGAGATCATCAGAATTGACAGTCCCTGCAAAGATTCTTTTATTTTTTTCTTTTTTTGAGAGAGAGATTTTCACTATAAGGTAAATGGAGTCACCAGAGAGACAGAGACAGAGAGACAGAAAGCAAGAAATCACGCCCCAGGGGGAATGGCCATGCCGCAGTTCCTTCTCCTCCATTCTTCTCTCAGGATCTTGGGCATGCATGTGTGCGTGCACGCACGCACACACACACACATGTGCCCAGCATGAGTTTTAAGCCACTGGGTCCAGGACTCAAACCGCGGTCGACTACATGGGAGTCCAGCGACGTAGCCACTACACCATCTGCTGGTCCCCCTGCACAGTTTCTAGAAGGCAGAATTTTTTCTCCCCTGGTGTCCTGTTTTCTTTTCTTTTTTTTTTTTTTTTTTTTTTTTTTTGTCATAGTGCACATGCACTCGCCAGAGAGACAGAGAGAGGCAGAGAGACAGAAAGCGAGAAATCATCCCCCAGGGGGGATGGTCACGCCGCAACCCCTTCTCCTCCACTCTCCTCTCGGGATCTTGGGCACACACGCACACAAGAAGCCTGACATGAGTTTTAAGCTGCCGGGTCTGGGACTTGAAGCGCGTTTGACTACGTGGGAGTCCAGCGACATAGCCATTACACCAACTGCTGGTCCCCATGACTTTTTTTTTCTTTTCTTTTTTTAAGAGAGGGATTTTTGCCATAGGGCACATGTGTTCGCCAGAGAGACAGAGACAGAAAGCAAGAAATCACCCCCCAGGGGGGATGGCCAAGCCACAATCCCTTCTCCATTCTCCTCTCGGGATCTTGGGCACGCACGTACACGCGCCCAGCGTGAGTTTTAAGCCACCGGGTCCGGGACGCAAACCGCGGCTAACTACATGGGAGTCCAGCGACATAGCCATTACGCTAACTGCTGGTCCCATGGTGTCTTGTTTTCTTAATTAAAATCATGCAAGAAACCCTGACATTTCAAGTTCTTGGGGCACGCCGTGACCTGAATAAACGTCCCCAGCCCTCCGCAGGGCTCTAGACCAACCCGGTGCGTGTGGACGGCGGGTCTGTTCACACAGAGACAGCCACATCATCCCCAAACAATTGCAGCCCTGAGTTGGTCATCCCACGGGAACACGGCCGAGGCCTGGGCTGCCCCAACACAGGGAAGTTTCCACGTCCTCAGCTGCAAGCCCGGACTGTCCCCCAGCACTGGGCCGCTGCCTCTGCTCGCGAAGGCTGGACGGGCCGTCTCAGGGATCAGATGAAACGCATCCATTCATTGCTCAGAAACGATGATGAGGTCTTTGTCCTGTTGACCTGGCGTCTCACGAGTGCGGATGACGAACTCCCCAAGGGCTCTGAGCGCAGCCAGGCGAGCCGAGGAAGTGCTGCCCTTCTGTGTAATGTCATCCCTTTGTCACTGCGAGGTGTGCTGCTGTCTCTATATATAGTGTTTACATCACCCTCGGCCACGTGGCTCCCACCCAGCGGACGGGTCTGAAGACACACAAGCACGTTTCCATGCCGAACGGCCACACCTTGTGGTGGACCCGCGCTGACCACCCGGAGGGTCCACGTTCATTGGAAATCTCTCGAAGGGGACCAGACAGAAAGAGGAAAGAACCCAGACCCACAAATAGTCTCCTCCTTCCTGGTCCCAGCTCCATCACTCCATCACTTTTTTCCTTTCTTTTTTTTTTTTCTTTGAGAGGTTTTTGCCTTAGGTCACATGTGCTCGCCAGAGACAGAGACAGCGACAGGGAAAGTGAGAAATCACCCCCAGGGGGGATGGCCACGCCACAATGCTTTCTCCTCCATTCTTCTCCTGGGATCTTGAGCACGCACGCACACGCACCTGGAGTGATTTTCAAACCGCTGGGTCTGGGACTCAGACTACGGTCGGCCACGTGGGAGTCCAGCGACGTGACCACTAAGCCACCTGCTGACCCCACCCCCAGCCCCATCACTTACTGGCTTACAAGCCATGTCACCACCCTGAACCTGTCTCTTCTACTAAAAAAACAAAACGGGATAAGGAATCCGAAAGGGACATGCAACAAATGAAATGCAATGATGTAAATTAAACCAAGTGAGAAAGAACCTCGTGGCATGATGGACGTGCCGGTCCTGGGCACTGCCTGGTCGCAACTCCCTGGGCAGCTGGGCAACCTCACGTCCCTCACTCAGCAGGTCTGGACCTACATTTCCCAATCTGTTCAGTACAGTAGTAAAACATATCCATCCCAGGGTGATTCATTTCCACTTCAAGTTTATTCCTGGGGCAAGCAGGTGGTGCAGTGGTTAAGGTGCTGGTTTCCCACATGGTCGACCACGGTTCACGTCCCAAACCTGGCGGCTTGAAACTCACGCCTGGGGTGTGTGTGTGTGTGTGTATGTGTGCGTGTGCATGCCCAAAATCCCAAGAGGAGAATGGAGGGGAAGGCACTGCAGTGTGGCCATCCTCCTTGGGGGGGGGGTGATTTCTCGCTTTCTGTCTCTCTGTCTCTCTCAGTCTCTCTGGCGAGTGCACGCACCCTATAGCAAAAATCTCTCTCTCAAAAATAAATAAATGAGGGACCAGCAGTTAGCGTAATGGCTATGTCGCTGGACTCCCACATAGTCGACCGCGGTTCGAGTCCTGGACCCGGCGGCTTAAACTCACGCCGGGCGCGTGTGCGTGCGTGCCCAAGATCCCGAGAGGAGAATGGAGGAGAAGGGATTGTGGCGTGGCCATCCCCCCGGGGGGTGATTTCTCGCTTTCTGTCTCTCTGTCTCTCTCTGTCTGTCTGGTGAGCGCACGCACCCTATAGCAAAAACCTCTCCAAAAAAAAAAAAAAAAAGAAAAAATAAAATAAAATAAATAAATAAATAAATAAATAAATGAGTAAAAAGTTTACTTGTTCCTTCCATGAGAGAGACACAGAGAGACAGGCACCCCATCAGGCTGCTGAGGCCACGACCCACCCCAGCCTCCACCAGCCGGGACCACAGGTGCGTGCACACGCCTGGTCTCCACGGCAGGTCCCGGGGTGCAAACTCGGGGCCTTCCATGTTGGCCTGGCTGCGTCCCTGCCTCGCCCCCGCCTGGCCCTGCTGCTCCGAGGAACTGCGTTCACACACACACAGGGTCTCAGGCGCAGCTGGGATGCGGCGAGAACTCAGGAGCGGCTCCCTGCAGCCCCGGACAGCAAAGCGAAGGCTGACTGTGTGTCCTTGAAGATCGGACAAAGCCCCACTGCGTGCACGATCTCTTGCCTCCTTGGCGGTCCAGTGACGAAGGTACCACCGTGCCTTCTTGTCCAGGCGAGGAAAGCGAGGTTCGGGGGTGACACGGTAAGAGGGAGAGCCGGGTGAGCGCACTTCTCTCCCTGCTGTCCAGGTCACCAGCCCGACACCCTCGACCACCCCAGGGACCCCTGAGCTGGGACATTCCAGACCAGCCCAAGCTCTGGTCTATCCCGCCCTGAGTCACTCCGCGACAGCCACGCTGGAATGCCAGCATGCCACGCGGGTCAGAGAAGCCAGGCCCAGCTGTCGTGGCTCCGTCTCTGGATGTCCGGGGGCCCCTCCGTGGTGGCGCCTCTTCTCCATTCCACTCCCCGTGTCTGACAGTAACTGCGGTAGAGAATTAGCTGATCACTGCTGCCCCCTGCTCTAGAACCTTCCATAGCTCCCTGTGCTCACAGGTCAGTTCACATAGCGAGTCCAACGTTAGCACATGCCTTTTCAAGAACCTTCCCAGTCTGGGGGTCTTACCTCCCTCTGGGATGGGACCCCCAGTCTCCTCAAATCGGGGAGAACACTGGTTCTAAACTAAATCCAGACCACTCACAGGTGCTCAAGGTGGGTGAGGATCGAAAATCCAAACTCCTTTTTTTTAAAAAAAAAAAAAAAAAAAGTTTTTGCCTCGGGGTGCACTGGAGAGAGAGTGAGAGGAAAAGTGAGAAATCACCCACCAAGGGGACCAGCGGTTGGCGTAATGGCTATGTCACTGGACTCCCATGTAGTCGACCGTGGTTCGAGTCCTGGACCTGGTGGCTTAAGCTCACACAGGGCGCATGTACGTGCGTGCCCAAGATCCCGAGAGGAGAATGGAGGAGAAGGGATTGCAGTGTGGCCATTACCCTGGGGGAGCGATTTCTCGCTTTCTGTCTCTCTGTCTCTTTCTGTCTTTCTGGCAAGTGCACGCACCCTATAGCAAAAACCTCTCCAAAAAAAAAAAGAAATCACCCCCAGGGGGGTGGCCATGCTACAACCCCTTCTCCTCCACTCTCCTCCTGGGATTCTGGGCACTCATGCACACACATATGCCTGGCATGAGTTTCAAGTCACCAGGTCTGAGACCGGAACTACAGCTGGCCATGTGGGAAACCAGCACCTTAACCACCACGCCACCTTCTGGCTCCAATCCAAACTTCTCTGTACCCTGAGAATCACCCCGAATAGCAAGTACTCTGCCATAGTTTTGAGTTCTTTGCTGATTGGACCCTAAACATTCAAATCCACTGAAATGGTCTACCAGAGTTGAGATGACCCAAACATTTCCTTTTTTTTTTTTTTTAAGAATTATTTTATTATTTATTTAGTTTTTAATTTGACCAGAGAGAGAGAGAGAGAGAGAGAGAAAGTGAGAAAGCAAGCCGCCAGGTCCGGGACTTGAACCACGGTCGGTCATGTGGGAGTCCAGAGTCCTTAACCACCACGCCACCTGCTGGCCCAGATGATCCAGACATTTCTGATTTGAACCCCTCCCTCCAGCAGCATCCCAGTTAATAAATCCAAATCTTTCACAGAGGCCCCTCCCGACCCCAGTCCCATCTCTCTCCCGGTCCCTTTCCGTACACCAGCCACATGGACTCCTCGCCCCTCTACAAACCCCTAGGAGCCTTCAGCTGCGAGACAAACGGCCCTTCCTTGCTCTTCCCTAGGCCTGAAACGGCCATCTCCCTGAGGATGTTTAAGCAGATTCGGTTTCACTCAAATGTCACTTCCTCCAAGAAGCCCTCCTGTACCACCCTTCCACCACTTTCTATCACGTGGCTCTGTGCTTCTTTTTCACCACTGAAATGATGTCGTTTACTCGGTAGTTTATTGTTGACTGTCCACTTCTCCTCTGTAGCCTATCGGCCTATCAGGGGTGGCCCTGTCTGTCTGTCTGTCCCCTCTGCACACAGGTCAGAGAGTAACACGAGCACTCAACCGGCCCCAGATGCGTGCTTCCCAAAGGAACGCGTGAACCATGGACATGACTTCGGCCACATCCCTTGGGTGGTACGGTCATCCCCGTTTGACAGGCAGAGCAAGGTGGGGCCCAGATACATCCAGGGACGAACCCCTGCTCCTCCTCTGGGCTCGCCTGGTTAAGAAGACCCACTGCTGTTCTCACCAAAGACGGGCCTGTCTTCCACTACCGAGAGCTGCTTGCACACCTCCCCCAGGGGGAAACCCTGGTTGGATGAAGGGAGAAACTATATCATGATTAACACTTAATCAGGATTTTGTCCACGTGAGAGCACTCTGCAAGCAAAAAAAAAAAAAAAAAAAAAAAAAAAAAGGCGGGGGTCTTCCTATCGCACTAGACTGTTCCAATAAGCGTGTTCCTGACATGATTTTCTTATGAGGGTCCTTCTCTGTACATTTTATTGCATTTAATTAAAAATTATTGCTAAAAGAAACAGCTGCAGATGGTCTTCTTTTAAGGCAGAAAATTAAAAACGGAGCCTTCTCATCGGTCAATTTCAACAAGCAGCACAGCCGCTCGCCCGTTAGGGTGGGGCGGTTTCGAGATGGTAATAATTTTGATGGCATTTTCAGGTCCTCTCAATGAAACTTAATGAAAGCTCTGCATGAGTTGCATTTGTCAAAAACATAATAACAGTAGGAAGACTCCCGGCGTATGGGCAGATAGAAAGATACCGAGCAGTGCCCCAGCCAGGACGTGCCAGAACTCCGGGCGCGGCTCTTGGGGCCCGCAGACCCGGACAGTGGGAGGCGTAGTGCATCTGGCCTTGCATGGGGACTTATAGCTGTAGCTGTAAATCACCTTCGTTCTACACCACACCTGTGGCTGCGGCACTGTGTAGGGTTGTGAAAAACCAAAGTCGGGGACGTAATGGCTGTGTCGCTGGACTCCCACGTAGTCGACCGCAGTTCGCATCCCAGACCCGGTGGCTTAAACTCACACCGGGTGCGTGTGCGTGCGTGCCCAAGATCCCGAGAGGAGAATGGAGGAGAAGGGATTGCGGTGTGGCCATCCCCCCAGGGGGTGATTTCTCGCTTTCTGTCTCTCTGTCTCTCTCTGTCTTTCTGGCGAGTGCGCGTGCCCTATAGCAAAAACAAACAAACAAACAAACAAAAAACTCAAAAAAAAAAAAAGTAAGGTTTAGCTCTCTTGGAGAAGCACTTTAGCAAAATACTGACTGCAATCTAAGGAGGCTGGGGGGTGAGGGGCAGAAGAAGGGACTCATTCTAGATTCTGTATTAGATTTCAGATTTTTCTTGGGGAGAGGTTTTTGCTATAGGGCACGTGTGCTCGCCAGAAAGAAAGAGGGACAGAAAGCGAGAAATCACCCCCCAGGGGGGACGGCCACGCCACAATCCCTTCTCCTCCATTCTCCTCTCGGGATCTTGGGCACACACGCACATGCGCCCAGCGTGAGTTTAGGCCATCGGGTCCAGGATTCAAACCATGGTCAACTACATGGGAGTCCAGCAACATAGCCATTACACTAACTGCTGGTACCGAGATTTCAGAATTTTTTAAAACATAATTATTTATTTAATGTTATTTATTATTATCCTTAATTTTGAATTGGCCATTGGGCATGTGCGCTCACGAGAGAGAGAGAGAGAGAGAGAGAGAGAGAGAGAACAAGCCAACAGGTCACCAGGTCCAGGACTCGACCTGTAGTCTGTGTTTGGCTATGTGGGAGTCTAGTGCCCTAACCACCATGCCACCTGCTGGCCCAGATTTCAGATTTTTCACAAGTTTATTTATTTCTTTATTCCTGGAGTGAGAGAGAGAGAGAGAGAGACAGGAGAGAGAGAGACAGACAGCAAGACGGCACCCGCAGTGGGGTGTTCACGCTGCAATCCACCCCCAGCAGCCCAGGTCACAAGTGCGAGCACGCCTAGAGCACTCAGAGGGGTCTGCAGACATGAACCCAGAACCTTCCGGAGTGTGCTGTGTCACTGCTGCGCCCCCAGCCAGCCCCTGAACCCCAGCGTTTCGGCACAGCCTTGGCCCATGCCAGTGCCGCCCGGACACTTGGTGACTTGGTTTCCTTCCTTTAACTTTTATTTTAGAGATGGAATTCTTAGGATGTCTTGCCTTTTTCCTGGAAACCAACACAACTCTTTTATTTATCTGACAGACAGTAAAAGAGGAAAGAATGAGAAGAGAAAAGGGGGGTGCTGTGTGCCTGCTGGGGACAGAGCCTCCCCTCGCCCCGCCCCCACCACCGCCTCAGCGTGGTCTTCGCCCTCTGCTCAGCCCACCACTACAGTGGCCTCGTTTCTTTTGGATTTTTTAGAGATTTTGCTATAGGTCTCACCGTATGTGCTTGCTGGAAAGAGAGACAGAAAATGAGAAATCAGACCCCGGGGGGGGGGATCGCCATGCCCCAATCTCTTCTCCTCCATTCTCCTCTCGGGATCTTGGGCACACACGCACACACCCGGTGCGAGTTTAAGTCACCGGGTCTGGGACTTGAACCCTAGTCGACTACGTGGGAGTCCAGCAACATAATACCATTCTGCCATCTGCTGGCCCCTGCAGTGGCCTCTTTAAAAAAAAAAGTTATTTACTTCTAGGGACAGCTGGTGGCGTGGTGGCTGGGGTGATGGACTCCCCATGGCTGACCACGGTTCGAGTCCTGGACTTGGCAGCTTACTTTCTTCCTTTCCCTCTCTCTCCCTCTCTGTCTCTCGCTTATAGCAAATTAAAATAATGCTATAATAATAAATAAGATACCATAATGTATTTTTAAAGTTTATTTATTTCTTCCATGTAAGAGAGAGAGAATGCAAGCACTCCTGGCACCACACCCCACTTCCGCCTTCAGTCGTCCCGGCTCATGGGCACACACATGCCTGTTGTACTCAGGGAGGTCTCTGGACACGAACCCGGAACCTTCCCATGTGGGTTGGCCTCACAGAGCATCTCACCTTGGTGCTGTACCACTGTGCAGCCCCGCGACAGCCTCTTAGCTAACTCCCTGCTTTCCGTCCCTGTCCCTCCACTCTCCACCCTGCTAAGGTGTCTGTGCCAATGTGACCCCGTCATCACACTCCCCACCGCCAGGCCACGTGTGAGCGCTCCAAGCCCACACGCACGGCAGCTCAGGGGGCCCTGCCTTCCCCAGCCCCTTCTCACAGCTGTGGGCACCGAGCTCCATCCACACACAGCCCAGGCCTTCCTCTCCCGAGACTCACTCAGACGCCATGTTCGCTTTTCCTGGAATGACCATCTCCATTGTGAGCTCCTATCCCACCGTCAAAGCCCACCCTGTGTCTTCCAGAAACGAAGGCTCCTCGGCTCCCCATCCACATGCGTGCACGCACCACGAATCAAGCTCTACCACCTCCTTGCACGAGGCTCCGAGGCCTTCCCACCCTTATTCTCCCAGGCAGAACGAGCAGGCTTGAAGGCAGGAACCCTCACACCTCCACTCGCCTGAGCGCAGCCGTGGTCGGCCATGGCAGAGTGTGTGACCTCACCGGGAGTGAGCTAGCTGAGCTGGGGCACTGTTCTGCTGTCATCGGCCGCCATGAAACACGGATGGCGGGGCAGGCTCGTGGCCTAAGGTGAAGAAGGGAGCCAGATCCCACATGGGTGACCGCGTGGTTCGAATCCCAGCCATGGTGGCTGTAAAACACCCAGGCACGTGTGTGTGCGTGCCCCGAATCCCGACAGGGTGGGGAGATGGAGAAGGAAGTGCAGGGTGACCACGCCCCACTGGGGATGCTTTCTCCCGCTCCCTGTGTCTCTCTGGTGAGCACATGGGCCCTCCGGTAAATTTTAAAAAAGAACAAGTGGAGGGACCAGCAGTTGGCATAATGGCTACGTCGCTGGACTCCCATGTAGTTGACCACGGTTAGAGTCCCGGACCCGGTGGCTTAAACTCACGCCAGGCACATGTATGTGCATGCTCAAGATCCCGAGAGGAGAATGGAGAAGGGATTGTGGCGTAGTCATCCCCCCTGGGGGGTGATTTCTTGCTTCCTGTCTCTCTCTCTCTGTCTTTCTGACAAGTGCATGTGCCCTATAACAAACAAACAAACAAAAAAACCACAAAACCAAAAAAACAAGTGGGAGGGCATGGCGGCTAAGGCACTAGACTCTCACATGGCAGACAACAGTTCAAGTCCCAGACCTGCTGGCTTGCTTTCTCGTTGCCCCTTTCTCTTTCTCCCTCTCGTTCTCTTGCTCTCGCTCTGTCCCTCTCTGGAAAACTTAAAAAATAATAACTAAATAAATGCAGTTAAATAAAATAATTCAAAAGAAAAAAGAACAGGTTGAATCCTGCAAGCTCTCAACCTGGTCCCCTCCACGCAGTCTCCACATCTGCAGATGGTGTGAACGGTTTTCCAGATTGAAGGTGTGGAGGCTTCTGCACGGGGACCCGGTCACATGCACGGGAGTCCTGGGTGTCTCGTCTGCCCGCTCTGTGGGTCCTGAGGCCTTTCGAAGTCCTCTCCCCACCCCGGACTCTAAGCCCACTGAGGCCAGCGACAGCACCTGTCCCACCCGTGTCCCACTGCATGTCCAGAATGACTCACTTCTCCTATGGCCACTTGCCTGGACCTTCCCACTTCTTATTTTTACTTTATTTATTTATTTACTTATTTTAGAGGTTTTTGCCTTAGGGTGCATGTGCTCACCAGAGAGAGAGAGAGAGAAACAGAGACAGCGAGAGAGGAGATGAGAAGTCATCCCCCAGGATCTTGAGCACGCGTGCACACATGCCTGGCATGGGTTTCAAGCCATCAGGTCCGCAACTCACACCGCCGTCGGCCACGTGGGAGTCCAGCGATGGAACCACTACGCCATCGGCTCGCCCCGGCCCCTGCTCCTTCTAACACACCCTGCATAATGAGGCCCTTCTGCAAATGCCCGTAACTCCAGCTGCATTCTGATGACGACTTCTCTGGAACAACCCCGGCTGGCAGAAGGGACCCTGCAATGCTGCAGCTTGACCTTCCTTGACCTTCCTCTGCTCTTTCTGCAAGGTGCGGGCACCCTTGAGCTGCCCCTCCGGAGAGGAGGACTCAGGGGACACTCTCTAAGCTGCAGCATGATCCCAAACAGACGGCGCACTCCCACCCTAGAGCTCTAGGGTGCTCCTTGGCACAGGAGGGCCAGGGTCGCCATGAAGAGTCTGCGAATCTCATTAGCAAGTCTAAGCTCATCTCAGGGTGAGGGGCGACAGAGCGCAAACCCAGCAAACCCGCCGGCCACTGGAAAAAACACGAAGGTGTCCTGCATCTGTCTGGGAGCCCTCTGGCCCCGGGCAGTGCCACCGTTTGCCCTGGGTGGGGGGTGCTGTGCTACCCTGTCCCGCGAGGAGGGTCTAGACCCAACAGCTGCTGGATTGAGAACATCAGAGAATGGGGCGGTTTTCTTTTCCTTTTCTTTTCTTTTCTTTTCTTTTCTTTCTCTCTCTTTTTTTTTTTTTTGAGAGGTTTTCGCTATAGGGCGCTGCGCTCGCCATACAGGGGGTATGGTCACGCCGCAATCCCTTCTCCTCCATTCTCCTCTTGGGATCTTGGGCACGCACGCACACACGCCCGGCGTGAGTTTTAAGCCACCGGGTCCGGGACGCGAATCGCGGTCGACTACGTGGGAGTCCAGTGACATAGCCATTACGCTAACTACTGGTCCCAAACGGGGCGTTTTTCAATCTGGGGCAAAACAGGTGGTCGTGGAAACAGCCCTGGGCTAGAAGGGAGGCTCGGGATCCAATCTGGGTTTGGGCACTTACTCTCTGCGTGACACGAGACAGTTCTTATTGTTTTACCGGGTTTCATTTTTTTTCGCCTGGAAGACGGGGACTAGAAGTCGCTGCTAAGCAAGCTGTGGGTTCTAAGGGAAGTAATAACTACAGTCACATCAGAGCGACAGATCCTTTTGCCGTGGCGATTAAGGAATCCCAGAACCCCTGGGCTTGCCGTCCCTGGGGTAACCGGTGGCTAAGGACCCCAAGTCCTTTTGGCTCAGGCCTCTGTCAGCAGCCCCAAGTCAGAGAGGCTCATGCCACAGCCGTGCAGAAGGCTCGCACATGCATGACCCCAGTCTCACTCACGTGATGTCCCGAACACTGAGTCAAACGTACACAGAAGAGTCGTGTGTGTGCACGTGTGTGGGAGAGCGACAGAGAGACAGAGACAGAGAGGGGAGAGGAGAGAGACAGCCCCACGGTGAAAGGGAGCAGATTCGCCCTCCCGGAGTCCACGCCTCTGGGATCACCTGTGAAACCTGCGTCCCCCCACTATGTGAACGTGACCCTGGCACCTGATAACCCTGATGCTCACCGGCCATGGTTCTCGGTGCTGTGTTAGCGCAGCCTTGGGGACTCTGTGGGGCAGGTACAATGGCGTCCCGTTTTACAGATAAGGACGCCGAGGCGCAGGGAGCTAAGTAACTTGGCCCAAGTCCCGCGAGGATGAGAGGTGGCGTGCGGCTGGAAACTCGGGCAGCTTGGCCCGGAGGCCCATGGGCTGAGCCGCCATGCTCACGTGCTCCCGTGGGCCGAGTGTCCTCAGCTCTGCACACTCAAAGCCCGGAGAGGTCTAGTCACGGTGGCTCAGGCAGAAGGGCAATGCGGTATTAGAGCCATGTGGGAAGACCACAGGTTTGAATCCCAGGCATGCCCGTGACCCCAGCTGGTTGAATGGCCAGGGGTGGGGTCCCCTCAGGGGTACCTGTCTCTGTTTCTATCTCTCAACATGAAATAAAGCTTAAAGGAAAGCCAGCTTGCTTTCTCACTTTCTCTCTCTTTGTCTCTCTCTCTCTCTCTGTCTCTCCCTGGTGAACACATATGCCCCATAGCAAATTTAAAATAATAATAATAATAATAATAATAATAAATAAATAAAAATAAATAATTTTTATTTTCTTTTTTGGAGAGGTTTATTCGCTATAGGACGCGTGCGCTCGCCAGAAAGACAGAGAGAGACAGAGAGACAGAAAGCGAGAAATCACCCCCCAGGGGGGATGGCCACGCCACAATCCCTTCTCCTCCATTCTCCTCTTGGGATCTTGGGCATGCACGCACACGCGCCCGGCGTGAGTTTAAGCCACCGGGTCCGGGACTCGAACTGCAGTCAGCTACATGGCAGTCCAGCGACATAGCCATTACGTCAACTGCTGGTCCCAATAATTCTATTTTTTAAGAATTATTTTTTAAATTTTATTTATTCATTTATTTATTTTAATTTGACCAGAGAGAGACACAGAGAGAGAGACAGAAAGTGAGGAAAGCAAGCCACCAGGTCCAGGACTCGAACTGTGGTTGGCCATATGGGAGTGTCCAGCACCTTCACCACCATGCCACCTGCTGGTCCCAGAACATGATCTATTAATGAATGGGGACAGAGAGAAGACCGCGTGTGAATGGTACGTGGTGTCTTTAGCAAGTTCATGGAAAACCTGTGTTATGAAAAAGCTTGGTACGGATTTGAAAACATGTCTTGTACCATCTAAACCCACATTTAAGAGCTGATTGCGGGGCCAGCAGGTGGTATGGTGGATAGGGGCGCTGGATTCCCACATGGCCAACCATGGTTCGAGTCCTGGACCTGGTGGCTTGCTTTCTCACTCTCTCTCTCTCTCTCTCTCTCTCATCAAATAAAGAAAAAAAAATAACAATAACAAATGGAAATAAATAAATAAATATTAAAAAAAAAAAAGAGCTGATTGCAGCCAACAGGCCAAGAAGAGGTTAAACTTTAGAAGCGACGTAATTCATTTTCCCACACACATTTGGATGTTTCTGTGTGTAACACCAAGACATTCGCCATCAAACTCTTCCACCTGTTCAAAATGTTTGAATATTTTCATAACAAAATGTCGGGGGGAAGTGGCCTCAGGTGTCTGTGCTGATATAAAGGATGGGTGATGGGGGCTGGCAGGTGGTGTGGTGAAGGGGGTGGACTCCCACATGGCCAACCCTGGTTCAAGTCCAGACCTGGCAGGTTACTTTCTCCCCCCCACCCTCGGTCAAATTAAATAGTGATCATGATAATAAATGAAATAAAGTAATTCTTAAAAAATACTAAAAAAAGGTGATTAAAGTAGATGTGTCTTTTTTTTTTTTTTTGGAGAGGTTTTTGCTATAGGGCATGTGCGCTTGCCAGACAGACAGAGACAGAGAGACAGAAAGCGAGAAATCACCCCCCAGGGAGGATGGCCACGCCGCAATCCCTTCTCCTCTGTTCTCCTCTCGGGATCTTGGGCATGCACGCACACGTGCCCAGCGTGAGTTTAAGCCACCGGGTCCGGGACTCGAACCACGGTCGACTACATGGGAGTCCAGCGACACAGCCATTATGCTAACTGCTGCTCCCAAAGTAGACATGTCATGATGCAACAAATAGGCAATGATGAGGACTGCTAGGGCGTGTCCCCCAAAGGTTCATGCACCAGAGCGTGGTCTCCAGCATAATGGTGTTGGGACATGGTGACACATTGAAGAGGTGGTTTTGGGCGGTGGAGGCATCATGAATAGATGAATCTGCTTAGTGTGAGGAGGGAGTTCTCACTCTTGTGGGAATGGGTTCGTTTTTGTAAGAGCAGGTTGTTACAGAGCAAGATGGCTGCCCACAGGTCACGTTCCCCCTGCACACGCGTGAGGGCTCCGTTCTGTTGTGTTCGGCTACGCTGTGACACAGTGCCAGAGGCCAGTTAAGGTGCTGCCCTCCTGCTCTTGGACTTTTCAGTCACCAGAATCATGAGGCAAATAAATCTCTATTTTTTTTTTGGAACAATTATTTCATTTGCTTTATTGTTATTATTATTTTTAAATTTTCTATAGGGTGCATGCACTCACCAGAGAGAGATAAGGAGAGAGAGAGAGAGAAGGAAAGTGAGAAAGCAAGCTGCCAGGTCTGGGACTCAAACCACGGTCAGCCATGTGGGAGTCCAGCGCCTTAACCACCACGCCACCTGCCAGCCCCAATTTCTATTCTCTATAAAGCCCCCAGTCTTAGGTATTTCTATTTGGCAACCCAATAATGGGCTGAAACAGGGATCTAAGCAAGACATGTAGGAAAAGCCACTTAGGGTAGCACATAAAAAAATTGTAATTTCTCAGGTATATACAAAGCACTTAGTACTATGTTGCTAAAACAGGTACCTAATAAAGGTTAGTTCTTTTCCTTCATGAAGCTCAAAACCAGCACATCGTCAACACACATTAAGTTTCCATCGAGTAACTAACCTATTTTTTTTAAAAAAGTATTTATTTATTTAATTCTGTTTGTTATTATTTTTAATTTGACCAGAGAGAGAGAGAGAGAGGGAAAGCAAGAAAGCAAACCACCAGGTCCAGGACTCAAACCATGGTCGGCTATGTGGGAATCCAGCACCTCTAACCTCCATGCCACTTGCTGGCCCCGAAGAACTAACATATCAGGGTATTGTGGGATGTTGAGAAGTAAAGACTGGGTTCCCTCTACCAAGACTACTGATTTGTTTCAGACGTAAAACATCCCATTTTGCAAAGTAAGAGTGTTGGACAAGATCCCTGGGGAAAAGATTTTTGTTTTTGCATGAGGCTCAGCTCAAGAAATAGGACTGTGTAGGGAGGGATATATTTTATTTTTATTTTATTTTTTTTTCTTTCTTTTTTATGGAGAGGTTTTTTTTTTTGCTATAGGGCACGTGCGCTCGCCAGACAAAGAGAGACAGAGAGACAGAAAGCGAGAAATCACCTCCCAGGGGGGATGACCACGCCGCAATCCCTTCTCCTCCATTCTCCTCTCGGGATTTTGGGCATGCATGCACACATGCCCGGTGTGAGTTCAAGCCACCGGGTCCGGGACTCGAACCGCGGTTGACTACATGGGAGTCCAGCGACATAGCCATTATGCTAACTGCTGGTCCCAAGGGAGGGATCTATTTTAAAGGAAAGAAAAAAGAAAGACCAAACCTTTTTGTATACCATGGACAAAAGGTACATAGGTAATGATTTGTACGATTTTATGAAATAAAATATTAATAATATTATCACACCTACTAAAATGCTAGTACCCGTGTCTACATACTCCGAAGGAAGTATATGCACAAAAGAAACAGAATCATCCTCCATTAGACCCTGAGCAGCTGCTGATCAGACCTAGGGGTCTTAGGGGTCTTTAAGAACGCTCTGAATTAAATGGCATACTCTGCGGGGGTTTTTTGAAGGGAGGTACTTTTAGTGGAGAAAGGACTTGGATTGAAATGACATTGAATCACACCAGGAATCTGTTCCTTCCGGATCCTTCAGATTATGCAGAGGAGAAAGTCTCCCCCGGGTGCCAGGAGGTCTTTAACACCTCTCCCTGTTTAACAAAGAGACCAGGCCTCCAGCCCACAGCTCAGGGAGGAATGCTCTCAAAACTAGACTTTACCTGTATTCTTTCATTTTTCTGGGTATTTTATTTTTACCCTCACCTTCTAGTCATGGCAACTGATACTGGTTTTCCACCTCCCAATACTACCAATATTGGCATAAAGTTTGTAACACACACAAAACTAAGGTGTTAGCTATAGCATGTGCACTCGCCAAAGAGAGACAGACAGACGGAGGGAGAAACAGAGAGGGAAAGTGAGAAATCAACCCCGGGGGAAATGGCCACACCACAATCCCTTCTCCATTCTTCTCCTGGGATTCTGGACATGCATGTGCATGCACCTGGTATGATTTTCAAGCCGCCAAGTCTGAGACTCGAACCACGGTCAGCCATGTGAGAATCCAGCACCTTAACCTCCATGCCACCTGCTGGCTCCTCCCTTTATATTTTTTTAAGCAAAAAAAAGATGGATTGTAAAACAAACAAAACAAGATGAACCGATTTAAAGAAAAGCAGCAATGGGACCAGCAGTTGGCATAAGGGCTATGCTGCTGGACTCCCATGTAGTCGACTGAGGTTCGAGTCCCGGACCCGGTGGCTTAAACTCACACCGGGTGCATGTGCGTGCGTGCCCAAGATCCCGAGAGGAGAATGGAGGAGAAGGGATTGCGGCATGGCAATCCCCCCTGGGGGGTGATTTCTTGCTTTCTGTCTCTCTGTCTCTCTCTGTCTTTCTGGTGAGCGCACGCGCCCTATAGCAAAAACAATAACAACAAAAAAACCAGAAAACAACAACAAAAAAACTCTCCAAAAAAGGCAATAAGTAAACCCTAGCGTAGGCAGCACACCAGCACAGTCATGGAGACACAGGGAAGGTACGAAACGCAGACCAGTCCCGACCTGCCATTCTACAGGTGCACTTACGGTGGCCCGGCCTGCCCCAAGGTTCTGCAGCAAGCCTGGGGACTTGGGCTACGGACCCATGTCCCCGATACCCTGCCCTGTCCTCTCTCAGGGCTGTTGATACTGATGTTGGCTTCTGCGCTGATCTCAAAAGCAAGGTACGGGGCAGGATGAACAGCGGAAGGAGGAGGGAAAGGCCTCCCCGCCCTCTCGTCCCACCCGCCCCAAGTACCCCTCGTACCAGTCCCAGACAGCAGCACCCCACGTACCAGTCCCAGACAGCAGCGCCCCGCGTACCAGTCCCAGACAGCAGCGCCCCGCGTACCAGTCCCAGACAGCAGCACCCTGGTCCACCTGATCCTTAAAGCACCCACTCAGGCAAGGAAGCAAAGGCCCCAACCCCGGGCAGTTGCTCACGCCTCTCAGCTCAATGTGCCTCCAACCTTCCTTTGCCCAGACCTGTTCGAGCCCGACGCTGGGAACCCTCTCCCATCTGCTTTCCTCTGTTTGATGCGGGGAGCGGAAGAAAGCTTTGTTTACTGAGTCCCCTCCAAGAGGATGTGGTTCTTCCTCGGGAGCTTTACCGTCAGTCTGGCGTGGGTGAAACGGCATCCCAGCGGAATGACAGTTCGGGACACTGAGCCAAAGCCCCAGGCTATGGCATGCAGGGTGAGCTCGTTCAACAGGGGAGCCTCAGCCTCCTCCTGGGCGTGTCACTCCTCCATCGCCATGTTCGTCTGCATGAAGGGCCCCTTCCCTAAGTGGGTTTGTGTTTTGGACAAAGTACAGATCAAGCCAATGGGGCTTTTGCATACAGCCTGGGCACTGTGCATCCCCAGGGTACCACGCATAGACTTACAGGCAAAGAAGCGGGGCTGGCAGGTGGCATGGTGGGTAAGGTGCTGGACTCCCACGTGGCTGACCACGGTTTGAGTCCTGGTCTTGACGGCTTGCTTTCGCACTTTCTCACTCACTCTTTCTCTCTCTCTGGTGAGCTTACATGCCCTATAGCAAATGAAAAATAATAATGATGATGATGATAAATAAAAATTAAATAAATAATTCTTTTTTAAACGAACAAACAAAAAAGGTGAGGAAGTGGCCCTTGGAGTTGTGCAGTGAGCAGGCCTCGTACCTTTAGCATAACCCACTACAAATGGCCATGCCATGGGACCAGTAGTTAGCGTAATGGCTATGTCGCTGGACTCCCATGTAGTCGACCACAGTTTGAGTCCCGGACCCGGTGGCTTAAACTCACGTCAGGCGTGTGTGCGTGCGTGCCTAAGATCCTGAGAGGAGAATGGAGGAGAAGGGATTGCGGCGTGGCCATCCCCCCTGCGGGGTGATTTCTTGCTTTCTGTCTCTCTGTTTCTCTCTGTCTGGCGAGCGCACGTGCCCTATAGCAAAACCCTCTCAAAAAAAAAAAAAAAAAAAATTGCCGTGCCAGGAGTCCTAACACGGATGTCGTCACTCCTTTGCTGACAGACCTTAGGCAAGGCTCTTTCCTGTTCTCGGCCTCAGTTTCAGAACAGCATCTGAATGGTATCTCCAGCTGTCTAGTGCTCTGCTTCTATAGAAGCTGATTTCCACCCTGAAGAGGGTACGAACTCACTCTCCTGGCTGGAGAGAAAAGAGCCAGCCTGGGGTGGGGTGGGGGGATGAGAGGAGCACAGTTTTGACTCCATTAGAAAGAAAAACTCCCTAATGACCGCAGTGCCTCGCAGCAGAAGAGGCAGCTCTGGGAAGGGGTGAGCTCCCTGCGGGTTAAGGAATTCAAGGACAGACTCATGGCCCCCTGTTAGCAGTGGGAGGCTCAACCACATGTCCTCGGAGGTCTGGCCAGCATGGAGCTGCTACGTTTCAAAGCTCAGTTCTGCTTTCAGCAGTGCCAGGAGGCGCTCAGCTGGGGGTGGGCCCTGTCAACACTGAGATCACTCTTTTTTTCCTTTTTTTTTTTTTAGAGAAAGATTTATACTATAAGGCATGCGTGCTCACCAGAGAGAGAGAGAGAGAGAGAAAGTGAGAAATCACCCCCCCCCCAGGGGGGATGGCCACACTGTAATCCCTTCTCCTTCATTCTCCTCTTGGAATTGAGGGTACACATGCACAAGCGCTCAGCGTGAGTTTCAAGCTACCAGGTCTGAGATTCGAACTGTGGTCAACTATGTGGGAGTCCAGTGCCTTAGCCTCTTCGCCACCTCCTGGTCCCAAAATGACTCTTTTTGTTGTTGTTGTCATCGTTGTTGTTTTTTTAGAGGTTTTTGCTATAGGGAGCGTGTGCTCGCCAGAAAGACAGAGACAGAGAGATAGAAAGCGAGAACTCACCCCCCAGGGGTGATGACCGCACCACAATCCCTTCTCCTCCATCCTCCTCTGCACCGCAATCCCTTCTCCTCTATTCTCCTCTCGGGACCTTGGGCACGCATGCATATGTGTGAGTTTAAGCCACAGGGTCCGGGACTCAAACCGCAGTTGACTACGTGGGAGTCCAGTGACATAGCCATTACCCTAACTGCTGGTCCCCGGGAGGTGATTCTTAACACGGTGAGCTTGTCCTCAAATGAATCCACAATCTCCATGCTAAACTCTGTCTCTCAGACAGTGCTGCTGTTTACCTCTGCGATAGCAAACACATCTTTCCGCTCTAGAAAGAACCAACAAACAGCCTTGCCCGGACTCGCAGTGGGGGAGACCGAGCAGGGTGGGAGCCCTTCAAGATATTCATGAGAAAGAGCCATGCCGGCGCTCTGGCCTCCTGGGCCCGCATCAGCTCCTGCTAATTGCAAATCATCCTCATCTATTCATTAGCGCAGCTCCCCCAGGAATTCCTCCAGCCAGCTCTGCCTACCCAGTGACTCCTGCTCACAAGGGGAACCGGTTGGAGGCTTTCTTGTAAAATCGCAACCATTTTGGCTTTTCCTTAATTCAGATCAGGGGGCTCCCGGAGTGCAAACGACAGAGGTGGAATTGCATTGCCTTTACAGGGTATCCGCAAAGCACCAGGAACAGCGAGGTTTGGCAATAATCCACTGGGGACAATCTATGAAGGGCATTCAGGCGGTCTCGGCAAGGTGGAGTCAGAAAAGCCCCCACTGTGTTCACTAATCTCAGTGTTTTATACTCACGTCCAAAGTATACTGGTGAGGGGGGAAAAAACTCAGCCTCGAAGAACCCCTAGAAGACTCCCATTCAGAAATTTAGCTCAGGGCACTGCTGGCTCTTCAAACAATTTAAATACATTGTCTTTTCTTGACCTTGGTTGAATAGAGTGTATATTTACACTCTAAGAAGGTATCAATCTCTATTTAGGGTATTTTCCTGATGGTGCAAGATATTTAGTTTGGCAAGATTCCAGAATTTTCTCTCTTGCTGATTCTCCCAAAGAAAAGCAATGAAACCATCCACCTGGGTGAAAGGGCCCCCCAAAATGTAAATGCGAATGCCTACATATGTGCCGTGTTGGCTATTTTATGGAACTCATTCGCATAGAATATGTACGCCAGGGACCAGCAGGTGGCATGGTGGTTAAGACACTGGACTCCCACATGGCCGACCATGGTTTGAGTCCTGAACCTGGTGGCTTGCTTTCTCGTTTTCCCCTTCTCTCTCTGGTCAAGGTAAAAAATAATAATAGGAACCAGCAGGTGCATAATGGTCATGTTGCTGGACTCCCATGTAGTCAACCATGGTTTGAGTCCTGGACCTAGAGGCTTAAAACACGCTGGGCGTGTGTGCGTGCGTGCCCAAAATCCCAAGAGGAGAATGGAGGAGAAGGGATTGCGGCGTGGTCATCTCCCCTGGGGGTGATTTCTTGCTTTCTGTCTCTCTGGCTAGTGCATGTGCCCTATAGCAAAAAGTCTAAAAATAATAATTATTATTATTATAATAGAATGAAATTCTTATTTTTTAAAATCTTTTTTTTTAAAAAAAAAGGATATTTTCTCTGATCTTTTCGAGAGGTACCGTGAGTCCCATTCCACAGATGAACTGAGGCTTGAACCGCGAAGGCTGCTCATGCCAAGTCCCACAGTGACAGAGACATGAGCCCAAGGCTAAAAGCAAGTGCACCCTGTCCCCTCCCTAGGCTGCCCGGGGGGAGTGACACCCGCTGACGGGGACGGCGCTGCGAGGTCTCCTACCTCTCTGCCTCCTGCTCCACGCTCGGCGGTTTGCTCTCGAAGGCGTTGAAGCTGCTCATGTCCACGTAGCCGTCGTTCTCGTTGGCCGTGGACAGGGCCCTGCTCTGGTCTTCGAACAGCTTCGTGAACGTGCTGCCCCTGGCGGGCCTCCGGGGCGGGATCTGGATGTTCTCGTAGTCCGAGTTCATGGCCGGAATATTCTCGTAGTCCGAAGTGTCCGCGTTGGGGAACGAGATGGACCGTGGCTTGGTCAGCGGCAAGGACAGGAAGGGTGGCCGGGAGCGGTCCTCGAAGGACTCCACTCGGGACACCGTCCTGCTGAAAGGGACGCCCCTCCTCTTGCCATCTCGGTAGAAGATGAGGGAGGACGGGGATTCAGAAGCCCGGAGCTTCCCGGTCCGAGACTTGAGCTGGGGGGAGTTGCTGAGGCTCCTGCGGTCCAGCTCCAGGATCCTGGACGGCCCATGGTAGCTGGACTCCGACGAGGACCGTGACGACGACAGGCTGACGTCCACATGCGCCTTGGTTTCGGTCTTCTTCTTGAAGGTCAGCGCCAGGAAGCGCTTGAAGGACGACTTCTTCTTCTTGGTGTGTTTGTCGGGGGAGCTGCCCTCGATCAGGAGCGACGGCGAGCTCTTGGTGATGGGTCTTTTGGTGATGCAGGCCAGGTCGAAAGGAGGGGGGATGTCGACCACGGAGGACGGGGTGGAGGTGCCGCTGGACGGGAGGTGGTTTCTCTGGGAGAAGCTTCCAGAAGAGCTGACCATGCAGGGCAGGGAGAGGTTGTCCTCATTCCTCTTGATCCGGTGGTCATCGAACCCGGGGCCCTCGGGGTCCCGGAACAAGGAAACCGGGACCTCTCGGCCTTCCACAGAGAAGGACCGGGGGTACAGTGTGAAGGCTCTGGGCTTTGCCGGCAGGACCCTGCTGGCCTCCAGGGCCTTCCCCTCTAGTGACAGCCCTGTCCTTCTCGCCTCCTCCAATCCACCTCCAAGGCCGACGGCGGATGAGCCAGTTTCTGGCCCGGTTTCTTCGGGGACGGTTTCTGGGACGGAGCCGGTCATCTTCCCCGAGTGGGGCCGGGCCCTGGGGATGACGACCCTCCTGTCTGCAGAGGCCAGGCCGCCCTCGCCGTCGGAGCCCACATCTTCCTCCGTGCTGTGACTGCTCTGTGGGTCCAGGGGCCCTCCTTCCCGGGGGTCAGCCAGGCCCGGCAGGCCAATGGCCATCACGTAGGGATTGGTGAGCGAGTCGTCCACGGTGGCCTCACCCTCAGGTACGACCACCACATCGGGGACAGATGGGCCCTCCGCAGGGCTGCCCTGAGTCCCGGCCATGGCGGCCTCCTCTGCACTGACCTCCGAGCGCAGCGCCTGCTCTGACTCTACGCCCTCGGCAGACTCGGGACGAGAAGTGCTCTTGCTGCAGAAAGAGGTGCTCTCGGTGGGCAAGAAGGCGTAGGGGCTGCCTGCAAGCGGGGGCACGAGGTCGTCCAGGCCTTCGCTCTCAAAGGGAATGATGTGACAGCTCTCCTCGACGGGCTCGTCCTGCACGCCGTCCTCACCGCCCGCAGGGCCTCCCTCTGCCTCCTGGCCGGCCTCTTCGTCACGCTCAGGGGGTTCCTCCTGGCCGATGCCATCCCCACAGCCTGCGGGGTCCTGCTCGGAGACCTCAGGGCTGTCCATGGCCACATCGACCTCCTGCAGCCCCGGGGCCGGCCCCTCACTCTCGGCGGGCCCCTGGCTGGCATCCTCGGGGGTCTGCCCAGTATCCTCAGAGGGGCTGTCGGACTCCACAGTGTCACCCAGCCCTCCTAGCTCGGCACGGTCATGGCCCGCCTCATCATCCCCCTCCAGCTCCCCGGGGGTGTCGGGCGAGCGGGGCTCCCCTCCAGGGGCTGCAGGATCCTCTGGGTCAACGTGAGTGAGAATGATGTCGCTCTGAAGGACGGCCTCCCCGTCCCAGGCGCCCCGGTCCCCCAGGTTGTAGGCGTTGTTCTCCTTCACCAGCTTCTCCTCCTCCTCGCTCGTGGATGCCTGCTCCTCTGTCCCGGTGTCATTGTCACAATCCTCCTCCTCCCCGGTTTCAGGGCTGTCGCCTTCGCCACCCTCGCCCTGTCCGCTCAGCGCCTCTTCGGCTGGGCCAGCCGGGGCTGCCGGGTCCTCACCGGCTCCTGTCCCCTCTGCCCCACACACCTCGCCTTCGTCCTCCTGGCCATCTGTCCCGGGCGCTTCTGGAGCCCCCGCGAATGCGTCCTGCACGTGGGCCCCGTCCTTGGGCTCCTCTCTCGTGGGGACCACGATGTAGTCCTCGTCCGTCTCCGACTCCGAGCACTCCAGGCTGGACCGGGGCCCTCCGCAGGGCCCCCCATGGCCGCAGGGCAGCGCCCCGTTGCTGCACTTGAGGCTGCTGTTCACGTACACGCTGGCTCGCCACTCGCTGGGGGCGGCCAGCCTGGGCTTCGGCGCGATGGGGGGCTTGGGCCCCCTGGACGTGGAGCTGGGGCTGCGGAGCCCGTCAGGCCTGGGAGAGGAAGGGAATTTGGGTGCAGTCCCGGGCGTGAGCGGACTGGGCGTCTTCGGCTTGGGAGCAAGTGGTGGTTTTGGTGAATCTGAAGGACGAAAACAGAGAAAAGGAGAAAAAAAAAGACGATAAATGTTTTTTCTTTTCGGAGACGCCTCTGGGCCATCGGCAAAGAAGCAATAAGGACAGGTGTCTCGGCCTAAGGGAACCCAACCTGCCGAGTTTGCTTTCAGGGTTACGCCCTCCACCACCATCTCTAAAACCCCTCACCCTGGCCCAGGTGCGAGGGCACGCGGCCGACACTGAGCTCTGCAGTGGGCCACGTGGGAGCCCCGGGTTCGACCTCAGCGCCACCTAACGGCCCAGTGCATGGTGTGAGCCTGTCATCACCGGGACTCGGGGGCTGGGCCAGGGGATTGTGAGCTGGAGGCGGGCCCAGGCAATGCAGCAAGACCCCAAGAACTAGGCGTGGTGGCACACAGCCGCGGAACCAGCCAGAAAGCTGTCAGGATAATGCTGACAGTGAGGCCCTGTCTAGAAAATAACAACTTACGGGACCAGCAGTTAGTGTAATGGCTATGTCGCTGGACTCCCATGTAGTCGACCACGATTCGTGTCCCGGACCCGGTGGCTTAAAACTCACGCTGGGCGCGTGTGCATGCGTGCCCAAGATCCAGAGAGGAGAATGGAGGAGAAGGGATTGTGGTGTGGCCATCCTCCCTGGGGGGTGATTTCTCGCTTTCTGTCTCTATGTCTCTCTCTGTCTGTCTGGCGAGCGCATGCGCCCTATAGCAAAAAACCTCTCCAAAAAAAAAAAAAAGAAAATAACAACTTACGTTTTCACTAAACATTCATTCTGAAAACAAAAAAGGAAACAGGTCTTTCTTCCGTACACAGCCCAGATAACAACAAGCAACCAAAATGAGAGGTCGCCAGCCCCGACGGTGCGTGGCTTGTTAGGAATGCGATGTACGGCAGGTGAGTGGCTGGTGAGCCAGCAAAGCTCCATCTATATTCACAGCCACTCCCCATTGCTCGGCGCTGCCCAAGTGCCACTCCTGTCAGATCAGCCGGGCTTTAGATCCTCATAGGTGCTTGAACCCCACCATGAGCTGTGCATGGGAGGGATCTAGGCCGCGCAGGCTCATAAACCACCCCCCATTCCACGGAAAAAGTGTCTTCCACGAAACCAATCCCTGGAGCCAAAACAGTTGGGGACTGCTGGACAGAATGAAACGTGAGCTGGCAGACAACCTCATTCACTCATTCATTCATTCATTCATTCAGGAGCTGTCTATCAACACCGCCCTGGTGCTGAGTAACCAGAAAAAGGCTGAATGGATCACCAATATCCCCACTGTCCCCATGGAGCTCACGTCCCTTCTATGGCGAACCTGCTGGATCCTACCCCTACCCACAGCACTGCGGGTGCCAGGGTCATCTAGAGTCAGGAGAGCACCTCCTCGGGGCACGCGGAGGGGCTACGCAGGGGAGGGCAGGGCCGCAGGCCCCAGCGTGTCGGACGGCACAGTCATCGCCTCGTCCCTTCCAGAATGATGTCGTGAAGGCTGCAACCGTGAGGCGCGAGTCTGTGTGGTTGGCTGAGGGTTGCATGGGAAATCCACACGCTTCAGGATTGTATCCGGCCAGGGACCGGCAGTTGGTGTAACGGCTATGTCACTGGACTCCCGTGTAGTTGACTGCGGTTTGAGTCCCGGACCGGGGGGCTTAAACTCACACCAGGTGCATGTGTATACGTGCCCAGGATCCCGAGAATGGAGGAGAAGGGATTGTGGTGTGGCCATCCCCCCCCGGGGGGTGATTTCTCACTTTCTGTCTCTCTGTTTCTCTCCGTCTTTATGGTGAGCGCACGTGCCCTATAGTAAAAAAAAAACTTCTCAAAAAAAATAAAATAAATACATATATATAAAGGTCATATGCGGCTCTGCACCCAGACTTCACGGTGCACAAAGATCATGGGAGAAATTCTACAGTACATGCCAGGGTGGCTGTCTGCACAGGCCTGTGTCCCCGTGGGAGCTGAGTATCCACACACGCGCGGATGACACACGTGGCCGGGAGGACCTGCTGGGGAAGGTGCGGCTTCGGCCAAACGTGGCAGGATGGGAAGGATCTGGCCAGGGGGAGGGGTCGAGGCAAGAGACACCCACATCCGGGGTCAGCCTCTGTCCTGCCGCACGTCGGCCCAGCCCCCCCCCCCCCCCCCCCCCCGGCCACCCTGCCTCTGCCTGGCGCTGCACGCCCCCTCACACGCTTCAGGAGTGGGCTTTCAGGAAGGCGACTCCAGCCGAACACTTTACGGCCCGGGATCAGCACATCCACGCTTCTCCTTCAGCCGGGCCTCGTCTCCCAGTTCCCTCTCCATCGAGGCCCAGGCACGACAAAAAGGGGCCCCGGAATGCTAGCCTGGCTTGTGACAGAAGGGACGATGGAGCAGGGGCCCGGAGGTCTCTGTCACCACGCTCTTCCTTTTCACGCATCTTACACCCAGCATGTCCCTGCAGCACTGAATAGCAATCATCTCCAGTCCACGGTGATCTGTCCAGATACGTGGCCACACATACCGTGACGTGTGTCATCTTCCATTTTCTCATTACCTAAAGAGTCAAAAAGGCCTGGCTTGGTAGTGCAGCGGTAGAGGGCTGCTCAGACTGCAGGTTCGGATTTCTGGTCTACCTACAAATGGCCGGCAGGCACAGCCCTGATCCTGGCTGGCTGGGGAGGCCGGGGGTGGATCGCCGTATGGGACTCTGTGAAGGTGCCTATCTTTCTCCTCCCCGCCTTATTCTCATGAAATAAAAAAATAATAATAAAATTAAAAACTTCAGGGCAAGCAGGTGGTGGGGTGGTTAAGGTGCTAGACTCCCATATGGCTGACCGTCGTTCAAGTCCCAGATCTGGAGACTTGAAAACCAGGCCAGGTATATATGCATGCCCAAAATCCCAGCAGGAGAATGGAGGAGAAGGGACTGTGGTGTGGCCATCCTCCCGGGGGGTGATTTCTCACTTTCCTTCTCACTGTCTCTCTCTGGTGAGCACACACACACTATGGTAAAAAGTAAAAGAAAAATAAATTTAAGAGACAGCAGGTGGCATGGTGGTTAAGGTGCGGGACACTCCCACATGGTTGACCATGGTTCAAGTCCCAGACCTGGTGGCTTGCTTTCTCACTCTCCGCCCCCCCTCCCCACTTGCCTCTCTCTGATCTAATTAAAATGAATGAATGAATATATTTTTTAAAAAATTTAAAATAGGGACCAGCAGTTAGCGTAATGGCTATGTCACTGGACTCCCATGTATGTAGTCGACCACGGTTCGTGTCCCAGACCCGGTGGCTTAAACTCACACTGGGCACATGTGCGTGCGTGCCCAAGATCCCGAGAGGAGAATGGAGGAGAAGGAATTGTGGCGTGGCCATCCCCCTGGGGGGTGATTTCTCGCTTTCCGTCTCTCTGTCTCTCTCTGTCTTTCTGGTGAGCACACGCGCCCTATAGCAAAAACCTCTCTTAAAGAAAAAAAAAAAAAGAATAATTTCATTTATTTCTTATTATTACTTTTTAATTTGATCAGAGAGAGAAAGGGAAATTGAGAAAGTAGGTCCGGGCCTTGAACTGTGGTCAGCCATGTGGGAGTCCAGTAACTCGAACACCCGGCCACCTGCCAGCCCCTTACAGAGCGCCTTCCCCTCACTTTGAGCACAGGTCTGGCGGACTTGGCTGTCTGGTTTCCCAGGCGCATGCTAATTAGGAGAGTCCAGGAGGCGGGGCAGGCAGGAACACTGCCAGTTGTAAGAGGTGGGAGCCCAAAGCAAGAAAAAGAGAAGAGCACACATACGGGCTTTAAAGGCTAAAGCATCGAGCCCCGAGCCCGCCCCCACATTAATCTGCCTCAGCGCTGGGCCAGCCCCTGACATCGGCTAATACCCTAGAGTCTAGAGTTATCAAAAGCTAACAGGTGGGAGTTGGCAGGTAGCGCAGTGGTTAAGGCGCTGGAACTCTCTCAGGGCCCAACATGGTTCGAGTCTCGGACCTCGTGGCTTGCTTTCTCTCTCTCTCTCTCTCTGTCTCTCTCTTTCTGGTGAGTGCACATGCCCTGCAGCAAAACTGTGATAATAGAGAGCAGCAGTTGGTGTAATGGCTGTGTCGCTGGACTCCCACGTAGTCGACCGTGGTTCGCATCCTGAACCTGGTGGCTTAAATTCATGCCGGGTGCATGTGCGCGCGTGCCCAAGATCCGAGAGGAAAATGGAGGAGAAGGGATTGCGGTGTGGCCATCCCCCTGGGGGGTAATTTCTCACTTTCTGTCTCTGTCTCTCTCTGTCTTTCTGGCGAGCACATGCACCCTATAACAAAAAAACAAACTCTCCAAGAAAAAAAAAAAACTGAGATAATAATAATAATAATAAATAATAATTCTTTTTTTTTTTTTTCGCTACAGGGCACATGCGCTTGCCAGACAGACAGAGAGAGACATAGAGACAGAAAGCGAGAAATCACCCCCCAGGGGGGATGGTCACGCCGCAATCCCTTCTCCTCCATTCTCCTCTCGGGATCTTGCGCACGCACGCACACGTGCCCGGCGTGAATTTTAAGCCACCGGGTCCAGGACGCGAACCGCGGTCGACTACGTGGGAGTCCAGCGACATAGCCATTACGCTAACTGCTGGTTCCCAATAAATAATAATTCTTTTAAAAAATGTAGAAGAACAGCGACTTTCTAACTTTTTGTTTCCATATGCCATCAACCATCTCCTACTTTAGAAAAATACCTGTCTAAATGATTGGGAAAAAAACAGAACTTCGAAAAGGTAAGCTTTGGGGCCAACAGACGGTACGGTGGTTGAGGAACTAGACTCCCACATGGCCAACTGTAGTTTGAGTCCCAGACCCAGCGGTTTGAAACTCACACTGGGTGCATGTGCATATGTGCCCAAAATCCTGGGAGGAGAATGGAGAAGGGATTGCGGTGTGGCCCTACCCCCTGGGTGGGTGATTTCTCACTTTCCCTCTCTCGGTCTCTACAGTGAGTGCACATACCCTATAGCAAAAACCTTTAAAAACAAAAAGTTTCAATCCCCTGTCAGCGTGGGGTAACAGCGAGCCTTTGGAGCCTGGTTATTCTGGCTTCGAGGCTCAGCTTCGCCACTCGAAAGCTATGAAATGAAACCTCAGTGCCTCCTGTGTAAAATGGGTACCACAGGGGCCAGCAGGTGGTGTGGTGGTTAAGGGTGCTGGACTCCCACATGGCAGACCACGGTTCGAGTCCCAGACCTGGCGGCTTGCTTTCTCACTTTCCCTCTCTCTCAATCTTTCGTTCTATCTTCCTCTGGTCAAATTAAGATAAGTAAATAAACAAAGTTACATAAAATAATTTTTAAAAATAAATAAGTAATAAAATGAAATGGGTGCCACACAGCACCTGGCTGTGAGGACTGAGGGGTACGTAACACATTCAGGTGTGTCACCGCACGCCTTTACACGGGAATGTTCGGGAAGTGTAGCTCGCTCTGTCCATGTGAAATCAGGGGCCTACCCACATGCGCCCTGGAATGAGTCCCACCCTGCCCTGACACGGCGGGTGACACTGGGTGGCAGGCCCTGGCGGGTTCATTCTTTGGGGGTGAGGACACTCATTTCTCATCCTGCACAGGTGGCACTTCACGCAGGCCCAGAACCCGTGACACAGGGACAGGCGGGCCATGACAAATGGCCGTTGCCCTGGCTGCGTGGCCGCCGCCCCCACCCCATCCTTCATCCAATCAAGCTATTGATCTGTGGGCGCCGTCTCCGCAGGAAAAGGTTACAGTGGGCGTCTGAGGCGTGATCCTGCAAGAAAATGCCTTCCCAGGGAGCCCCTAAGCACGGCCAGTGCTCGGGCAGGCCCGGGGGTTCACCAGCGTCCTCTGAGGTCCCGGGATGCAGGCTCAGAAGGATGCGGAAACAGCACAGAGAGGGCAACAGGGCGGTGTGGGTCACCCAGCACAGCGAGTACTGAACAGGGCCTCGCTCTCTGGCTTCACCATTTTTTTTTTCCAAGTTTGTTCTTTTCTTTCTTCGTCTTTTTTTTTTTTTTAATTTTTTTTTAAAGGTTTTTGCCATAGGGTGTGTGCTTGCCAGGGACAGACAGGGAGAGGGAAAGTGAGACATCGGTCAGCACAGCCCTTTCTCCCCCACCGCCTGGGATTTGGGGCACACACACGCGCGCCCAGTGTGAGATTCAACTGCCAGGTCCGGGACTGGAACTGCAGTCGGCCGTGTGGGAGCCCGGTGCCTTAAGCACCAGCCACCTGCTGGTTCCTCATCTGCTTCTTGAGCAGGAGACACAGAGAACACACCCCTGACATGGTCTTGACCACGTGATCCAGCCTCAGCCCCAGATCGGGGCACTCCTGTCCGGCACACTCAGAGAGGCCACTGGAAAACTCTCCTGGGGGTCGGCCTTGCCGAGCACGACCTGCCACACCGTGCCACCACTGGGTCCCTGCGTGGTCACCTTTTTGCCACATGGTATTTCTGCTACAGCGGACACTTGGGTCCCAGAGCCTGCGAGGCAGAGAAGGGTGACATGCAGAGAAGCGACAGGCCGAGAGACCGGAGACAGCGAGTCAGGAGAGAACTTTATATCAGGCTGGGTCCGGGGCTAAGGGACCCCTGACCGTAAGGTGAGCCCGCGGCTTTAACTGGCTCCCATTCAAGTTCCTTTAGACCAATTCCCTTAAATATGTATTTCCTGAGCACCTACTATGTGTCAGGCCCTCACCTAGGTTGTTTGGACACACCAACCGATGAAAGGAAGACCTGACCCTTGGGGACCTTAAATGGGATGTGGCAGGAGATAAGCAAGAAAAAGGTAAATGTATTACGTATCAAATATCAGACGCTGGGGACCAGCAGTTAGCGTAATGGCTATGTCGCTGGACTCCCACGTAGTTGACCACAGTTCGCGTCCTGGACCTGGTGGCTTAAAACTCACGCTGGGCGTGTGTGCGTGCGTGCCCAGGATCCCGAGAGGAGAGTGGAGGAGAAGGGATTGCGGTGTGGCCATCCCCCCTGGGGGGTGATTTCTCGCTGTCTGTCTCTCTGCCTGTCTGGCGAGCGCACGCGCCCTATAGCAAAAACCTCTAAAAAAAAAAAAAAAAAAATCAGACGCTGATAAAGATTAGGAGAGTGATTCTGCCATTTTCTGCGTTTTTTTTGTTTTTGTCATAGGGCGTATGTGCCCGCTGGAGAAAGACAGAGACAGAGAGGGGACCATGACCATGAGGGGACCACCCAGAGGGGATGGCCATGCCGTGAATCCTCTCCTTGGGATTTTGGGCATGCATGCACATGCATCTGACATGCTTCTCAAGCTGCCGGGTCCAGGACTCGAACCACAGAGTCGGCCATGTGGGATCCAGCACCTTACCCACCAGGCCACCTGCTGGCCCGTGTTTCTGCAATTTTAAATAGAGTGACCAGGAAGGCAGGGGGAGCCAAGTCTCGGCCCTGTCCGGCAAATGGCACAGAGCCCAGTGTGCGGAGGGCAGAAAGCAAGAGGCCAGAGGCCCAGGAGGTGCAGGTTGCGCCGGGCCCTGCAGACCATGGGGAACCAGAGTGGCCCCAAAGCCACTGCAGGGTCTTGTGCAGAAGGCCCTGGCCGCTCCGGCTGATTGCTGAAATAAGCTGAAACCGCGCAGAAGCAGGGAGGCAGTGAGGACGAGGCCGGGCTGAAAGGAGTCAGATTCCACTCATGAAGGCAGAGCAGCAGGGATCTGAGGCCAGCCGGATACGGGTCAAAAACTCAGCAAAGTCCAGGGCGACACCAAGGTGTGGATTCTGAGCCACTGGGAAAGCGAAGCTGTCACCAGCCAAGCAAGGAAGACAGCAGTGCTGCGGAGGGAAACCAGAACTTTGGTCCCTGCGTGTCACACGCCTGCCCCCGGGGTATCAGGCGGGCTCTGGGTTCCAGAGAGCGGTCCAGCTGGAGGGTGTGAGCTCAGTGAGAGCGCCAGGGGACAGGTATGGACAAGGAAGAGCAGGACCAAGATGGCAGCCCGGGGGGGCCCCCCGCTGGCCAAGAGGAGGGTGCAGGAAAACCATGCATGCGTGCATTTCCAGCTCTGCTCCCTCCCTCCGGCCTCCCCGCTCTCTCACGAGGAACCAGATGCAGCCCCTGGGTCTCAGACCCCTTCCCCTTAGAGAAGATTCAGGCAGGAAGGACCACGCCTATGCATGCTGAATATGGGAGATTTTCCCAATTAAAAAGGTGCTGCATGGTTAAGGGCGCTGGACTCCCACATGGCCAACCCCGGTTCAAGTCCCGGACCTGGTGGCTTGCTTTCTCACTCTCTTTCTCTGGTCAAATTAAAATAAAGTTAAATAAAATCATTCTTTTTTTTTGGAGAGGTTTTTGCTATAGGGTGCTTGTGCTCTCTAGAAAGACAGACAGAGAGACAGAGACACAGAAAGCAAGAAATCACCCCCCAGGGGGGATGGTCACGCCGCAATCCCTTCTCCTCCATTCTCCTCTTGGGATCTTGGGTAAGCACGCACACGCGCCCGGTGTGAGTTTAAGCCATCGGGTCCGGGACTCGAACCGCAGTTGACTACATGGGAGTTCAGCGACATAATGGCTGGTCCCCCTAAATAAAATAATTCTTAAAAAAAAATCAGGGGAGAGAGCATCCCAGGTAGAGGGAACCATGTGTGTGGAAGAGGCCCAGGGGCAGGGGACCCCGTAACACTTGGAAGAGTCTCAAGGTCCAGTCTGCTGAGTGTTAGCGTCTGGCGGGGGATGGCGGGACCAGTTGGACATAGGATTTCCCCCTCTGGGTTGAACGTGACTTTCCAGCGATCAGGAACACAGCAGGGATGTAGCTGGGGACCCTCTGTGTAGCCCCAAGTTTCTCCTGTACGGCGGGGCCTGGGACCGCGCTTCCCCACGCCGAGCTCCCAGTGCCCAGGGCGTCCCAGCAGTTCACGGCGCCCACTCGAGGATGACTAGGAGCAGAGCACCTTCCGGACTGAGATGCTGAGTTATTTAACCATGGGGTGGGGGAACCATGAAGACAGAGGAGGGGCTTTTCACCTGATTCTGGTGATAGAAGCCATCCCAGCCAGCTCCCTGGTACCAGCTTGTATCTCCTCGCTCTGCTCTAATTAAATATCTGTCACTCATGTGTTTGTGCTTGCAGCTACGTGGGAATCAGAAAAGCTGCTGAAGAGCACCGGTCGGGGAGTCCGGAGCTCCGACCTCCACGTCTTCTTGCCATGAACCAGAGAGGGCTGACCCTAGGCAAGTCCCTTTCTCTTTCTTTCTTTTCTTTTTTTTTTTTTTTTGGGGGGGGGAGATTTTTTTTTGCTATAAGGAGCATGTGCTTGCCAGACAGACAGAGAGTGCCGAGGACCAGCCTCAGCAGGAGTGGGTCCAGATCAGACTCCTCCAAGAGAGAGACATAGAGACAGAAAGCGAGAAATCACCCCCCAGGGGGGATGGACACGTAGCAATCCCTTCTCCTCCATTCTCCTCTCGGGATCTTGGGCACGCACGCACACGCGCCCGGCATGAATTTTAAGCCACCGGGTCCGGGACGCAAACCGCGATCGACTACGTGGGAGTCCAGCGACATAGCCATTACGCTAACTGCTGGTCCCTAGTCCCTTTCTCTTTCTGAGCCTCCGTTTCCCCATCTGTAGAGTAAGGACATCAGCCTGAACAGTCGCCCTGGGGCCAGCCTGGTGGGGCAGCAGGGACGTGCTGCTCAAGCAAGCCAGATCCACACGGAAGACGGCAGTTCGGTTCCCCGGTGGGCCTGGTGGTGGGTGTGCCCAGGATCCCGGCTGGCCAGGACAGGGAGGGGGGCTGCATGAGACCCTGGTCGGGATGCCTCTCACTCGCTCTCTCTTTCTGTTTCTCACTCCCATGAAAGTAATAAATAAAACTGAAAAACTGTGGGCTGCTCTGGCCAACCCAGAGCCTCCTGAACGCACGCTTTCCCTCCGATGTCCTCTGACACAGCTGTCTGCAGCCCATGAGCCTATTTCAAATGCCGTTCACTGTGGTCCCCCTGGAACTCTCACGACCATATGTTGCAAGAGTAATTATCTTCCAATTTCACCTTCCAATTGCATCTTAATTTAACTTTCATTCCTGGGTGCCTTCTGAATGTCCAAGCCCAGCCTGGCGGTTTCTAATTAGGCTGCTGTTAAGCACATCCAGTGATCCACGACAGGACGCTCCGGGGAGGGCACGGCCCGGGACTCAGGCAGACGCAGGCTCCCATGCCAAGGCCACCACATCTTGGCGGTGTCATCTTGGGGAAATCACTCTGAGCCTCCGTGAGCCTCGGTTTCCTTCCCAGGAAAAGGAACGAAATACCCCATCTTTTCAGAGACGTCCAAGGGAGAGAACAGCAGAAGATGCCCAAGAGAGTCGCCCGGGCAGCATTTCCTGCGTACCTACTACGTGCAAGGCCCTGAACTCAAAAGCAGGTTTTCAAGCCAACAGTCTGCTCCGATGCTGACGGAGCCCCTCCCTAAGCCAGTGGCCAGAAAATCTCTGCACCTCAGTTTCCCCATCTATAAAATGAGACCAGCAACCACACTCCTCTTATAAACTTACCGTGAAACCTGAATAAATTGGTTCAAGCCCGACACGAGAGAGGGACGTGATCCAGGCTAAGCGGTCAATAAATATCCGCTAGCGCTTATCTGTCGCTTATAATGTGACAGAGACTGTGCCGTGAGCACCTCATGTGCATTCTTTAATCATGAGGCCTCAGTGACAAAGATCTTATCCATGTTTGTCAGACAAAGAAACTAGGGGACAGAGAGGTGAAGGAACCCACTCCCGGTCACCTGAGTACGCGCAGGGTGATTCGGCCATGTGTGGCCCCATGGTGGCGGCCACCGTGACACTGCGGGATCGGGCCATGCAGAGCTCATGGTGGGAGGCTGCTGTCCCCGCCTTGGCCGGAGAAGAGGCCAGGTTTGTGTTGGCGGCGGGTCCCAGGACAGCTGAACCCACAAGTGGCAACTGCTATGACTTCCTGGGACCCCGTCTGCCCCAGGTCACGCTGACTGACTCCACTGCCCAGATTTTCAGAGAGAGGGAGGACGCACACAAACCTCGGGCCGGAAAATGGGAGGAAACGGGCCAGGCTCGCGCCATTGTTACAGAGCGACTTTTATTGGGAGCGTAGGAAAAAGCTCGCTAGGCTCTGGCCAGGGCTGGCACAGAATGAGACACCCTTCTTCCGCCAAGCCGTGGCTGGCTGGGTGCTGGCACCCTGCTCCGGCCTCTCCCACCCACTCCTAATCCAGGCGCACAGGGCCTGGCACTGCCAAGTCCTCTGTCAGGTCAGTGCAGCCCGGTGTCTCCCTCCTGCACCCAACTCCCAAGACAATGGCTTTTTTTTTTTTTTTCATTAAAAATGTTTAAAAAGAAAAGGCCCAACACACACACACACACACACACACACACACACCAGCAGGATACGGTTCCAAGACAGCCAAAATGGTGGCTTCCTGTTTCTTTAGGGATGTGTGCTCTGGAGTATGGCTTTGGACCAGCTGTTGGTCGGGGAGGGGGCCACTTTCACCTAAATTCTAGGAGGACGACAAGATGAAGGGGCACCCGCCCTGAGCCCGCTGAAGGTGGCTGGGATCTGGGATCCGCGCCTTGCAAACTGTCTTAGAGGGAACTTTCTGCCTTTCCAGGGGTTGCGGATGGGAATGCAGCGCCCGGGTTCCAGGCACCGCCCATCTCCAGGTCTCGCTTTCTAAGTCTGTGAAATGGCACAGCTCCCGAGGTGTCACCAAGCGTTCTTTCCCAGCACGTTCTGGCTTCATGAAATCCCTAAATTGGCTCATAAAGTCCGGGAGTTACAATCACAGGCAGGAACTCCGGGGATGCGAGGGCGGCTGGGGGAGGAGGGACTCCCGGAGAGCTGGGAAGGGAAGCGGCCCCAGAGCGTGGGGTTTCCCAGGGGAAGCACAAAGGCCGCGGGGACCACGGCTCTGGACGGACAGGCGAGCTGTAGGGGAAGTCATTTAGGGCTCTTTAGTCTCATTCTGAGAGCGAGCGCCCAGTCTGGGGGTCTGGCGGGGAGAGAAAGGACCAGGAACAGGACGCAGTGTCGGGGAGTCCCCCAGCCCGGTCCCATGGGCCAGGTGGGGCCCCTAAGAGGCGAACCAGGACCTAGGGGGGCCCCGGAGGAATAAGGGGGAGGATTTCAGGGTGCGACCAAGTCGTTTCTGCGAAAGGCGAGCCTTTCTCAGCCGCCAAGGGACCTTCACTCTGGGGACCGCGGTGGGAGAGAAATCAAAGCGCGGCCTCGCCAAAGCCGGGGGGCGTCTCGGACAGGTGTCCCCAAGTCACAGCTCCCCCCGGCAAAGGCGCCCCAGACCCGCCCACACTCCAGTCTGGGCCGAGCCGCACGGAAGGGCAGGGGATCCCCAGCAGCTCGCTGCAGGCACCCAGCGGGCTCCAACTTGGCGCGCCCGGGCGGACCCTCCGCGCGTCCCAGGGTGCCCGGGGCGCGCGGAGCCTCCTACCTGCTCTGTTCATCTCCGCCGTCGGTGCGTCCGTGCGTCCGTCCGCTGGTCCGAGCGCGAGTCCGCGCGCCACCTCACTCCATGGCCACCCCGCGGGGCCCGCACCCCTGGCGCCCGCCCCGCCCCGGCGCGCGCCGGACTCCGCGCGGCGCGCAGGGCCAGTGGGGGCGCGGGGCGCGAGCCTCCGGGGCTGGGCGGGGCCGGGCAGCGCAGGGGAGGGGGCGCAGGGCGAGCGGGGCGTCGCGGCCAGCGGGGACTAGGCGCGGGGAGCAGGGCAGCGGGGGCGCGGGGCGCGAGCTCGGGGGCGGGGCGCGCTGGGGGCGCGGCCGGGGCAGCGCGGCGTCGCGTCCGCTCCGGGCTCCCGGCTCTGGCCCCGCGCGCTGCGCTCTGGCCACCGCGCCGCCGCCGCCGCCGCGCCTCCGCCCCCTCCTAGACGTTTCCTCCCGCTCCCGCTCCCGAGGAGGAAGGCTTTTTTTCCCCCCCGCTGCTCCGTCAGGGATCGAGGGAGCCGAGGGTCGAGGCGTCCCTGCGCGCATTTAAAGGGGCCGTAGCCATGAGACCTGCGGAGCTGCACGAGGTTCAGGGGACTAGGACCCCGCGAGTTGGGCTGCCGGGGACTTCCTGGCCCCTTCGCCCAGCACGCTCTCTCCCCCCCGTGGTTTTGGCGTTGCGCCTTCTTTCGGTCCCGTGCCAAGCACTGTACTGAGCAGGGAACAAGACAGCCCCAAGTTCTTGCCCTCGTGGCGCCGCAATGGGAGGAGGTCGCAGGAGTCGCCAGCCAAGCAGCAAATACCACGTCCAAGAGTGATAGGTGCCTTGAGGGAGATAAGCCAGGCCACTGGGCCACGGCGCCGTGAGAATGGCTAGCACTGCAAAGGCTGGGACCTTCCCCGCACGCACTGAGCAGAAACCCGCGGGTTTTGTTTTCGTTTTTTAAAATTGTAATTGCATTTCTTTTTATTCATCTTTTTTTTTTTTTTTTTTTTTTTTTTTTAATTTGACAAGAGAGAGAGAAAGCGAGAAAGCAAGCTGCCAGGTCGTGCACGGAACCACGCTCAGCCATGTGGGAGTCCAGTGCCTTAACCATAGCGCCACCCTCTGGCCCGGGAAACCCACGTTTTAATCAGCCCTCCAGGTCCTGATGGGAGCTGACGTTGGAGAACGACTAGGATAAGACAATGGTGATCAAAGAAGTCCTCCCTGAGGAGGTGACATTGAAAGGCCACCCGGAGGATGAACAGCCTTCTTCCCCAGCACCACCCATGTGCTGGCCTGGGCCGGGCGACGCAGATGACCCAGACCAAGCCTCCAGTCCCAGGGAGCTCCGGGTCTGGTGGTCCACACAGGCACAGGAGGGAGGTTCCACCTCATGGCCCGCTCTGGCATGGGACCCGAACCTGCGGGGGCTCAGAGGAGAGGCCTTCCAGCTAGAGGGGCTAGCCTGGGCAAGACTGGGAGGGGCGGCGAAGGCGCCGCAGCTGAGGGAGCGTGAGGGGCTTCGCCTGGCCTAGGCGGCCCTCGCTGTTGCCAGCCATGAAATCCGACATTGATTTTGACCCTTTCCAAATGTCCTTTCCACCCCTGAGCTGCCACCGAGCACGGAGCTGCCGGCTTCCCACGGAGAAACACTCCTACCTCTTGTGACTCTAGAGTAGAAAATCTGTGACTGCATTCTGTGTCCCTTGGGCTCTTGACAAACGGCATGGATCTGTACATGCAGGCAGGGCAGAGATGGTGGTAGAGAAGATGATGGGGGTGGAGGGGGGTGTTGGAGGTGAAGGAGGAGGAGTGATGAGGCGGCAGCAGTGGTGGAGGTGGAGGAGAGAGCAGGAGTGAGAGGGTGAGGTAGTGGTGGGGAGTGGGGAAGGGGTGGGGGTGGAGGAGGTGATGATGGCCATGATGGTGAGGTGGAGGGGCGTTGGAGGTGAGGGAGGAGGGTGAGGTGGTGGAGGTGGAGAAGGCAGCGGTGACAGAGGGGGGGTGGAGGTAATGGTGGGGAGGGGGTGGGGGTGGAGGAGGTGATGATGGTGAGGTGGAGGGGCGTTGGGGGTGAGGGAGGAGGGTGAGGTGGTGGAGGTGGAGAAGGCAGCGGTGACAGAGGGGGTGAGGCGGTGGTGGGGAGTGGAGAGGGGTGGGGGTGGAGGAGGTGATGAGAACAGCTGCAGAGCCGTGGGGACGTTGGAGGCCATGGCAGACCTGGGGTGCTGGAAGAGTCAGAGGTAGTGGCCTGACAGATGGAGGTGGTGGAGGTGACGGAGTTGAGCCCAGGGATGGAGATGGCACGGTTGGTGGTGGAGAAGGCAGCGGGGAGGGATCTCCATATGTACACGGCTCCAGGCGAATGAGTGGATAAATTACTCCCATATTTCTTACAAAAGAAGATGTCTATTTACAACTGGAGCTGGTTTCTGGGAAACAGCCGTCACATGCAGGGCAGGAGCGGGTGGGGAGGCTTTGAGGACCCCCAGGCCTGCATGCAGCGCTCTGCTCAGCCCTTCCCCTGCTGTTGACCGTGGGATCTGGGCGCGGTGAGACCATGGCCCGGGGAGAGCACGGGTCTGAACCTGTCCCTCTGCAGTCGCACCACGGTGTGGCGTGACGGGCCGTGGGGCTGGAGGCTTAGTCGTTGTTTGCTTTCCCTAATAAGAGAAGGTGGCATGAAAGATGTAGGCCTTATAAACATCCGGACAGCCACCACCACCTGCGGGATTCAGGGGCGCCTGTGAACACTCACGGGGACGCAGCTGAGTCAGTAAAGGCCATCGCCAGCTGGTGTGTGGATTTGGAAGCTTCTGTACAGCTTCTCCCCGACAGTCCTGTGAAGGAGATGCTGTACCCCATTCCCGGATAGCAAAGCTGAGCCTGGGCCAGGCACTCTGCAGGGTTGCCCCTGTGGGAAGGTTCCGGGCTTGTGTTCGGAGACACCTGACCATGCCAGGCGTGTGCGCCCGTGGCCCAGGACTGCCTGGTGACCGGGTGGAGGGCAGTGTCAAAATCCTATAGAGGGGACCAGCAGTTGGCGTAATGGCTATGTCGCTGGACTCCCACGTAGTCGACCGCGGTTCGCATCCCGGACCTGGTGGCTTAAAACTCACGCCAGGAGCGTGTGTGTGCGTGCCCAAGATCCCGAGAGGAGAATGGAGGAGAAGGGATTGTGGCGTGGCCATCCCCCTGGGGGGTGATTTCTCGCTTTCTGTCTCTCTGTCTCTCTCTGTCTGTCTGGCGAGCGCACGCACCCTGTAGCGAAAATCTCTCCAAAACCCTATCGAGGGGACCAGCAGTTGGCGTAATGGCTATGTCACTGGGCTCCCATGTAGTCGATCAGGGTTCGAGTCCTAGACCCGGTGGCTTAAACTCACACTGGGCGTGTGTGCGTGCGTGCTCAAGATCCCGAGAGGAGAATGGAGGAGAAGGGATTGTGGGGTGGCCATCCCCCCTAGGGGGTGATTTCTCGCTTTCTGTCTCTCTGTCTCTCTGTCTTTCTGGCAAGCGCATGTGCCCTGTAGCAAAACCCTCTGTCAAAAAAAAAAAAAAAAAAAAATACTATTGAGGACTATATCTCTCTCATGGAAGACATTTTCTTTTCTTTTAGAATTATTTTATTTGACTTTCTTTATTATCCTTATTATTATTATTATTTTCCAGTTTGACCAAACAGAGAGAGAGAGAAAATCAGAAAGCAAGCCACCAGGTCCAGGGCTTTAACCGCGGTCGGCCATGTGGGAGTCCAGTGCCTTTAACCACCACACCACCTGCAGCCCTGAAGAAACTCTTTAGTTCCCCCCCATAGGGTGTCTATGCTCACCGGGAGAGAGACAGTGAGAGGGAAAGCAAAATATCACCCCCCAGGGAGGATGGCCACACTGCAATCCCTTCTCCTCCATTCTCCTTTCTGGATTTTGGGCATGTATGCACACATATCTGGTGTGATTGTGTGATTTTCAAGCCACCAGATCCGGGACTTGAACTGTGATCGGCCATGTGGGAGTCCATCACCTTAACCTCCATGCCACCTGCTGACCCCAGAAATTTTTTTTTTTTTAAAAGGATAACTGAGTCTCAGAGAGGGGAGGTGAATTACCATCACAGTCCAGCCAGGACGCATGTCCTACTCCCTGCTCCGATGGTCAGAATGGCTAGTGGCTGTCCGTGGCCTCCTGGTGCTAAACCAGCCCACACTTGGGTGTCACCATTGTGGTTCGACTGAATCCGAGGGACAGCCAGGGGCGAGCTCAGAGCTGGAGAGCGTGGGGCAGCAGGAGCTTGGACGCCTGGGTGCTCAGCCACTAACTATGGCAGTGACAGTGACCATCACTGACGCTGCTCACCAGCGGGAGGGAGAGACAGACGTCTGTCTGTCTGTCCCCAAGGCCAAAGCCATGTGCCACAGGACCACAGATGCCCAAGGTCACTGTGGCAGAATCAGCCCCAGAGCCTGGCATTACTCCCTGCTCTCATTCATTCAGCAGAAATACATGGAGGGCTTACCCCATGCCAGGCCCTGAGGCCAGGGCCCAGGTGAGCAGGCCGGAGCTCCTGGCCGGCCAGGGGAGCAGGTGCTCCGTGACCCATGGCCCCTCACCTTGAGGACAACACTGACGGGGACACGCTGACCTGCCCCCCCTCGACTGTACTCCCGTATTATACCAACCTTCAAGTACTGTCAGACCCCAGCAGTGGGGACAACGGGGTCTCTGGGGCTTCTGAAGCCAATCACTCCTCAGTGGACCCTTTAAGAGCCCCCCCCCCCACCCTCCCTACTCAGAAAGCTCCCTCCCGCCCGCCTCTCACTCAGACACTTGGTTCTCCAAGTAAGCAGATGACTCCTTCATTTTATTCTTTTGTTTGCTTTTCCTAATGAGAAAATTTTCAAGAGACTGTGTGCTTGTTGGAGAGAGGTGGAGAGAGAGGGAGGGAGAGGGAGAGGGAAGGCGAGAAATCACTGCCCCACTCCCCATGGGGCATGGCCCTGCTGCAGGCCCTTCTCGACTTCTCCCTCCTATTTCGGGCACACGAGGGCACAGGCCCAGGGTGTATCTCTAGAGAGACAGAGAAAGACAGACAGACAGTGAAATATCACCCTCGGGGGGGGGGGGGGCTGCCACACCGCAATCCCTTCTCCTCCATTCTTCTCTCTGGATTTTGGGCACTCACGCACATGCACCTGGCATGAGTTTCAAGCCACCAGATCCGGGACTCGAACCATGGTTGACCATGTTGGAGACTAGCACCTTAACCACTCTACTGCCTGCGACTCCAACCCAGCAGGTTTCTCGAGCCACCTGGTCTGGGACTTGAACAGGGTAGTTAGCCATGTGGAAGCCAGCTGCATCAGCCACCACGCCACAGGCTGGCCCCATCTTTGGAGTGTTCTTAGACACTCTACGGCTACCCCAGCTTCCAGAACTGGCTTTCGGCACACGGTACCCACCTTGAGTGGCAATGCTGGCCGTGTCTGCTCCCTAAGTAAAGACGATTCATCCGAGGTGTCAGCAGGGAGAGGACAACATGGTCATCGTTATTATAGGGCGTGTGTGCTCGCCAGACAGAGAGAGACAGACATAGAGACAGAAAGCGAGAAATCACCCCCCAGGGGGGATGGTCACGCCGCAATCCCTTCTACTCCATTCTCCTCTCGGGATTTTGGACACGCACGCACCCGCACCCGGCGTGAGTTTTAAGCCACCGGGTCCGCGACGTGAACCGCAGTGGACTACGTGGGAGTCCAGCGACATAGCCATTACGCTAACTGCTGGTTCCCAACATGGTCATCGTTATTGAAGAGAGGTTCATGCTATAGGGTCCATGTGCTTGTCCGAGGGGGCAGAAAGACAGAAAGCGAGAAATCACCCCCCAGGGGGGATGGCCACACCGCAATCCCTTTTCCTCCATTCTCCTCTTGGGATCCTGGGCACGCACGCACACGCGCCCGGCGTGAGTTTTAAGCTGCCAGGTCTGGGACTAGAACCACAGTTGACCACATGGGAGTCCAGTGACGTACCCATTACGCTGGCCCCACGGTCATCACTGTGTAAGTGTCCAGTACATAGTTGGTGCCAAACAAAGGTTTGCAGACCCCCTAAGCTCCCCAGGAACTGGGGACAGGAAGCCCACACAGCAGGAGAGGGGCGGGGAGGAGGCCAGCTGAACCCCTGTATATGGCTGGGCAAGTGGGGACGGAGACGTGCTCCCTGAAGGGGACGTGCACAGGTGGCCTGGATTCAGAAGGGGGTGACGATCTTTGTTTCCCACCAAGGCCGCGGCCACATTGCAGCTGCCCTTGTGGCGGGTTCCCCGTGTCCCCGTTTTCCTGAGGTCTGCCTTTGTCCCTGGGGATAAAAATACATGTTATTAAAGAGGAAGTCACCTGGCCTTGCAGGTGGTGCAGCTGCCGACCCCTCGGTCCCGGCAAGCTCAGGGCCTCTTCACCCACAGCACCACGGCTGTGACAGCGCCAGCCTCGGGGGGCTTATCTCCCCCTGGGAAGTAATTGAGGTGCCTTCCCTGCTCCCTCCTGGGAGGACACTCTACGCCAGACACCTGCGGGGCGGGCGGGGACGTAGCAGGCCGCCCTCCCCGTCCCATGTCATGAAGGCTGGTTGGAGGCATCAGGTACCTCTGGCTCAGGCACCCCCACCAGGGCCGAGAGAGGAGCGGGAACCCTGGAGACCCCCTGCGCGGGCGGTCATGGGTCTGTGACCTTGAACAAGCCGTGTCCCCACGGCGCCTTGGTGTTCTCTGAAACACGAGTGACAGGGCCTCTTCGGGTCGGAGTGAGGTTGCTGCGAAGGCCCGTGCCCTCTCTAAGGGCTCATAGTGCAGTCAGAGAGACAGGCTTGGGGCCAGCTGATGGCGACACAGGGCCCGGTTGGAGGCAGAGGACTGCACTGAGCTTGGGAGGCCGGGGGGCGCGGAGGGGGTGACATTTGCACTGGCCTTTAAAGACCAAGTGGCATTTTCCAGGTGGAGGAGTAGGGGTGGCCATTCCAGACTGAGAAAGTGCCCAAAGGGACACAGAGGAAGGCAGGGTGGGCGTGGTAAGAAGGCCATTGTGGCCACAGCACAGGAAATGCGCTCTCATTATAAGCAAGAGTGTGGACTCTGTCCTGCAGGCGGTGGGAGCCATAGATTGTGTCTGAGGGAGGGAGTGACACGGTCAGGCCTGTGCAGGGGAAAGCCGAGCGGTAGCCACGGTGGTGACTGAATTGGAGAGGCAAGCCTGGGGGTGGGAGGTGACCCAGTGAGGTGGGAGCAGCGGTGTCACGAGACAAGATTAGGCCTGAACGCAGGAATGTTCTGACAGGGGCTCACAGGCATGCTGAGAGGGCTTCCAGGAGGAGGTGGGCACCCTAGAGGAATCACAGGCACTGAACAGGGCAGGCAAGGGCACGTGGGCAAGGCTGATGTGGACACCAGGCTGCAGCCCGGTCGGGCTGAAGTGTCTGTCCAGGACACAGGGTGGGGGTGGCGCAGAGCGGGGACAGGCAGGGGCCTCGAGGCCTCCGTCCAGCTGGCCTCCAGGCTCTCCAAGGAAAGGCCGGGCTCCGGGGAGGGCCGGGCTAGCCCCGAGCTTTTATCACTGGGTGGGATTCAAGGTCTGCGGAGGAAGCGGCCACCCTCTTCCGGCCAGCCACTCTCTTCCCTTGCTGGCCAGGCCGGCGTTTTCCCGAGGCTGCGTTTCCACGGCCCCTCCGCCGGCTGGGCGTGGGCAGGCTGCCCCGCACACAGCAGGCGCGGGCGGCCGGCCCGAGGCTTCCTGCCCCGCTCTGGGCTGGCGCGCTGGAGGAAAACAGCCCTCCAGCCTTCTTCAAAACAGGAAACTGCTCTCCCTGCTTCCTGAAGGACAGGAACTGTCCCCATGGCAACCATGGGACAAAGAGGCCACATTAACCCTTCCAGGGCAGGCCTGCCCGAGAGCCACCTCGTGTCAACCCCTGTGGGTGTGGTGCGGAGCAGGTGACAAGGGGCTCGGCCACCGACGATGTCCTCCCAGTCTCACGGCCATCCGAAGGGAAGGCAGGTGTGGGCTCTCAGGCCGTGGGACAGATGGCACCGCCAAGGTACACTCTGAGGTGGCACAGGCCTGGCCACATCAGACGCGGGTGTAGCAGGACACCGTGTGGGCGCCGAGGTCAGGGAGGGGGGTGAGAGCCCTTCAAATCTTGGCTCCTGGGACCAGCAGTTAGCGTAATGGCTATGTCGCTGGACTCCCACGTAGTCAGCTGTGGTTCGAGTCCCAGGCCCGGTGGCTTAAACTCACACCGGGTGCATGTGCGTGTGTGCCCAAGATTCCGAGAAGAGAATGGAGGAGAAGGGATTGCGGTGTGGCCATCCTCCCTAGGGGGTGATTTCTCGCTTTCTGTCTCTCTGTCTCTCTGTGTCTTTCTGGTGAGTGCACGCGCCATATAGCAGAAACCTCTAGGGAAAAACAAAACCTTGGCTCCCTGCTGTGTACACTGGGCAAGCGGCTCTGCCTTGCAGCCTCAGTCTGCCTGCTCGGAGACGGACTCATTAGGGTGCTTGTCCCGGGGGCAGCCATAAGCACTGCCCGGGCCTTCAGTCCGCCCACGGGACCCCCCGTGCCACGCGGGGCCAGCCCAGGCCCGAGGATGTGGCGAGGAGCACCCCGGCTGACAGGCCCACCCTCGGGCAGCGTGGCTGGCAGTGGACTGAGGTGTGCTCTGACCACAGTGTGGGGGTCTCTCCAGCTCGGGAGTCAAGCCCATGGCGAGGACGGGGGACCGAGATGCAGTCTGCTGCGCTGAGACTCGAGGAACAGTGTCCCGGGCAGAGGGAACAGCAGGAGCAGAGGCGGGGAAGCTCGTGTTCCTGGGAACGGCAGGTGCCGAGTGGGAGCGACAGCGGAGGGCGGGGACTTTGCCTTGTTGCTTTTTATTTATTTTTTATTTAAAAGAATGATTATATATATATATATATGTATATATATATATATTTTTTTTTACAGGTTTTTGCTATAGGGTGCGTGCGCTCGCCAGACAGAGAGAGACAGAGAGACAGAAAGTGAGAAATCACCCCCCAGGGGATGGCCACGCCGCAGTCCCTTCTCCTCCGTTCTCTCGGGATCTTGGGCACGCACGCACACGCGCCTGGCGTGAGTTTAAGCCACCGGGTCCAGGACTCGAACTGCGGTCGACTACATGGGAGTCCAGCGACATAGCCATTATGCTAACTGCTGGTCCCTATTTAATCATTTTATGATTATTATGTTAAGTTTTCTACAGGGCGCATGTGCTCACCAGAGACAGAGAGAGAAGAAAAGTGAGAAAGCACGTCGCCAGATCCGGGACTCAAACCACAGTTGGCCAGGAGGGAGTCCAGCGCCTCAATCACCATGATACCTGCTGGTCCCAAAAGAGAAAAATCTTAAAGGCAGCCAGAAAAGGAACACATGACAGGGTGTGGCAGTCCCCCTCATGTTCAGGTGGCGAAACAGACTCAGAGAAGCCTCGTGCTCCAGAAGCTGACGGTAAACCAGACCTCTCCCCTCTCCTTCCCCTCCTGCCAGCCAGAGAGGCCCTACTGGTTCATGCCTGGGATGACTTTATTTTATTATTCTTTTTAAGAGGTTTTTGCCTTAGGGTACATGCACTCTCTGGAGAGATAGAGAGAGAGATACAGAGACAGTGAGAGGGAAAGTGAGAAATCACCTGCCGGGGGGAAGGCCACGCCACTATCCTTTCTCCATTCTCCACGCCCAGGACAGTGGGCATGCATGCACACGCGCCTGTGTGATTTTGAAGCCACCGGGTCCGGGACTCGAACCACAGTTAGCCATGTGGGAATCCACCGAGGTAATGGCTGTGTCATCTGTTGCCCCCTACCTGGGATGACTTTGAATGGCCCCCAAATACACACCTATGTGCTGGCACGCAGTCCTAAAAGGCGGGGTCAGGACCAGCAGTTGGCGCAATGGCTATGTCGCTGGACTCCTACGTAGTCGACCGTGGTTTGAGTCCCAGACCTGGTGGCTTCAACTCACGCCAGGCGCGTGTGCGTGCGTGCCCAAGATCCCGAGAGGAGAATGGAGGAGAAGGGATTGTGGCATGGCCATCCCCTCTGGGCAGTGATTTCTCACTTTCTGTCTCTCTGTCTCTCTCTTTCTGGCGAGCACACATGCCCTATAGCAAAAACCTCTGGTGGGGGAGGGGGGAATTCAAATCCGATACTTCTGCCCAGGCCCAGGGAGGTGAGATTCCCTCAGGCTGGGACTGAGTCTCCATTCGAGAAAACAGGATCATAGTATGGAGGGCCATTCAGAAGCAGAGTAGGGGCCAGCAGGTGGTGCGGTGGTTAAGGTACTGGACTCCCATATGGCCAACAGGGGTTCGAGTCCCAGACCTGGCAGCTTGCTTTCTCACTTTCTCTCTGTCTCTGTCTCGCTCTGATGAGTACATGTGCCTATAACAAATTTTAAAACACAATAATAATGATAAAAAAAAAAGAGGCAGGGAGGTCTTGGGTGGAGGAAGCACAGGGACCCCTGCGTAGCCAAGGGCCCGCGGTTCTGATGGCAGCATCAGATGCAGGCCTGGCCGTGAAGAATTCACCTGTGAGTAACCATGTCCTGGGGTACGGGCTGGCCATGCCCCACGGGCAGCCCTAGAAACCCTGGACAGCAACCAGCTCCAACAACCCTCCAGGCTTGGGCTCTGGGACGCGGAGCTCAGCCCTCGGAGGGCTAGCCCTCCCCTGTGACGCTCTTTCACCAAATGGAGGTGGCACTGTCACCCTCGCCACTGTGCCAGGGAAGGCGGTGGTTTACAAAGAACCGTTCTGACCAGCCACCAGGGCCGACTCCTGATTGATTTTTCCGTTCGAGCTCCAGAGTGGGGACGGCGGCTCTCCGCTGGCCCCGTGGCAGAGGGTGAGGGAGGGAGACGCAGCCAAGACCATATTAATTAGCTTAATAAGTGTGTATGCACTCGGGCGTTTGTGTGCAAAGAGGACATGGGAGGCGAGCATGACCCCTGTCGCCGGCACCATCAATTGCTGGGGGTGCTCCTTCCCCCCCGGAAACCCACACACTTAGAGGAATGAGTCGGACTCAGTCCTGAGACACCATTAAAACGTTCAGCTCTTCTGTAACTGCCCTGCGGCCGCTGCAGCTCTGTCCTTCCAGAAGACACCGCAGCCAACACCCACAGGCTGAGGTTAATAAGCCCTCCAGCAGGGGGGCCACAGGCTGGAGTCCGAGGCTCCCAGCTCAGGGAGTCCCTAATGCAGGAGAGCACCCTCCTCCCGTGGCCAGACTGCAGGAGCCTCTGCTAAATCAGACTATGTCCGACAACGTGAGCTGAGGACAGAGCTGCCACCTGTGAGCGGGGGTCAGAGCTGTGGCCACACAGGCACTGGGGTGTGGGCCCAGCCCACCACCTGCCAACCCTCCCCCCGGGCCAGTCCCTCTCCCCTCGGGTGCCCCTCACCTCGCCTTGAATGCAGCTTCTCTAACACGGAGAGCACACGCCCACGGGGGAGGGGAGATAAAAAATGACCCCGAAGCCCTTCGCCGGCGCCTGGCCTGCAGACCCTGCCCAGGACACGCTGGGTGCTGCCACCTGTCACACAGGCATTCAGTTAGGGCTCGAGGTCTGTCACTGCGTAGACGTTTGCTCGCGTTTTGCACAGTGCTAGTCCACGCGCCTTTTCTCATTGACTTGCTCGTTTGGTTAACTATTTTTTTTTTTTTTTGGAGAGGTTTTTGCTATAGGGCACATGCGCTCGCCAGACAGACAGAGAGAGACAGAGAGACAGGGAGTGAGAAATCACCCCCCAGGGGGGATGGCCACGCCGCAATCCCTTCTCCTCCGTTTTCCTCTCGGGATCTTGGGCACACACGCACACGCGCCTGGTGTGAGTTTAAGCCACCGGGTCTGGAACTCAAACCGTGGTCGACTACATGGGAGTCCAGCGACATAGCCATTATATCAACTGCTGTTTCCATATTTACTGTTGTTTTTAAATTTGCTATAGGTCACATGCTCTCACCAGAGAGAGAGAGAGAGAGAGAGAGAGAGAGAGAGAGAGAGAGAGAAAGCCTCCAGTTCTGGGACTCAAACCACGGTCATCCATGTGGGAGTCCAGTCCTTAACCACTGCACCCACCTTCTGGCCCTCATTAACTAATTTTTACCTGTTTCTCAATACCACGTGTGCCCATTTCCTGCAATGGGAAGCAGCACGAGCCCTCGCCCTCTAGGGGCAGTGTTCCCAGGGCCAAGTCACACTCCATTTTAAACCCTGAGGTCTGGCTGCAGTGAGGACGAGCTGATGCAAAGCTCCGGGTGTGGAAGCCACGTGGGCGGTCCCAGGGCGTGTCCCGGGGCCTCTCTGTGCATGCTAAGCACATGCGTGCCTGTGATCGGGCTGGCCGAGGCTGGTGACCGTGCTGTGAAGGTTGTTGGGGTGCCTCTCTCTGTCACCTCCCCTCCCTCCTTCTTGGAAGATATAAATACACTTTTTTTTTTCTGAGAAGTTTTTTTTTGCTATAGGGCGCATGCGCTCGCCAGAAAGACAGAGAGAGACAGAGAGATAGAAAGTGAGAAATCACCCCCCAGGGGGGATGGCCACGCCGCAATTCCTTCTCCTCCATTCTCCTCTCGGGATCTTGGGCACGCATGCGCATGCTCCCGGCATGAGTCTAAGCCACTGGGTCCGGGACTCGAACCGTAGTCAACTACATGGGAGTTCAGCGACATAGCCATTACACTAACTGCTGGTCCCAATACACATTTTTTAAAAATATTTTATTTTATGTATTCATTCATTTATTTTAATTTGACCAGAGAGAGATCAGAGAGAGAGAGAGAGAGAGAGAAAGCGAGAAAGCAAGCCACCAGGTCTGGGACTTGAACCGTGGTCAGCCATGTGGGAGTGTCCAGCGCCTTCACCACCACGCCACCCACTGGTCCCCCTAAATACACTTTTTTTTTTTTTTTTTTAGAGGTTTTTTTGCTATAGGGCGCGTGCGCTCGCCAGACAGACAGACAGAGACAGAGATAGAAAGCGAGAAATCACCCCCCAGGGGGGATGGCCACGCCGCAATCCCTTCTCCTCCATTCTCCTCTCGGGATCTTGGGCACGCATGCACACGCGCCTGGCGTGAGTTTAAGCCACCGGGTCCGGGACTTGAACCGCGGTCGACTACATGGAGTCCAGCGACATAGCCATTACGCTAACTGCTGGTCCCTACTTTTTTAAGAAAAAAGTCCAGCAGGTAGTGTGGTGATGAAGGTGCTGGACTCCCACGTGAGTGACTGTGGTTCAAGTCCCGGGCATGGCAGCTTACTTTTTCACTTTCTGTTTCTCTGTTGAGCACATTTTAAAAATGTAGCAGATTTAAAATAATAATAATAACAATTAATTAAATAAATCATTTTTTGGAATTATTTAGTTTAATTTTATTTATTTATTCATTTATTTTAATTTAACCAGAGAGAGGCAGAGAGAAAGTGAGAAAGCAAGCCGCCAGGTCCAGGACTTGAACCGTGGCCAGCCATGTGGGAATGTTAACAACGCCTTAACCACCATGCCACCTGCTGGTCTCAATAACTAATTCTTAAAATCAAAACAAAACATAAAAAACCCCAAGGAGGACTTGGCTCTGGCTCTAAACCCTGGCACACGATGACGGATCCTCAAGGGCTGGGTGCCTCCTCCGGCCTGGAGGGCTAGTGCCGTAAACACGCACCTCTTCGCTCTTCATCAGCACCGCGTGTCATGTAAGCTCGTGTCCACTCCCTGGGGACAAGGGAACTGCAGCCCAGAGACCTGCCGAGACATGCCTTATGAGCGGCGGGAGGATTCGATCCCAGTCGGTTGAGAATGCACGCTTGGTCTTAACTCTGAACCTTCCCAACCAAAGCGCAGATTGTTTCTCCTGAAACCACGGCAGGAGAGCCCGGGCTGGCCTGGCTGGGTGGGAGAGCACGCGCCCTAGCCTGGCCTCGCCTCGCTCTCATTCGGACCCCCTACACCCGGCACTCTGCGCCAGGCCAGACACACCCAGCAAGTGACAGAGACACATCACTGCACCCAGGACTAGCTGCGGAATCCGTGTGGCCCAGAGCAGACCGAGAATGCAATGCCTCTTGTGAAAAAACTAAGGGCCAGCAGGTGGCGTGGAGGTTAAGGACTGGACTCCCATGTGACTGACCACAGTTCGAGTCCAGGACCCAGTGGCTTCAAACTCACGCCAGACACATGTGCATGCACACCTAAGATCCTAAGAGGAGAAGATTGCAACATGGCCATTCCCCCTGGGGGGTGATTTCTCACTTTCTGTCTCTGTTTCTCTCTGCCTCCCTGGCGAGTGCACATGCCCTATACCAAAAACCTAAAAAAGGAAAGAAAAACGAAGGACTTCTGGAGCCAGCAGGTGGCATGCATGGAATTTAAAAAGTGCTAGATCCCTTGGGACCAGCAGATGGCGTAATGGCTATATCACTGGACTCCCATGTAGTCGACCATGGTTCAAGTCCCGGACACGGCTTAAACTCACGCCGGGTGCGTGTGCACGCATGCCCAATATCCCGAGAGGAGAATGGAGGAGAAGGGATTACGGCGTGGCCATCCCCCCCGGGGGATGATTTCTCACTTTCTGCCTCTCTGTCTCTGTCTCTCTCTCTAGTGAGTGCACACAGTAGAGTAAAAACTAAAAACAAAACACTAAGGACGTCTGGGTGATGAGAGCAGAGTGTGGGGTTCGAACCTGCTGTGCGTGGGCTCCAGCGCGACTGCCCAGCTGCATGCCTGTGAAGCTGTCTCAGCCTGGCAGAGGGGGGCTAAGTATACAGTAGACCCCCCGCCTTCCCTGTTAGCAGGTTTGCTTTCTATGCTTTCATTTATACATACTCAACCACATCCTGAACATACTACAGGGAAACTTCCAGAAATAAACAATTCCTAAGCTTTACATTGCATGCCATCCTGAGCGATGTGACGAAATCCTGCTCCATCCTGCCCGGAACGTGACTCGTCCCTCTGTCCAGGGTATCCATGCGGTACATGCCACCCACCTCTCAGCCGAGCTCTCAGATCGACCGTTGCCATGTTCCAGGGCTCGCGTTCGGGTCGTCTTATTTATTTAAGTTTTCACAGGGCATATGCACTCGCTGGAGAGAGACAGTGAGAGAGAAAGTGAGAAACACCCCCTACCTTGACCTGAGTAATGAGTATATGGTGTGAGGTAGGGAGGAATGGCCACGCCTCAGTCCATTCTCCTCCATTCTCCTGGGATTCCGGGCATGCACACGCTCCCAGTATGATTTTTCGGGCCTCCATATCTGGAACTCGATCCCTGATTGGCCATGAGGGAGTCCAATGTTTTAACCACGATACCACCGGCTGGCCCCTTTATTGTTTTATTTTAAAGTTTATTTCTTCTGAGGAGAGAGAGAAGAGACAGAAAGCACTCCTAAATGGGGTCCTCCTGCCACGACCCACCCCCAGCCTCAGCTGTGCTGGATCACGGGCACAGGAAGGTCCCTGAACATGAGCCCAGAACCCAGAACCTTCCACATGGGGCTGTCCCGTACGTTGATTGCACAAGTGACTTGGCATGTTGGTTCCTAACTTTGTGAGGTGGGCACAAGATTGCACCTTTCCAGATGGGTAAACCGAGACTCAGGGAGGTTCCCAACGCACCCTGCCTCCCCCAGAGCCCAGGTCCCTGCCTCCAACCTCACACACGAACTCACAATTCCATGTTGACCCAAATCCTGGCCTTTGTTCTCCCGATCCCACAAAGAAGGGGCTGTATTTACCAGGGCTACGTTGATTTTATTTTTGTGTTTTCCAATCACTGATTCCAACCGTTCTACAGCTGTCCTACTGAAGGAAAACATGTTTTGCTCGTTCAACCTCCAACTTCCTCACGGCGCCACAGTGGTGGGGGCCCACGGCCTTAAGGAAAGCGTGGGGTGACTTTTCCCTCGGTTATTTGATTTTTTTTTTTTCCATTGAGCTGTCGGAGGACAACAAAACATGTTTTCCTTTTTCTCCGAAGGAAAGTGGAATTTTCTTATGGACTACTGGCTGCCTGAAATGTATCTTCCTTCTCGGTTATCTTGGATCGGGTGAGATAGGTGAGCAAACTTCAGAAATAAGGGCATGGCCTTCGTTCTGCTAGAAAATCAACCACCGCAACAACGTGTTCATTCATGGTGTGCCTCTGACGCCTCTGATACTCACCGGGCTTCTCCGTCCATCTGGGTGGAGGTTAGAAGGGGATTTACTACCTCATCCCGTTACCTTTCCCAGATAGGACAGGCAAATGTCCACACGGCCAATATTCTACTCAAGGCGAATGGCTTCATAGAGCTCCCAAAGCTGAAACAGGTGTGTGGGCCCAGCCCCTGTGGCGGTGGTAGCATGCCAGACCGTAGAACTGGAAGCCACATTCTAACTGCTGTTCGAATCCCTGGTCCAGTCAGCCCGAAAACATGGCTGGTGCGTGCATGCATGTCCGTGACCTTCATGGGATGGACAGCCGGAGGAAGGGGATTGTGGTGTGACTGAGCTCTGTGGAGAGTCTGTCTGATGTCTCTGCACTCACACTCTCCCATGGATTTTAAAAGAAAAGTAATGAGTATATGGTGTGAGGTAGGGTCAAGACTTTATTTATTTATTTTTCAGGCCACACAGTGGCACAGCAGTTACGCGGTGCTCTGCGATGTGGAACCTACACGGGAAGGTCCCAGGTTCGTGTCCCAGGGCTTCTCTGTACATATTAGATACACATGTGTGCCCATGCTTCAGCCAGGCTGAGGTTGGGGGAGGATTGTGGCATACAGACCCTGTTGGGGCGTCCTTCTCTGTTTCTCTTTCTCTCTCAAAAGAAATGGATAAGTGAACGTGTAAAAAAAAAGTGTAGGGCCAGCAGGTAGCATGGTGGTTGAGGATTTTCATACGGTGGACCATGGTTCGAAACCCAGACCTGGTAACTAGACAATTACAGCAAATAAATAGATAAATAAATAAATAGTGTTTAAAAAAATAGACTTCTCTCATGCATTCTTAATATTACTTTTTGAGAAAATATTTATTTATTTAATTCCATTTCTTGTTACTATTATTACTATTATTTTAATCTGACCAGAGAAAGACAGAATGAGAGAGAAAAGGAAAGTGAGAAAGCAAGCTGCCAGGTCTGGGACTCAAACCGCAGCCAGCCATGTGGGAATCCAGTATCTTTAACCACCACACCTGCTGGCCCCTTAATATTACTTTTTTTAAAAAAAGTATATGTAACACAACAGGACCAGCAGTTGGTGTTATGGCTACATCGCTGGACTCCCATGTAGTCAACTGCAGTTCGAGTACTGGTCCTGGTGGCTTAAACTCACGCCAGGCGCGTGTGCGTGCGTGCCCAAGATCCCGAGAGGAGAATGGAGGAGAAGGGATTGCAGCGTGACCATCCCACCTGGGGGGTGATTTCTCACTTTCTGTCTCTCTCTGTCTCTCTGGCAAGTATACACTCCCTACAGCAAAAAAACTCTCAAAAAAAAAAGTGTATGTAAAAAGGAATCTTTTTGCCCTGTGAAAATCCAACTGCTCTAACTCCTGTGCCTTTAAAACACCATTTTTTCCCCACTGTTCTGCCATGTCTCTGTTGTCATAAACCTGGAGATTCTACACATGTTGGCCTAGCTGTGGGTCTTCCATTCTGTTCCCTTGGTCTAGTTACCTATTCTGCACAAAGCCCACCCTGTCATTTTATTTATTTTTTTTTTGGAAGAAAGGTTTTTGCCATAAGGCGCATGCACTCTCCGGAAAGACAGAGAGAGACAGAGACACAGAAAGTGAGACATCACCCCCCAGGGGGGATGGCCATGCCGCAATCCCTTTTCCTCCATTCTCCTCTCGGGATCTTGGGCACGCACACACACGCGCCCGGTGTGAGTTTAAGCCACCGGGTCCGGGACTTGAACCATGGTTGACTACGTGGGAGCCCAGCGCTGTCACCATTATGCCAACTGCTGGTCCCTACCCTGTCATAATCATTATCATGTTCCCTGGAGTGGGCCAGTCGTGCTCGCGAGGAACTCCCCCTGGTTGAGCGTCTGGGTTGTTTTATGGCGGTGACACGTGTCGTACTAAGCCACAGTCATAAAAACGCAATCATCGCCGTGACTTACGCTGTGCCAGGCGCTAAGTGCTTCTCATATATTATCTTGTTTCATCTCCACGGTAGCCCTGGGAGGTGCTGGCGGGACTTCCTGTTTGAGCGATGAGTAGCTCGGGGCACAGAGAGGCTGAGTGGTCAGCTCGGGGCCCACAACTGCTGCAGGGGGAGCAGGGGTCCGAACCCAAGCAGCTGTTCCTGGAAGCTCTGCTTGGACCCTTGACCCGCTCACTGGACAGATGGGGGTGCACCAGGGAAGGGAAGGACGACCCCAGACCTCTTCATCTTCTGGGGTCGGTCATTTCAATGGCTAGGTGGCCCCGAGGGTCATGGGGCACCCCTGGCTCTGGGCTAGTCTCGACTCTTCGGGAAGGCTCTGTTTCCTTGTCAGCAAACTGGAAAAATGTATGATGCCTGGGGGCTCAGAGGGCCTTCCCTGGGGTCTTGGCCATCTTGATGGTCACCCGAGGGCCTCAGGGTCTCCGCCCGAAGAGCTCCGTATTTGCAGACACTCCAGACCCCCAGCATGCATGAGCACTCACCCGGCAGGTGCAGGGAGGCTCTGGGACGTGATCCTGGAATACCGAGGCCCCCGAGAAGCTCAGGGTAAGGCCGGTGGGATCCAGACCTTGCTTCTCACAGTCTTTCTCTGCACATTCGAACGTCACCAGTCCACCAGAGTGGGCGCTCAACCCCACCACGCCCCCTCCCCACTCCCCGGGGAGCCCCGTCTCCTCCTGCGAGGACAGCCCCGCCTCATCTCCTTTCGCCCCCTCCCCTGATGTGTGGGCCAGTGTCCCTGTCCCTTGCCTGCCCGTGCTGTGGGGCTGTGAGCTCTATGAGGACTGGCCCTGTCACAGCTACACGGACAGAGTCTGGCACGAGGGGACGCCAGGAGACACCTGCGGAGGAGGGAGTGAAGAAACGGGTCCCACCCTGGCAGTTGGCTGGACACCAACTGTCCTGGTTTGCCGGTGTCCTAGGGGTTTCCCAGGGTCCTAGGGGTTTCCCGGGGCCCTAGGGGTTTCCCGGGACGCAGGATTTTCAGGAACGGTCTGTGCAAACTAAGCAGCAGACGTGGGGCTCGGCCTTCAGAGTCACCTCTGATCTGACACTCCTGTCTCAGGTCAGGGGCCCAGATGCAGAGCCGGAGTCAGGGGCCAGGTGCTCGTGAATACTTGAGTGAGTGCCCTCAGCAACAGCGAGCTGCCGGGGGCAGGAGAGAACAGCCCAGCCAGGCTGTGCTCCCTGGCCGGGGGCTGCCTTGGCCTGACCCCCCGGGAGCTCCGGAATACACTCGAGGGGCACCTCGGCTGGAGCGAGGTCATAGCTCCAGGGAGGTGTCTGCTGGCGGCCGAGGGCAATATGAGGAGAAGCGGGCGGCTGCCAGTCATGAGCAGCCCAGGTCACTGCAGATGGGACAAGAGGAGGGTCCTGAATGGAGATGGGGCAGCCCGAGGGACCCCACACTTCACAACAGCAGGAGGGGGCAGGAGTATGATTAGACCCTCTTGGGGTTTTAGGTTTTTACCACAGGGCACAGGAACGCATGAGAGAGAGAGAGTGAGAGGGGGTGACAGAGGAGAGAGGAATCACCCCAGGGGGATGGCCACGCCGCAATCCCTTCTCCATCCTCCTCCTGGGATTTTGGGCACACACGCACATGCCCAGCATGATTTTCAAGCAGCCCTGTCCAGGATTCAAACCATGGTTGGCTATGTGGGAGTCCAGTGCCTTAACCACCACGCCACCTGGTGGCCCTAGATGCTCTTTTTGTAAAGGTCATTTATTTATTTAGTTCTTCTCAAGACCCCGTGGGGGTGCCAACAGGGTCTCTGCACTGTGACCCCCCCAGCCCCCGCCTGAGCCAGCTGGATGGCATGCACATGCACTCACCCAGCAGGTGCAGGGAGGCTCTGGGACGTGAGCCTGGAACTATCCCCTGGGCTCGGCCACTGTGCTGAGTCTCCACTGTGCCCCCGGCTGGTCTCTGGTCACATCATTAATAATCTTTTTTAAGAAGGATTTTTGCTATAAGGCATGTGTGCTTGCTAGAGAGACAGAGACAGACAGAGAGACAGAAAGCAAGAAATCACCCCCCAGAGGGGATGGCCACACCACAATCCCTTCTTCTCCATTCTCCTCTTAGGATCTTGGGCATGCATGCACATGTGCCCGACGTGAGTTTTAAGCCACCGGGTCTGGGACTCAAACTGGGGTCAACTTACGTGGGAGTCCAGCAACGTAACTGTTAAGGCGTGGTCCCCTGAACAACCTTTTAAACCTAGCACTCCCTAGCAACTCCCACAGCACTGAGAATAGAATCCGAAGTCCGTGTAGGGACCAGCTAGGCCCCGTGGTCGGCCCCCATGTCACCTAGCTGTTCTCACGCACCCCAGGCAGCGCCCCAGCCTTGGTCAGCCATGACAGACAACAAGCTTTGCCCGACCCGACCTCCGCCCTTGCTGTGCGCTCCCTCTGCCTGGACTCGCCACGTCCAGATCTTTCCAGGACTGACTCCTTCCCATAATTCAGGACTCCGCGCATATGTCACCTCCTTGGAGAGGCAGGCCCCTAATACCTTTCCAGGTCTCCTCGCTGCACTCTGTCACGAGTCGACATGATTCCCGTCCTCAGGCTCAGCACCCGGAAATGACTCAGCTTGCCGACTCCCCCTGCAGAGTATAAATTCTATGAGGGCCGTGGGCTTTCTTGGTCTTACTGTAGCTCATGGCGCGTAGTAGGTGCTCGATAAATATTTGTCGAATGAATGATGGTGTCCCCCTTTTATAAAGGACAAAACTGAGTCTCTGAAGAATCATGTCACTTTATAAAGGACAAAATGGGGTCTCTGAAAAGTCACGTGACTTAAATGCACGACCCCCTGCGGCTTGAGTGGCAGAGCCAGAAAGCCAGCCATGCAGACAGACTCCCAGGTCGGGCGTCTAACCAGTAGACACCCCCACCTCTGCCCTGTGCCCAGCCCGTGACCACGGCTGTCCGGCTGTGCCACCACCGGGGCCCGGCTCCCGGCTCAGAAAGGCCCTGTCTGCACTTCCTGGGGGACGCCCTGAGTGCAGGGAGCCCCCGCAGCCCGTCGACATCCTCGATCAGCATGCGCTGGCCATTCTGGGGCTGGGGGAGCCGGAGCTGTCGGCCGCGGTGATCAATGTGAATAATAAACGTTTAGAGTTAATAAGCTCGAGTTAACTTCTCTCCCTCCGGTGACTAATGGCCTTCCCCGAGCCCATAACTCACGCTGTCCGCCGAGCCCCTGCCCTCCTCGCTTGCCAAGCCTGCCGTGAGATGGGGCAGAGGGGGTGGCAGGGGGCCGGCCCAGCCAGGCCTTATTTATGGTGGTGAGCACAGGGCTTTGAGGAGCGGCGGGACCTTTCTGGCTGGTTTTTGGCTCCAGGAGAGAAAGTGGCGGGGAGTCAGGGCAGTCGGGGATCAATCTGCCGACAGCTGGCCCCGGGAGCCTGGGTGAGGTTTTTTTCCCCTCCAGTTCCTCATCTGTCAAACAAAGTGACACCCTGGGCTGTTCGGATAAGCAGAGTATGGGCTGGATATATAAAGTGCTGGGCAGCTGGGGGACTGGCCACGTCCACATGTGTGTGGAGGAGCGGGCTGTGATTGGAGATCGCAAAGATCCTCATTCTTGCTCCTCGAAAGACCGGCCAGGACCAGCAGCCTGGGCATTGCAGGGGGTTCATCAGAACTGCAGACTTCCAGGCCCATCCAGACCTCCCGGACCAGAATCTGCCTGTCACTAAGATCCCCAGTGATTCCTGCACCTATTTCAACCTCAGACTCATAAGCCAAGAGGGAGTCTAGCCATTCAGTAACCTGGGTGCTCCCTATTCACCCATCCCCTGCCAAGAGCAGACATCACTAATCAATCACAGCACTCAGGTCAGTGGAGCCTGGAACGGGCTTCGGGATCCCTTTAGGCATAGTGCCCTGGCAGCCTCTGCCGGGCCTTAGAGCTGGCACGTGTTCTTGTCCATTCTGATGCTAATAACAGAAAGTACCTGACAGGGCACTTACAAGGATAGACGTTTATTCAGCTTATAGTCTGTGTCCCCATGTGTCTCTGTTCTGGCCTTCCCGCTCTTCATAAGCTCACCGGGCGTCAGGTATGGGGGCCTTGGCCCCAATGACCTCAGTCCTGCTCTCTTCCCAAAGGCCTCACCTTTTAATACCGTCACCAGACTGAGTTTTCATCGGCGTGACCCCATCACAACCACACCTGAGCACGTGAATTTGGGGGTGGGGTGCAAATGCTAACAGCACGCAAGATGGTAACCAATGGCCGTCCTGGGCCTCGACCCTGCACCCTCAAATCTCTCTCTCTCTCTCTTTTTTTTTTTTTGGAGAGGTTTTTGCTTTAGGGCGCGTGCACTCGCCAGACAGACAGAGAGAGACAGAAAGCGAGAAATCACTCCCCAGGGGGGATGGTCACGCCGCAATCCCTTCTCCTCCATTCTCCTCTCAGGATCTTGGGCATGCAAGCACACGCGCCCGGTGTGAGTTTTAAGCCACCGGGTCCGGGACGCGAACCATGGTCGACTACGTGGGAGTCCAGCGACATAGCCATTATGCTAACTTCTGGTTCCCTGCACCCTCAGATCTCTGACTGAGATTAGAAAACGCAGCCCAGTCACGTCTGCAGTTTCTAGAACCACGCCATTCAGAGAATTGGAAGGTGGAGTGAGGCCCTGGAGAAGAAGATTATAAAACTGAGTCAGGAGAAGCCACAAGGCTCCGCGTACAATGGGGTTTCTGCTAGGTGTGGGCGTGTGAAGTGGGTGGGCCCACACCGTGCCTTGGGAGGCCTCGGGCAGGGGTCCATGGTGTAGACTCTTCACCCAGCATGGCCGGGACACGACAACCTGCCATCCTGGACCTTGGGCTGCATCCTGTCTTTGTTCACTGTGGTGATATGACAGGCAGATTTCCCCAAGAACTGTTCAAAACGCTTTTTTTTTTTTTTTTTTTTTTTCTGCAGGGTATGTGCATGCTCCAGAGAGAGAGACAGAGAGAAAAAGAGAGAGTGAGAAAGCATCTTCCGTGGGGGATGGCCATGCCACAATCCCGTCTCCCCCATTCTCCTCTCCAGATTTTATTTTTAAATTTTTTTTTTTGTTTGTTTTTTGCCATTGGGCATGTACACTCGCCAGAGAGATACAGAGAGAGACGATGAGAAGGAAAGCGAAAATTGCCCACTATGGGGATGGCCATGCTGCAATCCCTTCTCCATTCTCCTCCTAGGATTTTGGGCAAGTACGGGTACCTTCTCAGCGTGATTTTCAAGCCACCAGGTCCAGGACTAGAATTGCAGCTGGTCGTGTGAGAGTCCAGGGCCTTAGCCACCACCTACCTGCTGGCCCTCTCCTCGGGATTTTTGGGTATGCATGCACACGCACCCAGTGTGACTTTCAAGCCACCGAGTCTGAGACTTGAACTGAGCAGTCGGGCATATGGGATCCAAATGTCTTAACCTCCACGACACCTGAGTTCCCTAAAAATGACTTTTAAGAAAGATTACTTACTACTGAAATCATTAGAGCCACGAACACTTATTGTGAAAGTCCAGCAATGTAAAAGTGACATCAAAACTTAATAACCGAGGGGCCAGCAGTTGGCAAAATGGCTGTCACTGGACTCCCATGTAGTCCACTTCAGTTCAAGTCCCGGATGCAGAGGCTTGAAACTCACATGAGACGCGTGTGCGTGCGTGCCCAAGATCCCGAGGGGAGAATGGAGGAGAAGGGATTGCGGTGTGGCCATCCCCCCGGGGGGTGATTTCTCGCTTTCTGTCTCTCTGTCTCTCTCTGTCTGTCTGGCGAGCGCACATGCCCTATAGCAAAAACCTCTCCAAAAAAAAGAAAAAAAAAAGATTTCAAAAATTAGAATCCTTCCATAATCCTCATGGTACAGCTTTTTTTTTGTCCTATTGTAATTACACATCACACACATTACTCTAGGTCCATGCATATGTATGTACATGTGTACGTGCCTAATTTTTTAAAAAAGAATTATTCGTTTCATTTTATTTATCAGTATTGTCATTCTTTCATTTACGACCGGGCCCATGCACTCACCAGAGAGAGAAAGACAAACAGAGACAGAGACAGAGAGAAAAGTGAGAACGCAAGCTGTCAGGTCTGAGACTTGAACTGCGGTCAGCCATGTGGGAGTCCAGTGCCTTAACTTCCACGCCACCTGCTGGCCCCCATACCTAACAAATGTCTTGCAGTTCATTGTCATTGCCCTGTTGATTGACACTTGGCACCTTCTTTCTGTTTGTTATTGTGGCAACAAACACCCTTATGTATTTCACCCCACAAGTCTGTTGGGTCTTGCAGGACAGAGTCCCCCCAGTGGAAGTGGATCACAGGGTGTCCACATTGTCAACTTTACCACGGATGGCTGTCTCCGAAGATCACGCAGCTCACACACCCCCGCAACCCAGCCGTGTCAAAACAACTCCCGTGCCCCTCCTTGCAAGACGCTGTTTGCCATCAATATTTAATATGTTTTCCCATCTGATGGGCGAGAAATGGCATTTCATTGTTCTTTTCATTTGCATTTCCACGACTGCCTGAGAGATTGAGCATCTTTCCCTTTTTATGGGCTGTTTGCGTTTCTGTATCTGGGAGTCGCCCGATCCTATTCTTCGCCTGCGTTTCTTTATTTGTGTTTCTCTTATCAACGTGCAGACACTCTTGGTATGTTGAGAATATATTAACTCTTCCTTCCATGCCTGGTCGAAAAAGATCTCAGCAAACCACAGGGACAGGATGCCACAGATGAGACCAGAGGGGCAGATGCAAATCCCAGGCCTTGGGAGGTAAGCCCGCACTGCCTTTGGGAGGTGGAGGTGGCCGCGTCACCCAGTCATGACATCCAGGGCTGGGAAGTTCAGGGGGAGGTGACAGTGGGATGCAGCTGCTAACATGGATAAAAGGAGGCTTAGTGCATCTAATTCTTAGAGGCAGAGGGTTTAAAATGTTCTGCCTGGGAAGAGCAGATGGCGTAATGGTTATGTCACTGGACTCCCACATGGCCGACTGCAGTTCGAGGCCTGGACCCAGCAGCTCGAAACTCATACTGAGCATGTGTGCGTGCGTACCCAAAATGCTGAGAGGAGAATGGAGGAGATGGGATTGCGGTGAGGCCATCTCCCCTGGGGGGTGGTTTCTCGCTTTCTGTCTCTGCGCCCTATAGCAAAAACCTCTCAAAAAAAAAAAGAAAAGAAAAAAACTTTCTCCTTCACCTCCTCAGTCTAGAGTGGCTCCCCAGGTACCTCCCTTCTCTGTCTGCTTTGCCCATGGCTGTGTCCCCTCCATAAACCTTCGCACTCTTCCTGCCCGTCGGCCGTGCTGCACGGACGTGCTCCCGAGAGGTAGTGAGCGCCCCGTCAGGAGAGGCAAGCAAGCAGAATCTGCCTGGCCACCAAGCAGGCTTTCTAGGTGGGGGATCCCAGGATGGATTCATGCAGGTTCTCCTTCCAAGGTGAGATCCGAGAACGCCTTTGGGACCAGAGCTGGTGATGTCAGCTCTGGGCCCCTAGAGAAAGGTCGGGGCTCCCTTCCCGTGGGGCTGCGAGGTGGCCCTCCGGAGCCCCAGAGCTCTCCAACTGGGTTGGTGTCTGTTGGCGTCCTCGCCCTGGCCCATCCTGCACCCCTGCACCGCCCTGGGCAGCCCCGGGCCTGCCCCACCCCTCCCCCAGCCCCTGTGTTTTGGAAAATCAGCCGGCCTCACACTAGACTGAAAATATCTCAAAATATCGCCTGCAACTTCCTCTCGCTCCCAGTCCCCGCCTGGGCGGGCAGCAACCTTTCTCTCGCTGTGACTGGTTTTTAAGAAGAGCTCTTCCATCGCTGGGACGCAGGGAATTTCCAGTATTTTTCTTCCTTTGGCCTTTTTTTTTTTTTTTTTTTTTTTTTGGCTTGCAGACGCCCACATTGTCCTGACGCAGCTCCAGGCGTGTTTTGCCTGGAGGCCTGGGCTGGGTCGTGGCTCAGGCCAGCCGGCTCCTTGGCCGCAGGAACAATGCCTCCATAATTCATCGAAAACTCCCCTCCGATGACTTTTTCCTGTTGCCGATTGTCTCCGAGTTCCAGGCCTGCACCAACTGCTTTTTCCTGCAGCTAAATTTAAAAGGGCCAGACCCTGGAAATTAGCCGGGCTGGCCTCACGGAGGGAGCCAAGGTGGGGACACTGGGTGGGAGCAGAGCCCCCAGGCCGCGGGCTCCCCCAGCCCTGGCACACACACACACACACACACACACACACACACACACACGTGGGTAGCTGCAGAACTGGCCTATTTCAGCTCCCCAAGCCCTCCTCCAGCCCCTCCGGCCGCTCTGCTGACTCTTGAGTTTAGAAACTGCGGGGCCAGCAGGTGGTGTGGTGGTTTGGTCGCTGGACTCCCACACGGTTGACCGTGGTTCAAATCCTGGACCCGGTAGCTTGAAACTCACACCAGGCGCATGTGCATGTGTACCCAACATCCTGGGAGGAGAATGGAGAAGGGATTGCGGCGTGGCCATTCCCCTGGGGGGTGATTTCTTGCTTTCTGTCTTTCTGGCGAGTACATGCTCCCTGCAGCAAAAACTCTCCAAAAAAAAAAGAATTATTTTATTCAACTTGATTTATTTAAATTTGACTACAGAGAGACAGAGTGAGAGAGGGAAAGAAGTTGCCAGGTTCAGGATTCGAACTATGGTCGGCCATGTGGGAGTCCAGAGCCCTTAACCACCACACCACCTGCCGGCCCCACGCGAGCATCATTATTATTGTGGAACTCCAAGGAAGAGCCTTTCACATGTCAGAAAAAGCAGATGGGACCAGCAGTTAGCGTAATGGCTATGTCACTGGACTCCCACGTAGTTGACCGCGGTTTGCCGGACCTGGTGGCTTAAACTCACGCCGGGTGTGTGTGCGTGCGTGCCCAAGATCCCGAGAGGAGAATGGAGGAGAAGGGATTGCGGTGTGGCCATCCCCCCTGGGGGGTGATTTCTCGCTTTCTGTCTCTCTCTCTCTCTCTGTCTGTCTGGCAAGTGCACGCGCCCTATAGCGGAAAAAAAACCTCTCCAGAAAAAAAAAAAAAAGAAAAAGCAGCTTTTTTTTTTTTTTTTTTAATTATTTTTAGAGGTTTTTGCCTTAGGGCATCCGTACTTGTCACAGATAGGGGGACAGGGACAGTGAGAGGGAAAGGGAGAAATCACCCCCTAGCAGGAACGGCCATCCATCCCTTCTCCATCCTCCTCTCAGGATTTTGGTTACACACGCGCACACTCCCAGCAGGGTTTTCAAGCCACCAGATCCAGGACTCGAACCTCGATTAGCCACCTGGGAGTCCAGTGACCTAACTGCTACACCATCCGCTGGGCCCAGAAAAGGCAGCTTTGTGTGAGTGTCGCCCTCTGGGGTCAGATTGAGGCCTCTCTGAGGGAGGGGTAAATCCCTAATGTCCGATCCCCTGGCTTTGTCCCCACAGGTCAGGCGTGTGGCAGGGGCTGCCACTGGCCACGTGGGTGGAGCGTCACATCTGGGGAGAGGCAGTGCCAAGGCCCCTTCTCTCGGTCCGTCCCCTGCTTCTCCCACTCACCCCTCCCAGGCAGCTCGGTTACCGCGCCGTCGCAGACCCCACTCAGCCAGGTGACCTCCGCCGCCTCGTCATCTCCGCCGCCTCATCTGTAAATGGGAACAGTACTGGTCCCTGGTACAGGGCTGCTTGGACGGTGCACAGAGCAGGAGAAAGACCCGGAGCCCCAGAGCCGTTGCTGCTCCTCGGCTGCAAGGACCCAGCGCAGAGGGTGAGAGGACGGTGCCCGCGTGGATCTGGCCAGAGGCGCCCCCCAGTGGGCAGGGAGCTGCTGACAGCCCTGGCCCAGCCCCGTGGACGGGCGTTCTGTCTCTCCTTCGAGTGCACACGCCCCATGGCAATAAATAAATAATATCCCCCCAATTATCCTGTATCTCAAGAGATTTTTTGTTAAAGAATTATTTTATTTAACTTTATTTATTTATTTACTTGACCAGAGAGAGACAGAGTGAGTAAGAGAGAGAGAGAGAGAGAAAGGGAAAGTGAGAAAGCAAGCTGCCAGGTCAGGGACTCGAACTGCAATGGGCCATGTGGGAGTCCAGCACTCTTAACCACCATGCCACCTGCCTGTCCCCCCTCCCCCTTTTTTTTTTTAAAGGGAGATTTTTGCTACAGGGCACATGTGCTCTCCAGAGAGACAGAGAGAGAGACAGAAAGTGAGAAGTCACCCCCCCCCCTGAGGGAGCACGGCCATGCCACAATCCCTCTCCTCCATTCTCCTCTCTGGATTTTGGGCACGCACGCACACGCTTCTGGCATGAGTTTCAAGCCGCTGAGTCTGGAACTTGAACCGCGGTTGACCATGGGAGAGTCCAACGACGTACCCGTTACGCCATCTGCTGGTCCCAATCTCGAAAGCTTTTTGCACCAAAATGAATTTGTAATTCAATTCTATTTTCCATGAATGTTTGCAGTCCCGACATGTTTGTACATAGTTTCAGTGAGATTTGCCATGCGGTCCTTAAGACTGACTAGCATCCATTAAACCCATTTGGAGTTTCAACTTAGATACATTTCATTTTTATTCATTTTATTTATTTGTTTATTTATTTATTTTGAGAGGTTTTTGCTATAGGGCACGTGCACTCGCCAGAAAGACAAAGACACACAGAGAGACAGAGAGTGAGAAATCACCCCCCGGGGGGATGGCCACACCACAATCCCTTCTCCTCCATTCTCCTCTTGGGATCTTGGGCACGCACGCACACGCGCCCAGCGTGAGTTTCAAGCCGCTGTGTCTGGGACTTGAACCATGGTCAGCCATGTGGGTGTCCAGTGCCTTCACCACACCACCTACTGGCCTCCCAATCACCCCTTAAAGCCTCCTTTTTAAAATTTTATTATTACTATTTTGTTTTTAAGTAAATCGATCCCTTCACTGACGGGAAGAGAGTCTTCATGCTGCAGTCCACCCCGCTCAGCTGGCCCTGGGTGGCTGGCACACGCACGTGCACTCGGGGAGGCCCCAGGATGCAAACCCAGGACCTCTCCATGGGAGGCCAGCTGTGCTACCCCTGCCGGGCCCCACAGAGGGCTGTTTCCACACCCGAGTTTCAGAGCGACGCACGCACTCCACAGCACCACGCCTCCTGCCCCTCTGCCTGCTCAGGCCTGGGGAGTCCGGGCCTCGGCATGGAGGCCCCCCTGGCACCGACGCCCACCCGGGTCTGCCACGGCTCCCTGCAGGGACCTCCCCTCCTAGTCACGGCTCTCCAGCTCCGCAGGCCTCGGAGCCTTCATGAAGGCTGCGCCCCGGCCTGAAGTGCTCTCCCTGCTCCACCTCTGCCCCCGCATCCTGCTCCCCTGCCCCACCGCCTCCCGCTCTGAGGCCTGTGTCTGACTATCGGGGGGAAATCATGGCTTTTATCTTCCTGACAGTCTCCTCTCCTCCCTCTAATCCTACTTTTTTCATTGATTCCCTCCTCCCTCTCTTCCCATTTCCTCTGTTTTAAGTAGTTGCAAGCACAGGGTTTGTTTTGTTTTGTTTTGTTTTGTTTTTATTAAGATTCTTTGCCATAGGGTTTGTGTGCTCACTGGAGAGAGAGAGACAGAGACAGGGACAGAAAGTGAGAAATCACCCCCCACGGGGATGGCTGCACCGTAATTCCTTCTCCTCTGTTCTCCTCTCGGGATCTTGGGCACAAATGCACATGCACCCGGCGTTACCCTGAGGCCACTGGGTCAAGAACTCGAACCCTGGTCAGCCAGGTGGAAGTCCAGCACCTTAACCCTATGCAAAAATCTCTCACAAACAAATAAATAAATACATAGCACACTTCAGGGGTTATTAGTATAGTTACAGAATCACACAATAACCAGCCTGATTAATTTTGAACACTTTCATCACCCCCCAAAAAACCCTTGTACTTTTATTTTTGGAAAGGTTTTTGCTATAGGGCGTGTGCACTCACCAGAAAGAGAGAGAGAGAGAGACAGAAAGCGAGAAATCACCCCCCAGGGGGTATGGCCACGACATAATCCCTTCTCCTCCATTCTCCTCTCGGGATCTTGGGCATGCACGCACACGCGCCCGGTGTGAGTTTTAAGCCACCGGGTCCGGGACTCGAACCATGGTCCACTACATGGGAGTCCAGCGACATAGTCATTATGCCAACTACTGGTCCCAAAACCCTGTACTTTTTAGCAGTCACTCTCCATCCCTTCACTATGCCTCAGTCCTGGCCAGTCACTAGATTCTGTCTCTATAGATTTGCTTATTATGGGGGCCGGCAGGTGGCGTGGTGGTTGAGACGCTGGACTCCCACCTGGCTGACAGTGGTTCGAGTCCCGGACCTGGCAGCTTGTTTTCTCACTTTCTTTTTCTCTGTCTTCCTGTGGCCAAAATGAAAGATAAATAATAATAACAAATAAAATTAAATAAATAGCTCCTTTAAAAAAAAAAAAGATGTGCTTGTTCTGGACATTTTATATAAATGGAATTGCTCAGTAGACAGCCTATGGCAACTGCCTCCTTGCCCTTACCTACAGTTTTCAAGTTTCACCCAGGGCAGCGTTGAACCCACTCAGTGACCGAATGACATCCCGCTCCGTGGGGAGACCACATTTGGTGTATCCGTGTACGGCTGGTAGACTTGGATCATTTCCACAACCAGGCTGTGATAAATGCCGCTGTGAGCATCTGTGTGCAAGTGTTTCTGTGGGCACAGGGGGTCCTGGGGATACCCCTCCCTCACCTGTCTGAAAAGACAGCGGCCTGTTTTGTAGAGGGCCACACCACTTAGCATCCCACCGGCAGCGTGTCAGGGTTCCCATCATCCCCGTCCTCACCGACACCCGCAGTCCTCTGTTTTCAGGGATAGCCATTCTAGCGGGTGTAAAGTGGTGTTTCCTGTGGTTTTGGTTCACGTTTCCACAATGGCTGTAATAGTGAACACCCGTCCATGTGTTTCTTGGCCATTCACGTATCTTTTTTCTTTAGAGAGAGAGGTTTTAGCTATAGGGCGCGTGTGCTCGCCAGAGAGACAGAGAAAGGCAGAGAGATAGAAAGTGAGAAATCACCCCCCGGGGGGCATGGCCACACCGCAATCCCTTCTCCATTCTCTCTTGGGATCTTGGGCACACACACACACATGCCTGGCATGAGTTTTAAGGTGCCGGGTCTGGGACTTGAGCCACGTTTGACTATGTGGGAGTCCAGCCATGTAACCATTACACCGTCATGTCATGTACCCAACTCATGTATCTTTTTTGGAGAAATGTCTACTCAGCGCCTTTGCCCATTTCTGAATTCAGTTATTGTGAAGAGTGCTTTGATCACACCTAGTGTGTGCGGCACACCTACTGTGTGATACATACCTACTGTATGATACACAGCAACTGTGTGGAGCACACCTACTGTGTGGCACACACCTACTGTGTGATACATACCTACTATGTGGGGCACACCTACTGTGTGGGGCACACCTACTGTGTGATACACACCTACTGTGTGATACACAGCAACTGTGTGCGGCACACCTACTGTGTGATACACACCTACTGTGTGATACACAGCAACTGTGTGCGGCACACCTACTATATGATGCACAGCAACTGTGTGGGGCACACCTACTGTGTGATACATACCTACTATGTGGGGCACACCTACTGTGTGGGGCACACCTACTGTGTGATATACACCTACTGTGTGGGGCACACCTACTGTGTGATATACACCTACTGTGTGGGGCACACCTACTGTGTGATACATACCTGCTATGTGGGGCACACCTACTGTGTGGGGCACACCTACTGTGTGATACATACCTGCTATGTGGGGCACACCTACTGTGTGATACATACCTGCTATGTGGGGCACACCTACTGTGTGATACATACCTACTATGTGGGGCACACCTACTGTGTGGGGCACACCTACTGTGTGATATACACCTACTGTGTGGGGCACACCTACTGTGTGATACATACCTACTATGTGGAGCACACCTACTGTGTGGCACACACCTACTGTGTGATACACACTTACTGTGTGATACACAGCAACTGTGTGCGGCACACCTACTGTGTGATACATACCTACTGTATGATACACAGCAACTGTGTGGGGCACACCTACTGTGTGATACATACCTACTATGTGGGGCACACCTACAGTGTGGGGCACACCTACTGTGTGATACACACCTACTGTGTGGGGCACACCTACTGTGTGATACATACCTGGTATGTGGGGCACACCTACTGTGTGGGGGCACACCTACTGTGTGATACACACCTACTTAAACTCACGCTGGGTGCGTGTGAGTGCCCAAGATCCTGAGAGGAGAATGGAGGAGAAAGGATTGTGGCGTGGCCATCCCCCCTGGGGGGTGATTTCTCGCTTTCTGTCTCTCTGTCTCTGGCTTTCTGGTGAGCACACGCGCCCTAAAGCAAAAACTTCTTTAAAGAAAAAAAAAATTAAAAAAAAAACCCGACGGAAAGGTCAGGAGGGGACTACAAGGCCTACTTCCCAGGGTTCTATGAAGCTCGGGTTTGCAAGGCCAGGGCGAGGGTGGCAGTGGGTGGTGTACACAGCAGAGGCAGTGCCACGCAGACCTGCCTCCGGGACGCCGGCTCCCTCTCGGCCTCCTCCCTTCTCATTTGCTGAAAGCACCTCTCTGTCCAAGCCCAGACTCTACATTGCAGTCATAAGCAGACCCTAACCCAGTCCTCCAATCCAGTTCCAAGCTTCTGTGGCTGCTCTCTGAGGAAGCAACACATTTTGCCCAGTGTAGATGAGAACAAAGAGCCAGCCCGGGGCTTTTCCTTGGTCCTGAACGCCTCTCCACAGGGCTAGTCTCCTGCAGCCAGCTAAGGAAACTCAAGCCTGCACAGTTAGATTGCATATCCGGGTCCCAGGCGGGGCCTGGATTTGAACCGTCACACTCTGCGGTGATGGGAATGAACCTTGTCGCCTTATTACTTGCAGTGCGCTGTGTTTTCTATTCCGGGTCACGACCCACTAGATGGATTTCGCATCTCACTAGGCGGTCGTAATCTGCCGTTTGAAATGTCATGCCCAGACCCCCGACAGGGTGGGCTCTCTGAGACCCAGAGTGCCTGGGCGCACCTCTACCGGCCAACACCCCTCAATCCAGGGCCTGCCCCCGGCTGCCCACACCCCGTTGTACCCCCTCCAACCTCACAGGGCCAGCAGCTGGACCGACCCACCCAGTCTCTCCCCTGCATGCGAGCTGACAGCTCCTGGACGGCTCCAGGTCCCTTGCAATCCCCAGACCTGGGGAAGCAGAGAGTCCAGAGAGGGGGCCCTCCCAGGTCTCCCGGGGCAGGGAAAGTCATTACGATGCAGGAAGCAGCCAGCAGAGGAGCTGGGCCGGAGGGGCATTCATTTCTGAAGGCTGAGCTGCGGGAGGGAGGAGATGGCTCACAGATAGGGGCTGCTGGGGCTCCTCTGCAGGCGGCCAAGATCCTTAACCCTTGCGGGAGCAGAGAGGAGCAGGTGGCGAGCAGGGGGGCGCGCCTGGCTGGGCTGGGCTGGGGGGGAACCCATTCTTCGTTTTATCAGCAGGTACTGGCACCCCCGAGCACACAGGATGTGCTAAACCCTTTCTTGGCGTTATCACATTTAATCCCGCCGTTACTGGTTACTGTCTTCATGCCATTCGACAGAGGAGGAGGTGGATGCCTAGCCACCAAAGTGACCTGTCCCTAGTCTTGAGGTACTGGTGGGAGGCGGAGGAGCACAGGGAGGAAGGTTGTGTTTTGTTTTGTTTTGGTTTTTGAGAGTTTTTGCTATAGGGTACCTGCGTTGCTGGGGGGAGAGAGAGAGAGCAAGAAACCACCCCCCAGGAGGGATGGCCACACCACAATCCCTTCTCCTCCATTCTCCTCTAGGATCTTGGGCACGCACACACACACTCCTGGCATGAATTTTAAGCTGCGGGTTCAGGACTTGAACCAAGGTCGACTTCATGGGAGTCCAGTGACGTAACCATGACGCCACCTGCTGGCTCCGAGAGGCAGGTTTCATCTATGGAAGCGGGAGACGGTTGAGGGTTCTGGCTGAGGGGTGTCAGGGGCTTCAGCACCCTGGGGCCTTGGGTTTATCCTGCCTCTTTGTGGCCTTGGGGAGGCTCCCGGGCCTCCCAGCAGAGGGGCTCCACCCTTTCCGGCAAGCTCTGTCTCTCCCGCCTTGGTTCAGCCCCAGAGCCAGGACCACTGAGTCAGGGTCTCCTGTTGCTTGTCCATGGCGCTGTGCCCTTAAGGCCCCGCTGGCTGTGCTACACCGGGGCTGCTGCTTCTCACCTGCGGGAACTGGCTTCGCAGGCTGCTCAAGGCCAGCGCTCTCTGGTTAGCGTGAGCATCGGTGGTTCGTCTACTGAGCCTTGGGATTTTTAGGTGGGTGATTACAACATCCGCTAAGAGCAATGGCTGCTTTTTGCTCACCTCCTAATACCTCGTAAATCTGTTTCTTTCTGTGCTGTGTTTAAGACCTCCAGTATACGCTGGCAGTGGTGTGGGCCATGGTACCTACGTCCTGCATCTAATCTTACGGGGAGGCATGCATTTAGTGTCCCATTGAGAAAGACATTTGCTGTAGATTTAGTTAAGAAAGTAAGCTTTGGGGCCAGTCGGTGGTGTGGTGGTAAAGGTGCCGGACGCCCACGTGGCTGCCCATGATTTGAGTCTTGGACATGGCAGCTTAAAAGTCATGCCAGGCAGGGACCAGCAGTTAGCATAATGGCTATGTTGCTGGACTCCCACATAGTCGACCGTGGTTTGCGTCCCGGACCCGGTAGCTTAAAACTCACGCCAGCCACGTGTGCGTGCTTGCCCAAGATCCAGAGAGGAGAATGGAGGAGAAGGGATTGTGGCGTGGCTATCCCCCCGGGGGGTGATTTCTCACTTTCTGTCTCTCTGTCTCTCTCTGTCTGTCTGGTGAGCGCACACGCCCTATAGCAAAAACCTCTCCAAAAAAAAAAGTCATGCCAGGCACATGTGTGTGCATGCCCAAAATCCCAAGATGAGAACGGAGGAAAAGGGACTGTGGGGTGGTCATCCTCTCGGAGAGGCGATTTCTCACTTTCCCTTTCACTGAGGGCACACACCTTATGACAAAAACCTTTAAACAGAAACGAAGAGACAAAGAGACCTCCTACTTCGGGTTGCTAAGACTTTATCAGATGGAATTTGGTTAACCTCTCCAAAAAAATCCTATCAACTACAAATAGGGGCAACTTAACCCCTTCCTTTCCAATATGGCTGCTCTTTACTCCACTCTCCTTTCTGAGCGCGTTGGCCAGGACTTCTAGTATCACGTCGAATAAGAACGAGAAAGCGAACGTCTTTGTGTGCCAGTTTTGAGAGGAAAATCTTTCAACCTTCTCCACGGAGTATGTTAGCTATGGGTTTGTCATGCAGGGCCTTTACTGTGCTAAGAAATGTGCCCTTTATACCTATTTTGTTGAGAGTCTTTTTTTTTTTTTTTTTTTTTTTGCTATAGGGCATGTACGCTCGCCAGAAAGACAGAGAGACAGAGAGACAGAAAGCGAGAAATCACCCCCCAGGGGGGATGGCCACACCGCAATCCCTTCTCCTCCATTCTCCTCTCGGGATCTTGGGCACACATGCACACGCGCCCGGTGTGAGTTTAAGCCACCGGGTCCGGGACTCAAACCGCAGTCGACTACGTGGGGGTCCAGCGACATAGCCATTACGCCAACTGCTGGTCCCTCCTAGAGTGATTTTCAAGCCATCAGATCTGGGACTCAAACCACAATTGGCCATATGACAGTCCAGAGCCTTAACCACCACGCCATCTGCTGGCTCTCCGATTTAATCTTCAACTTGTTATTGGATTCACGTTTTCTTTATCTTCCCAGCTCAACCTAAGTATGCTATAGGTGCCCAGAAATTTGTACATATCTTTCTTTCTGGAAAAGCCATCTTGTTAGCATATGGTCACTGGCAGTGAGTCCTAATGATTGCATTTTTTTGTTTGTTTGTTTGTTTTTTGAGAGATTTTCGCTATAGGGCGCGTGCGCTTGCCAGACAGACAGAGAGAGACATAGAGACAAAAAGCGAGAAATCACCCCCCAGGGGGGATGGTCATGCCGCAATCCCTTCTCCTCCATTCTCCTCTCGGGATCTTGGGCACGCACGCACACGCGCCCGGGGTGAGTTTTAAGCCACCGGGTCCGGGATGCAAACCACGGTCGGCTACGTGGGAGTCCAGCGACATAGCCATTACGCTAACTGCTGGTTCCTGATGATTGCATTTTTTGTGATGTCCACTGTAATATCCCTGTTTTCTGATTTTATTTATCTGGTCTTTATTTTAGTTTTCTCGCTAATGGTTTGCTAATTGTGTTTATCCTCTCGAAGAAACTAGCCTTTGGTTTTATCGATGTGTCCATATCACTCTTTCATTCTCGGTTTGATTTCTGCCCTGATTTTTCCTATTTCTTTGATTATGTTTGGGTTTAGCTTGTTCTTGATTTTCCAGCTCCTTGAGCTGCATCATTAGGTTTCTTATTTACAATCTTTCTATTTTGTTTTTCTTAGCAACACTAATTGCCACAAACGTTTCCTCTTAGTATTACTTTCACTGTATCCTAGAGGTTCTGGTCCGTAGTATTTTCATTATGATTGGTCTCAAGTAAAGAACAATTTAAGTTTCACTCTTAATTTCTTTAGTAGATTCAAAACTAACTGAAGAGCACTTTTTTTTAAAAAAATAGATTTTTGCTGTAGGGCACGTGCGCTCGCCAGACAGAAAGCAGAAATTACCCCCCTCCTCCCCAACAGGGACGGCCACACCACAATCCCTTCTCCTCTCAGGCACGCATGTACAGGTGCCCAGTGTGAGTTTCAAGGTGCCTGGTCTGGGCTTCGAACTGTGGTCGACCATATGCAAGGGCACACCTTAACCACTACACCACCTGCTGGTTCTGCCTTTACAGTGTTAAGTGCTTTACCTGTGGGCCAGCAGATAGCCTGGTGCTTAAGGCGTAGGACCCCACATGTCTGACTCTATAGTTCAAGTCCCAGACCCAGCGACTTGAAAAACACACTGGGCACATGTTTGTGCGTGTCCAAAATCCAGAGAGGAGAAGGGATTGCAGCATGGCCATACCGTGGGGGTGATTTCTCACTTTCTCTCAATGTCTCTGTCTCTCTGGCGAGCACATGTGTCCTGTGAAGGAAACATATGTAAAATAAATCATTTAAAAATAAAGTGCTTTATCTTAAATTCTTTAAAAACATTGCCTTTCTGCTTCTAGCATTGTTATAAAAAAATCTGATGACAATGTTATCCTTAACCCTTTGTAGGTAGGCTCTCTGATATCATTTAGAATTTCTGCAGATTCACCGCAATGTGTGCAAGCGTTTCCTTGTCTCTTCTGTGTGGCATGCATTTATCTTAATTAGGGGACATTAATCTTTTTTTTAATTTAATTTATTTATTCATTCATTCATTTATTTTAATTTGACCAGAGAGAGACAGACACAGAGAGAGAGGGGGGAAAGTGAGAAAGCAAGCCACCGGGTTCAGGACTTGAACCGTGGTCAGTCATGTGGGAGTGTCCAGCACCCTAACCACCAAGCCACCTGCTGGTCCCAGACATTAATCTTTATTGTTTCTTCAAGTAGGTCCTCTTCTCTGCTTGTATTTTTCTGTCCTTCTGGGACTCTTTATAATCTGGGTTTTGGTACTTCCGTTTTTTTCCTCCAGCCCTCTCAGTGTTTCATTTATATTTCCTATACGGTCAGCCTTTTCTGGGAGAGTTCTGTGGTCTAGTTTTCCAAGTAGACTTTAGAGCTGGTTCTTTAGCTTTTGTCTCATGTATATGGTGTTTCTGATTTTAGCTATTTTATATTTTATACTTTGCATTTTCACCTTGCTCTTTTTTAAAGTTTTTGAGAGGTTTTTGCTATAGGGCACATGCACTCACCAGAACAACAGAAAGAGACAGAGAGGGAACCAGCAGTTAGCGCAATGGCTATGTCGCTGGACTCCCACGTAGTCGACCACGGTTCGCGTACCGGACCCGGTGGCTTAGAACTCACGCCGGGCACATGTGCGTGTGTGCCCAAGATCCCGAGAGGAGAATGGAGGAGAAGGGATTGTGGTGTGACCATACCCCCTGGGGGGTGATTTCTCGCTTTTTGTCTCTCTTTCTGGTGAGCACACGCACCCTATAGCAAAAACCTCTTCAAAAAAAAAAAAAAAAAAAAAAGAAAGTTCACACAAAAATATGAAATTCAAGTCTGAGTTTATTTCAGTTCCCAGTCTGAACTCCACGCATACTTTTCCCCTAATATGCATCGCTCATGAATTTTTCAAAGGCCCACTGAATGTTTGGGGGAAGAAGTTCCAGCCTGTGTCCGCGCTGGTGAGGGCCGAGACCCAAAGAGCACGGACCTTCACTTACAGTTCAGGTCTGCTGTTGCCCCATTAAAGGGCCTGGCTTCAGAGGCCCCGGCTGAGGTATGGCCGTAAGGCCTCCGGGGGAGCCCGTGCCGGGCCTCAGAAGGGGCCTCTCATCGACTAGTAATGCGTTGTCTATAAGGCAGAGGGCAGGCAGGGACCCCAGAGGCACCTGGTCAGTTAGCACCTGCATGCTCAACACCTTGGCGATGAGGCCTTTGCCCCTGTGTCGTCACCTCCACTGCACCAGCGGCCTTGCTGTTACTGCCTTTTTTTTTGGGGGGGGGGGAGGTTTTCTCTATAGGGCGTGTGCGCTCGCCAGAAAGACAGAGACAGAAAGTGAGAAATCACCCCCCAGGGAGGATGGCCACGCCGCAATCCCCTCTCCTCCATTCTCCTCTCGGGATCTTGGGCACGCACGCACATGCGCTAAGCCACCGGGTCCAGGACTCGAACTGTGGTCGACTACGCGGGAGTCCAGTGACACAGCCATTACGCCATCTGCTGGTCCCATTTTTCTCTCTTTCTATCACGTTCCTGAGGTGTTTAACGTAAGCAGGAATGACTTCTTGGTAAACCGAACCTGCAGGTCTACAACTGCCTTGAAGGCCTCTGGCAAGTTACAGGTATCCCATGTCGCCTTTGGCTTCGTCTCTTCTTCGCTTCAAATCCCCAGGCGAGTTTCTTCTTTCCAGCAGCTTGTGAGTTTTCAGTTTCCTTTTTGGCTTTTACGGAGTTGTGGCAGGCAACTGCTTTGGCAACTTTTACACCGGCTCTCGGGTAGCTGCCTGGTGGCTGGGTTCCTCAGGCTTCTCCATATCCCATTCTTCCACAGCTTGATTTAGCCTCTTTCCGAGGCCTGCCTTTTCCATTTTTTCCTTTTTAACAAGAGGTTCACATCTATCATGACTCAGAAATACTGTGCAAGCTCCTTCTACTGGGTTTTAGTGGAGGGCTTTGTACTCTGAGATTCTTCTCCTTTCTTCAATTTATCTTTTCTTATCTTTATCTGTTCTTTTTTATTTTTTGAGAGGTTTTTGCTATAGGGCGCATGTGCTCGCCACAAAGACAGAGACAGAGAGACAGAAAGCGAGAAATCACCCCCCCCCCGGGGGGGGGGGATGACCACGCCGCAATCCCTTCTCCTCTCGGGATCTTGGGCACACACGCACACGCGCCCAGCATGAGTTTAAGCCACCGGGTCCAGGACTCGAACTGCGGTCGACTACATGGGAGTCCAGGGACATAGCTGTTAGGCCAACTGCTGATCCTGAAGTTTTCTTTTCTAAAGAGTTATTTAATTTTATTCATCATTATTACCATTATTTTAGTTTGACCTGCGAGAGACAGACACAGAAAGAGAGGGAAAGTGAGAAAGCAAGCCTCCAGGTCCAAGACTTGAACCACAGTCGGCTATGTGGGAGTCCAGCACACTTAACTACCACACCACCTCCTGGCTTCCTGAGGCTGAGGTTTTCTGTTCAGAATGTCTGTTACACAATTCTTGAAATGTATTCCACATATGTGAAGGAATTCCGGGAGGACACTCTTCGTATGCGTGTGCGTTTGCTGTTTCAGTTTCTGACCCACCTGGGGGGAGATCTGAGACTTCGGTTTTGCTAAAGGCCTCGCCCTCTTTGTCTTCGGGTGTGTTGCCCACAGAGTTCTCTGACAGCTTCATCTTCAGGATTCGGCTAGACATCAGTCTCATTAGGAGGCAGCAGTGGCCCACTCCACGTACGTTAGGGTCCAAGATTGCAAGAGGGCGGCTCTCCAAGGTACGCCTTTTCCTGCTGGTCTGCACGCCCCAGGCTCTGCAGGCACTCCCATACCAGGGGGGAAGAATCCCCTCCCAGGCACAGAACTGGAGACCCCAGCGTCGGCCTGCCTCGTCTGCTGCCATTCCCAGTAACCGCAGCTGTTTTCAGGCACGAAGCAGCTGCCCGGCAGCCATTTTCAGAGCCTGTCAACCTTTCTATGAACTTTCGTGAGTCCCCTGTAAGTCTGTGTTTGCAAAAAGCCACTCAAATATCTCTGCTTTTTGTTGTTTTGTTTTGCTTTGTTTTTAAATAGGATTGTTTCTCTTCTTAAGGGAAACAAATTTGTAAAAATTCCTTATCGGGACCAGCAGGTGTTGAGGTGGTTAGGGCGCTGGACACTCCCACGTGGAAGGCCATGGTTCAAGTCCTGGACCTAGTGGCTTGCTTTTTCACTTCCCTCTCTCTCTCTCTGTCTCTCTAAGTTCAGAGTGGGCAATTTCTTTCTTTCATTTTTAGGTTTTTGGTATAGGATGTGTGCATTCACCAGAGACAGACAGATGGAAAGGGAAAGTGAGAAATCACCCTCCCAGGTGGATGGCTATGCCACAATCCCTTCTCCTCCATTCTCCTCTCAAGGTTTTGGGCATGCACGCACATGGTCTTGGTTGTGTTTTTCAGGTTACCCGTTTTAGGATTTGAACTTCAGAGTCAGCTATGTGGGATCCAACACCTTAACCTCCACACCACCACCTGGCCCAGTGTGCGTGATTATTGTGTGTGTATGTGCATTAGCGTGTATGCACTCGCCAGAAAGAGAGACAGAGTGAGAGAGACAGAAAGCGAGAAATCACCCCCAGGCGGGATGACCACGCTGAGTCCCTTCTCCTCCATTCTCCTTCTGGGATCTTGGGCACGCACGCACATGCACCCGGTGTGAGTTTAAAGCTACTGGGTCCGGGACTCGAACCGTGGTTGGCCACATGGAAGTCCAATGACATAACTGCTACGCCATCTGCTGCTTCAAGTGTGTGGTTTCTTTTTCTTCTTTTTTTGGTGCAAGAGTATTCATTGTATCTCTTTATCTATCTCCCCCGTCACCAACCAGGTTTCTCCTCTGGAACCTCAATTCTACTCTCTACTTCTCTCAGTTTGACTTTTCTGATTCCACATACAAGTAAGATCATACCATATTTGTCTCTCCGCGTCTGTCTTATTTCATTTTTCATAATGTCTTCCAGGTTTAGCCAATGTTGTTGCAAATAATACATAATTACATAGGATAAAGAAGATCTACTGTACAATAAGATGACTATGACTAGTAAAAATGCATTGTATATTTCAAAATAAGAATTTAGTAGTCTCATTTTGTCAATTATTTTCTGGTTGTTTTGTAACCCTTTGTTCCTTTCTTCCTCTCTGCGTGTCTATCTTTGTGGTTTGGGGATTTTCTGTAGTGAGAAGGTTTGATTCTTTTTCTTATTTGTGTATCTGCTCTGCTAGTGAATTTTATACATTTTCGTGTTTGCATGAAGATAGCTACTGTCATTTTGTTTCTAAATGTAGGACACCTTAAACATTTCTTGTAAGATCAGTCTAATGATGGTGATGTCCCCTGTTCTTGCTTGTCTGTGAAATACCTTCTCTTTCAATTTTGAAGGACAGCTTTACTGGGTATAGAAGTATTGGCTGACACCTTTTTCTTTCACCATTTGAATGTATCATTCCATTCTCAGCCCTTCTGCAAGGTTTCTGTTGAGAAATATGCGAATAGTCTAATGGAAATGCCATCATATTTGACTTGATGCTTTTCTCTTGCAGCTTTTAAAATTCTCTGTTTTAAACGTTAGATCATTTAATTATAATTAGCTTGGATGTGTTTTGAGAATTATTTGGCTTTATTTTATCTGAATGTTCATATCTACTCCAGGACTTGGAAAATTTTTAGCAATTATTATATTTCAACTATATTAGCTTTCTTTTTTTTTTGGAAAGGTTTTCGCTATAGGGCGTGTGCACTTGCCAGACAGACAGAGAGAGACAGACAGAAAGAAAGCAAGATATCACCCCCAGGGGGGATGGTCACACGGCAATCCCTTCTCCATTCTCCTCTCGGGATCTTGGGCATGCATGCACACACACCCGGCATGAGTTTTAAGCCACTGGGTCCGAGACACAAACCGCGGTCGACTACGTGGGAGTCCAGCGACATAGCCATTACGCTAACTGCTGGTCCCAGCAACTGTATTAGCTTTCTGTTCCTATCTTTGTCGCATTTCCTTCTGGAACTCCCTTTAATGCAAATGTTTATTTGCTTAATGATGTTCTATAAATCCTGCAGGCTGATGTCACTGCTAAAATAGAGGACTTAAAATAATCTCACCACAAAGAAATGATAAATATTTGAGGTAATGAATATGCTCTCTGATTTGGTTATTCCACAATGTATAAATGTGTCAAAAATTACTTTGTACCCCACAAATACATCCAACTATTACTTATCAATGAAAATAAAATATAACTTTAAAAAATCAATTAAAAAAATCCATTGTAGCATTGTCTTTGTATAGCCAGAAAAAAACAAAAACAAAAACGAAGACAGTTAATTGGCATGAGTTGAGGAAATGTTTGTAACTTGTGGTACATCTAATATTTCATAAAAAATTCCTAAAATAATGAGGCAAGTTTGATGGTATAATAGGAGGTGTGTAATAATGTTTATAAGAGAGACAAAGAATCCCCAGAATAGGGACCAGCAGTTAGTGTAATGGCTATGTTGCGGGACTCCCATGTAGTCGACCGCGGTTCGAGTCCCGGACCAGGTGGCTAAAACACACCAGGCACGTGTGCGTGCATGCCCAAGATCCCAAGAAAATGGAGAAGGGATTGCGGCGTGGCCATCCCCCCCTGGGGGGTGATTTCTTGCTTTCTGTCTCTGTCTCTCTCTGTCTGGCGAGCGCACACACCCTATAGCAAAAAAAAAAAAAAAAAAAAAAAAAAAAAAAAAAAAAAAAAAAAGAAATCTCCAGAATAAATTATTCTACTTTTATAAAAAACAAAATGTTCCAATATATACTGATATGTGCATGGAATAGTGTCTGAATGGGAAACAAGTCAAAATGTTAACAGTGATTACACTGTAGAGGAATGGGGAGTGTGAGAAACAGACTCATTTTTTACTTGATACATACTTTACTACTTTTTTGGGGGGGGGGGGGGGTAGGCATTTATCACTTAAAATAAAACAAGAGGGAAACACTCTGTCCCTATTTTGACCATATCTAAGTTTCTGTGGGCCTCCTTCTCGGAGCCAAAGTGTGGAGCACATGCAGCAAACCCAATTTCCAGGTTGGCTGCCCGGGCTGTAGCCTCTACCCTGTGAACAGCAGAACTGCGAGTCATAGTCACAAATACTAGTATTGGAAACACTGCCTCATGGGCTTCACTCCCCAGAGAAGGCAATAGATTCGGGCAATGACACACTTGGGACTCTATGGCAATGAGAACTGTGTAATCCATGCAGAAGTGTACGATCAAACCTCAGCTCCTCCTGCCCCTGACTGGCAGAAGCACCACCAAGAGTCTGGCAGCTCTTCCCCTTCACCCTATCCCTGACACCTTTCTTTCTTCTTTGGTGGGGGCCTTGTTCTGTCTTCCGAAAGTGGTTTGCTCTGTGTTGCTGTCAAAACATGATGACACGTGCTGCTTGAGAGAAGACAGAAGCTCTAAGCTCATCCATTCTGGTCCAGCTGACACTCCATGATAAGGTACAGATGTGTATACTTAGAAGGCCGCGCCCCAGCACAAGTACTGGACACCTTAGACAAGTCCTAGGGAGGCTTTCAGTAATTTCTGAAGGTAGGGCCAACTTTATTTATTTATTTTTAGATGATTATTTTGTTATTTTTAAAATTAATTTTAAAATTATTTTCATACATTAAATCGCTATATATCATTTAGATTGTGAAGAGACTTTACCCAGCATGATATACACCTCAGTCCAGCCCAGTTGAAACTATTACACACATCGTCAACAGATAAAAAAAATCTTACCTGTGTCCCACAAGAGTCTTACCTCTCCATTTTCCCCCGCCCCCCAAATTTCCTTTCCTACGCTCTTCTCCTTCCACACTCTCTTTCCACTTTGTCTCTAGTGTCCATTACAATTTTTAATGTGTTTATGTTCTCCAGTTTTTCAGTCTCCACCATAGAGTGCAGTTGGTATATGTTAAGTGGAGACATACAATGCGTCTCTTTCATAGCCTGACTTGCTATTATTATTTTTTAAACATTCAACCACTGTATAGCATTTGGCTTGTACAGAGAATTTTCCTAAGATGAAATACTTCTCAGACCAGCCCAGTTGAGAATACTTCCCATTTTATCATCAACAGGTAATAAATCATTTCTGTGTCCCATGTCATGCCTATTTTTTCTCTTCCTTTCCTTCTCTATACTCTTCCCTTCTCTCCCACCCCCATTCCACACCATCTTCAGCGGCCATAATTATTTTCACTGCTTTTATGCCCTCCAATATTTCAATCTCTACCACAGAGTGCAGATAGTATATATTAAGTGAATACATATAATGTCTTTCTTTCATAGCCTGGCTTGCTTAACTCAGCAATAAATCTTCCTTATTCGACCACTTTCGATCAAATGCCAGGATCTTATTGTTTTTATGGCTGAGTCGTATTCCATAGAGTACATGTGCCACACTTTTCAATCCATTCATCTGTTTGTGGACATTTGGGTTGGTTCCATGTCTTAGCAATCGTGAATAATGTCACAATAAACATCGATGTGCAAGCGCTTTTCTGACTGTGCATTCTCCTGTCCTCTGTGTAGATACCCAGGAATGTGACTGCTGGATCAAATGGTAGTTCTATTTGTAGATCTTTGAGGAATCTCCATATTGTTTTCCATAGTGGCTGAACCAATTTACATTCCCACCAACAGTGTAAGAGAGTTCCCTTTCACCCCAACTCTGCCAACACTTATCACTTTTTGTATTTTTAATCTTCGCCATTCTGACAGGGGTTAGGTGGTATCTCATTGTGGTTTTAATCTGCATTTCCCTTATGATGAGGGATGTTGAACATTTCCTCTCTCAGGCTTTTTGGCTGTTCGTATGTTTTGTTTAAGGAAGACATATGAACGGCTCATTTCCCTATCTTTTAATTGCATCAATAATTTTTTTGGGGGGAGGGGAAGCTGCTTGAGTTTCCTGTGTACTCTGGTTATCTGTCCTTTATCTGTGGTATAGTTTACAAAAATATTCTTCTATTCCGAGGGTTGTTGATTCACACTAACTACTGTGTCCTTTGCTGTTCAGAAAATTCTTAATCTGATATAGTCCCACTTGCCTATTTTAGGGATTATTGCCTGTGCTTTGGGAGTCTTATTTAAGAAGTCTTTGCTTACTCCAATGTCTCCCAGCGTTTCCCTAGTGTTTTCCACCAGTAGTTTTATAGTCTGAGGTCTTAGGTTCAGATCTTTGATCCATTTTGAGTTGACTTTTGTTAATGGTGAAAGATGGGGGTTCAGTTTCATCTTTCTGCAGGTGGATACCCTGTTTGTCCAGCACCATTTGCTAAAGAGATTTTCCTTTTCCCACTGGATTGACTGGTATCCTTTGTCAAGAATCAGTTAGCTATAAGTTTTGGGGTTTATTTCTGGAGTCTTTATTCTATTCCACTGGTCCACCTGTCTGATTTTGTTCCAATAACACGCTGTTTTGATTGTCATAACTTTACAGTATATTTTGATGTCCGGGAGTGAGACGCCATCCACTCCACTCTTCTAGTGCAGAATTGCTTTGGCAATACTAGGACTTTTATGATTCCAGACAAATTCTATGATTGTCTTTCCTAGATCTGTGAAGAATATCTCTGGTATTTTGGGACCAGCAGTTAGCGTAATGGCTATGTCGCTGGATTCCCATGTAGTCAACTGCAGTTCGTGTCCCGGACCCGGTGGCTTAAAACTCACGCCGGGCGCGTGTGCATGCGTGCCCAAGATCCCGAGAGGAGAATGGAGGAGAAGGGATTGTGGCGTGGCCATCCCCTCTGGGGGGTGATTTCTCACTTTCTGTCTCTCTGTCTGTCTGGCGAGCACACTCGCCCTATAGCAAAAACCTCTTAAAAAAAAAAAAGAATATCTCTGGTATTTTTATTGGAATTGTGTTAAATATGTAGATTAATTTGGGTAGAATTATCATTTTGATAATATTAATTCTTCCAACCCAGGAACATGCGATGTCCTTCCACTTTTTAATGTCATTTTTAATCTTTTATAAAATTTTCGGGAACCAGCAGTTAGCATGATGGCTATGTCGCTGGACTCCAATGTAGTCGACCGCGGTTCGTGTCCCGGACCCAGTGGCTTAAAACTCACACCGGGCACGTGTGCGTGCGTGCCCAAGATCCCGAGAGGAGAATGGAGGAGAAGGGATTGCAGCGTGGCCATACCCCCTGGGGGGTGATTTCTCGCTTTCTGTCTCTATGTCTCTCTCTGTCTGTCTGGCGAGCGCACGTGCCCTATAGTTAAAAAAAACCTCTCAAAAAAAAAAAGATTTTCATAGTTTTCTTTGTGAAGGTCTTTGACTTCCTTAGTTAGGGTTATCTCTAGGTTACCATACACATTTTGTGGCTATGATGAAAGGGATTCCTTTCTTCAGATCTACCTCGTTCACCTTGTTGTTTGTATATAGAAATCCTATCGATTTTTAGATGTTGCATTTGTATCCTGACACTTTACTGTATTCACTTATTACTTTGAGAAGTTTTTTTCATGGAGAACTTTGGGTCTTCTAAGTATACCATCATGTCATCTGCAAATAAAGATATTTTCAACTCTTGGGAACTAGCAGTTAGTGTAATGGCTATGTTGCTGGACTCCCATGTAGTCGACCGCGGTTCGCGTCCCAGACCTGGTGGCTTAAAACTCACGCCGGGTGTGTGTGCGTGCGTGCCCAAGATCCCGAGAGGAGAAAGGAGAAGGGATTGCGGCGTGACCATCCCCCCTGGGGGGTGATTTCTCGCTTTCTGTCTCTATGTCTCTGTCTGGCGAGCGCACGCGCCCTATAGCAAAAAACGTCTTCAAAAAAAAAGAAAAAGAAAGAAAAAAAAAGATATTTTCAACTCTTCTTTGCCTATTTGAATGCCTTTTATATTGTCTATGGCCATACCACCCTGAACGTGCCGGACCTCGTCTGAATGCCTTTTATATTATTCTCTTTTTTGTTTGCATTTGCTAAGACTTCCAGCACTGTATTGAAATGCAGTGGGGAAAGCGGGCAACCTTGTCTAGTACCGTTTTTAGTGGAAAAACTTTTAGCTTTTCCCCATTCTTTTTTTTTTTTTTTTAATAGGGTGCGTGCGTTTGCCAGACAGACAGAGACAGACAGAGAAATAGAAAGCAAGAAATCACCCCTCGGGGGGATGGCCACGCCGCAATCCCTTCTCCTCCATTCTCCTCTCGGGATCTTGGGCACGCACGCACACGCGCCCGGCGTGAATTTAAGCCACCGGGTCCGGGACTCGAACCACGGTTAACTATGTGGGAGTCCAGCGACGTAGCCATTACGCTAACTGCTGGTCCCTTCCCCATTCTTTTTTAAGAGAGATTTTTGCTATAGGGTATGTACACTCACTGGAGAGACAAGAGAGAGACAGAAAGCAAGAAATCACCCCCTGGGGGGATGGCCACACCACAATCCCTCCTCATCCATCCTCTTCTCAGGATCTTGGGCACACACGCACACATGCCCGGTGGAAGTTTTTAAGCTGCTGGGTCCGAGACTCGAACTGCAGTTGACTACATGGGAGTCCAGCGACATAGCCATTACGCCACCTGCTGGTCCCGGTGTGTGGTTTCTTAATGGAGCCGGGGTGGAAGTGAGACAGGAGCAGCGGGTGCACCATGCCTTTCCCAGCTTTAGAGCACCTGCTCGGGTCAGGCCACACGTCTGACCTCCGTATGCCTGGCCCTCCCTGTACCCAAAGACGACGCCCCCGACAGGAGGGAGCGTGCGGGAGAATCCGGCTGGCCTGGTCCCAGGGTGTGAGCGGCCCAGCTCCTTCCCATCCCCCTAGCTCAGGGAGAGGGGCTTCCCCAGGAACGACTGATGACGTGGCCCTCGTGGCCCTCGGCGCTGCTGCCTGGGGGCCGCCCTTCCTCACGTGCCGCGGCTCATCCTTGTCCCTCTGGGTGTGTGGGTGTGGGCGCCCCTGGGTAGGGCCGGGTCTGCGCCCCCAGCTGCTCGCAGGCCCCATGGAGCAGCTGAGCACACCCAGGCCCGAGCTCGGGCAGGGAGGGACCTGATTCAGCCTCAGGCCTGGGACCTCCCCATTCCCACCTCAACCTGGGACCCCACGCAAGGACAGAGGTGGCCCTGCCTCCCTGCCCTCCAACCCTCGATCTTCGTCTGTCCTCACACTCGGGAAGGGAGGAGAGAGAACAGTTAGACACCCCCCAGGGCCCCCCAAATACCGAGCCCCCTAAATAGGAGAGGATGCAGGCGCGAGAACACAGCAGGCCACAGCAAATCCACGCCAGGGGGATGAAGGTATTATTCAGAAATGTCTTCGAATGATACAAACATATAAACAAAGTGAAACTTCCCAACATTCCAATGAGAAGAGCATCTAGGACCGGAAGTGGGTCTGCGGGGAACACACCAGCAAACATGCCCGGCCCCGGCCTGCCCTCTCCATCCGGCTTGGAGAACCGGACGGCCCTGCTCCCACCGGCCGGGACCAGCCTCCCAGAGCGCCTCCCAGAGCCGCCCAGGGGCTGTCCTCCCAGTCACACCCCGGGGGCGGCCGGCCCCAGGTCCTCATGCCGGCAGGACCCTCAGGCCTGGCAGCTAAGGAAGGGGTGTCTGGTCTACCCGAGGGCGCGCGATGCCCTGCCCAGGGTCCGCGGAGGCCCTGGCTTTGGGTGCTGCCGAAGGGCTCCTGGCATGGCCTGTCATTGCCTCTTCGGGCCCACTCCATTCTTATCTTCCAGCTGTTGCCTATCTTCCTGGTCTTCCCTGCCCCTCCCTCCTCACCCCCTCTCCACCTCCCTGTCTCCCTCTGCTCTCTTCTCTCTCACCCTCTGCTCCACCGAGTCCTTCCCGCCCGGTGGAGAGTAGGAGGGCGCCATCTATACCCAGATGTCACTGGGCTTGGCCCCTCGGAGGGAGGCCCTCCGGCTGACCTCACTGGCCACAGGGGATGCTCTGGACTAGGGGAACCCAGTCTCCAAGGCCTGGGCCAAGACCGGGGTTCTCAGGGCCCTCTGGGCCCTCTGCCTTGCAGGAGGCAGACCAAGCCAGGCCTGCCCCGGCCTCCCCCAGCCTCACCCAGTCTCTGGAGACACGCTTGTTTATTACACGGCGGCGCAGGGGCAGGGCGGGCTGGGCTGGCGGGAGAGGAGCCGTGTCCTCTGTGCCGGCCGGCGGGCATCATTTCTTGGCGGCCGGTCTCCTGCCGGTGGATGGCTTCTTACTGCCCCTCCTGACGGTGTCCAGAGGACGCAGCTCCACCTCCGGTTTTGTCCTGAATATTGAAAGAGACAGAAGGGGACGCTGCGAGTGGGTGGAAGGGCAGGTCTGGTCCGAGCCCGGAGCTCGAGGGGCCTGTCCTGTCCCTCACACAGGTCGGGTCTGGGTGGCTCCGGCCTGGGGTCCTGGTGCACCTGGGACCTGTCTATGCGCTCATAGTTTCGCTGTCTCTCTTCAGGAGAAACGTGTGGTCCCCATGCCTTGCAGAACACATGACTCGTTCCCCGTGAGCCCCGCCAGGCCTGGGCGTCAGGCGGGCCCGGCGCATTGTCGCCAGCAGGGAAGCAGCGGCCGGGCCGTCTGCACCCTCAGAGGAGGCGGGTGGGCTGCGGGCTTTCACTGCCAGTCTACGCAGGCCTCGGTCTCCATGGCCCGGACCTTGCCCGCAGCTCGCGGGAGCAGCCAGCCTCGACGCCGCGGTGGCAAAGCAGGCCGGACGTCAGGGAGGACCCGCGCCTGGCGGGGGTGACTTGGCCCGGCCGCTGCACGTGGCCTCGGTGGCCTGCGGCGGTGCCAGGGGCCCTGCGGCAGCCACGCCCGTGCTGCCAGCCCAGGCAGTGTGGCCACCTACTTCTCGGCTTCAGGAAAGGACTCCTTGTCCACCTTGTCCCCCAGGCCCAGCGAGGAGAAGCTCTCCTGGGCCTGGGCGTCCTCCAGCATGGCTCGCCGGGCTGACTCCGCATCCTCCAGGCTCAGGATGGCGGTGGGGACACTGCAGAGAGGACAGGGCAGGGGGGCAGGGTCAGCGGGGAGAGCCCACTCAGCGTGACCCCTCCATGCCTGGGGCTCCAGGGACTCAAGCACGTGTGTGTCTCTCCTGAAGGTGGCAAAGGGGGCCCAGTGATATGAGCCCGGCCCAAACCACCAGCTCTTTTTTTTTTTTGGTGTGGGCACTTGCTAGAGACAGAGAGAGGGGAAGTGAGACATCATCTCCCCAGGGGGGTGGCCACGCTGCAATCCCTTCTCCTCCATTCTCCTCTCGGGATCTTGGGCACGCACGCACACGCGCCCAGCTTCAGTTTAAGCCACCGGGTTCGGGACTCGAACCGTAGTCGACTATGTGGGAGTCCAGCGACATAGCCATTGTTAGGCCGAATTGACATAACCACCGCCATGTTAGACCCTCAAGGACAGAACCCGAGGAATCTGAGACCACATAAAAAAAACAAAGTGTGGCTGGGTCCTGATGATGCCAGGGCCAGGTCAACCTGACCTCAACTGAAAGTCCTAATCTAAACCTCAACATATAGTGACAGCTGGCTTTCACACACCCCCTCCCTCAAGTGGAAAATTACTGACTGTACTTCCCGCATTGCGATTCGGAGCTATAAAAGATCCCTTTATCTTGGGCTCGGGGTCCTTGTGAAGGCCCGCTGCGATGGGCAGAAACTTGGACCCCAGCTAGCTGGAATAATAAAAGCCTCTTTTGCAGTTGCATTGTCATTGTCTTTTCTGCGTCTCCATCAGTTAGACCGATCTCTGGACCCTTACATTGGGGGCTCGTCCGGGATAGGTCAACCTGGTGGTCACCAGATTAGACGCGACAAAGGGAGGCTCTGCATTTTGCCGCGGAAGGAAGATTGATCACCTCCGTCTGGGACTTGCAAGGGGCTAAAGAGCCTGTCTCAGACCTGTCTTGCTCTGGAAAGGAGAGTTGGCCGCCTCCGTTTGGGACTTGCAGGGGGCCTTAGAGCCTGTTCCCAAACCTGTCTGATTTTGGTAGAGAATTCTCCGTGGAGGAACTGGGTTAGCCATCCGGGAGGCTCCACCTGAAGTCAAGGGAGACGTCCCTGACAGGGAACATTGGGAACATTGGAAAAATCTATAGTGTCTAATAGTTCAGTCTCTATATGAAATAAAGCTAACTAATGTAAGACTAGCCTGGTGGTTTTGCTTTTCTTTAAAAAGCCACCTTAAATAAATAATTAGATAAAATTAAATAAATGTAAATGGAGTAAATGTTTATAATTGAACTTATCTCTCTGCAGGCCAGAGTGTAGGCTATGGTTCCCAGGCTGTTCGCAGGGCTTGCGGGCGCTTACCGAGCACTGTGCTGGTAGGGACAGCGGGTCAGGGGGCGCCCAGCAGTGCACTGGCCCCTCCCAGGTGCACCGCGGCTCCCAATGCCCCTGCGATGTGTCAGCAGGTGGCAGTTTACAAAGGGCTTCTCATTCCAGAGCTCGTGCCAGTTAGCAACGTGCCCTGTGGCTTCCTGGGCACGTGAGTTTGCACAGGGCTCTGCGGTGCACGGGGCACCTGGTCGTGTCTAAGCTGAGCTCTCTGACGGCCTTTGGTTTTCTCAACTCACTACCCTAAGACAGTCCTAAAAGAATTATGCCCGATGGGACCAGCGGTTGGCGTAATGGCTACATTGCTGGACTCCCATGTAGTCGACCATGGTTTGAGTCCCGGACCCGGTGGCTTAAACTCATGCCGGTGCGTGTGCGTGCGTGCCCAAGATCCCGAGAGGGGAATGGAGGAGAAGGGATTGCAGCATGGCCATCCTCCCTGGGGGGTGGGGGGTGTGATTTCTCGCTTTCTGTCTCTCCATCTCTGTCTGTCTTTCTAGCGAGCGCATGAACCCCAGAGCAAAAACCTCTCCAAGAAAAAAAGAAAAGAATTATTCCCGCGTCCCTCAGGGAGATGACAGCGGCCAGAAGACACGGCCACGTGTGTGGCATAGCCTGGGCATGCTGCCTCTCCAGGCAACTGCCCGCCCTCTCTGAGCCTCAGTTTCCCCTTCTCTAACGTGAAGGCACTGCACTGGGCTGCTAGCTCGGGGCCCTGGGCCAGCCTGTCTACCCTGCCTAGGGCTGGGCTTGGAGCTGTGGCTTCGTGCTTTGCTCCCTCGCCCCAGCTGGGCTGCAAAGAGGCAGCCCCAGACCCCCACCCCAGACTCGCGGGGGCCCTGGGCAGTAGGGCCGCCAGGCCTGGGGCTGTGATGGGAATGAGGTGCGCTCCCTCTGGGGACCTAGTTGGCTAGTAGTGGGACAAGGAGACCAGCCTTTCCCAGGTGTGACGAGGGACAGAACAAGGCTCCAGCCTGCTGCTCTTGTGCCTCCAGGGCATCAAGCGGCTCCCCCAGCACAGCTGCCACCCTGTCCCGCTGAAGCCCCCACAGCTCCGCTGCATCCGGGGCAGACAGAGTCCTGGCCGGGCTCTGGCTGCCCTCACAGCCTCCCGGTAACACGGCCTCACCTGCCATGATGCCCCCGGGCTGCTGGCAGGCTGAGCCCCCACTGTTTCCCAGGGGGTCCGCTGCTCACTCCCTCCCTCGGGGGTCCCCTCCCTGGGGTCTGAGCTGGCACGGGGAGGCTGGGCACCGACTTCCCGTCCCTTTCCCTGCTGTGCTGATCCCCGAGCTAGAGCTACGGGGCAGCAGAGAGAACCCAGCGTGGGGTGCCCTGCAAGGAGGGGCTGAGCCTGGCATGACACCAGCCCCAGCGCAATGCTGCCCTGGGCGGGGGACTGCCACCAGCTAAGTAAGGAAAGAGGGACGGCGCTGACTGGGGGCACTGACAAGCCCACCCAGCTCTGGTCTCCGTGCGGGCCTGGCTCTCAGTGGGCAGCTGTCCGCCCAGCTGGGAGCCTTCCTGGGCTTACTGGGGTGCAGCTTCAGCCTCAGCTCTGCAGTCAGACATGGGGCACAGCAGCCCCCCCCGAGGCCACGCTGCCCGTCCCGCGGCCCCTCCCCCTCCCCGCCCCTCCTCGGTCCTGCTGCTGCGCACTGAGGGGCTCAGGGACACCCCGGGGCGGCCTACGTGTGTACCCCGTGTGTAGACTTGGGCTGTGTATGACTGCACCCCCACAGCCCCTCAGCAGGCCCCCTCAAGGCAGGGGAGCCTTCACGCTGGAATTCCACAGTGTAGACGGGGACAGACCTGTGGGCAGGCCGGGCAGGGCAGGGAGACACTGGGGCGGCCGGAGGAGGATCACAGCCCGTGTGGCCAGTGCAGGGAGGTGGGCTTTGGAGACCAAGCCAGCCCCGACCAAGGGAGGGACCCCAGCCCTGGCGAGGGGAACAGCCTGCGTCCCCTCCCCTCAGCTGCACGGTAGGCAGCTGCCCCCCCCATTAAAACTGTGCTTGGGGGGGCAGCCAGTGGCTTAGTGGTTACAGTACTGAACTCCCACATGGCTGACACGGTTCGAGTCCCAGATCCGGCAGCTCCAAACTCATGCCAGGAGCATGTGTGAGTGTACCCCAAATCCGAGGAGAATGGAGGAGATGGGATTGCAGTGTGGTCATCCCCCTTGGGGGATGATTTCTCGCTTTCGGTCTGTCTCTTACTCTCCTGCGACAACATACTCTATGGCAAAAAACTTAAAAAAAAAAAAAACCCACTGGTTGGAAAGCGCAGATTGTAACCCCGAGTACCAACAGCGCCCTGAGCACGCAGTGCGGCCGTGCAACGCTATCTAGGGCTTCTTTCTCCTCGCAGGACTGAACTCTGGACACATGCCACCCCCCAGCTCCCTCAGCCCGGCAACCGCCGACCTCCTTTCTGTCTCCGTGACCTCGGGCACGACGGGCCTCTAGTCCGTGGGTGAAACGCTGGTCCGTCCTGTCACTGGCTCATTCCACGGAGCATCGCGTCCTCCGGGTGCAGCCACGTGGCAGCCTGAGTCGGGATTTCCCTTCTTGTTAAAGCTGATTCCCAGGGCCAGCAGGGGGCGTGGGGGCTAAAGCGCTGGACACTCCCACGTGGCCGACCACGGTTCCAGTCCTGGACCTGGCAGCTTGCTTTCTCACTTTCTCTCTCTCTCTCACACACACACTCTGTCCCTCTCTGGTCAAATTTAAATATATAAATAAATAAAGTTAATGAAAATAGTTCTTTAAAAACACAAACAAAAAATCATGCTGGGTGCTGAAATCCTAACAGGATGGAGAAAAGGAGAAGGGATTAGTGCACGACCAGCCTCACGGGGAGTGCTTTCTCTGTTTCTCTCTCTCTCTTTGGTTCTTTGGTGAGCGTACACATCTTCTGACAATTAAAAAAAAGTTTAAACAAATAATAAGACCAAAAAAAAAAAGAGAGAGACCCCAGAGATCTGCCCTTGCCCTCTGCAGTTGGTATGTGAAGAGAGGCCCTTGCCAGACACCGACTACGGCACCGTGACGTGGGACTCCCCAGCCTCCAGAACTGTTGAGAAGTACAGGTTGGGGGACCAGCAGTTGGCGTAATGGCTATGTCGCTGGACTCCCACGTAGTTGACCGCGGTTCGCGTCCCGGACCCGGTGGCTTAAACTCACGCCGGGCGCGTGTGTGTGCGTGCCCAAGATCCCGAGAGGAGAATGGAGGAGAAGGGATTGCGGCGTGGCCATCCCCCCTGGGGGGTGATTTCTCGCTTTCTGTCTCTATGTCTGTCTCTGTCTTTCTGGCGAGCGCACGCGCCCTATAGCAAAAACTTTTCAAAAAAAAAAGAAGTACAGGTTGGCAGCTGTGAGCCCCCAGCACACGGCATGTTACCACGGCCTGAGGGAGATGCCCGCTCCCACGTGCCCTGCAGGGCCAGCCGTCTGAACGTTCCTGAAAACGCCATTGCTGGTCATCACTGGAATCTCCTGGCCGCTCAGCTCAGCTTCCATCGGGCTCTCCGAGGGCGCCCCTCCCTCCTGGGGCCCTACCATGTCTGGGCCTTCCTCCTGAGCCCTGAGCAGTCCCAGGGCCTCTGCCCTCCTGCTCCCTGGGGTGGCCAAGGGACTGGCCTTCAAGGGCCGCCAAGCCCCTCCCTCTTGGGGTCTTGGTGACACGGTCTCGGCGACGTGTCCCGGCCACCTTCCTTTGCACTCTGTGGTGTCTGCCCTTCTAGTCCCCGGGGCTCCCCCTCAGCTGCCTCTCTGCTGAGTGCTCCAGACGCTGGGGTCACTTGGTGGGACCTGCATGGTCCTCCCAGGGCAGACTTCCTCAGCAGGGCCAGCGAGTCCCTCAGGCAAGGCCCAAGTTCGGCACACTGGGACAAGACTGGCCTGTCTGGGAGCAGGGGCGCTGGACCTAGCATTGTGGGGGTGCAATCACAGGCAGCCCCGTCGCGTTCCACATGCCGTGAACAAGCACACCTCGTAAGACTCACGGCAGCCCTGCGAGGTGGGCCTTATCCTCAGAGGGCAGGCGGAGACGCTGAGAACGGCAGAGGCAAAGTGACCGGCCCACAGCCACCAGCGACCCAGAGTAGCACAGGGGTGCACTCACCCCGGACCCCGCCCGGGGAGGGGCTGAGGGCACTGCACTGCCCATCCTCCCTGACACAGCCACGGGAGACTTCAGGACGCCCTCCACTGTCGCCCTGGAGCTGGGCCAGGAGGGGCCCAGGAGGTCGGCTTTGGCTGGGTGAAAAGCCTAAGCTTGGGGCCCCAGAGAGGCGAAAACCAGCACCTCCCCACTTCCTCATCCAGGGGCCCGGGACCCTCCGTGACTGACCCCCCTCTGTGTGGCAGGATAGGACTTCGGTGTGCACAGTGCGGAGGGTAACCCCACGGATAACCCCTGCCTTCTCTCTCCAACAGAAGCTGGCACTGCCCGATGGTCCCATGTCCCTCTTCCAAGAGGGCCCTTTTCCCAAACTCGTGCCCCACATAAGCCAGTGCCATGGCCTCGTCCTGCTGCCTGCCTGCTCGGGGCCTTCCCTGCCAGCTCCCCTGCTGCCAGCGTGGACCACCTGGCCTGCCCGTCCTGCACCCGGGTCTCCTCGCCCTCCGCCCCTCCACGTGGGCCCCTCTACCTGAACTTGTAGTCGTCCGGCAGGAAGTAGCCCAGTCTGTAGTCCTGCTGAGCCCGGAAGATCTGTTTCAGCAGGTTCTGCTTGCTGAAGCCGTAGCCGTTCAAAACGCAGCCCCCAAAGAGGAGCCGCCCCCCGGCAAACATCTGTGGACGGCGGGCGGGAGACAGGAGAGACCTCAGCACCGCAGTGGAGACGGTGTGAGTTCTGGCTCCAGGCATTGTGCCGGAAGCAGGCCTGTGAGGGCCGGGGAAGGGGCGCTGTCCTCTGCCAGGCGCCCAGGGAGGTGTGGCCCCGCACACCGGCCTCTGCCCCCACTAGGCCGGCCAGCTCAAGTGCTACTTCACACAAAGCCTCCCAGAGCCCTGTGACCAGTCGGGGCCTTGCTGCTCAGTGGGCCCCCTGCCTGCCTCCAGGTGTCTGGCTCACTCTGCCCCTCACCCACTTAGCTGGGCGCACCGTCCAGCCCACTCCACAGACCGGGAGCTATGGGGCCTCCTGAACCCCATCCATCTTTCCCACGTGAGTCCTGACAAGCAGGCACCTGCCCAAAGGCTTCTATACAAGGGAATTATTCACGGCATTGTCTGTATGGCAAAAAGGAATTAGAGGGACCAGCAGTTGGCGTAATGGTTATGTCGCTGGACTCCCATGTAGTCGACCATGGTTCGAGTCCCGGACCCAGTGGCTTAAACTCACGCCGGGTGTGCGTGCGTGCCCAAGATCCCGAGAGGAGAATGGAGGAGAAGGGATTGCGGCGTGGCCATCCCCCCTGGGGGGTGATTTCTCGCTTTCTATCTCTCTGTCTCTGTCTGGCGAGCGCACACGCCCTGTAGCAAAAACCTCTCCAAAAAAGAGAAAGAAATCCGGCGTGACAAACAATTCAACGATGCAGCAAGCAGGCGGGCGCTGCTGCGGTGGCTGGGGTCACACGGGAGGCCTGGGTCCAGCTCCAGTCCAACCTGCACAGCCAAGTGCGCTGGTGCCTGAGGTCCCAGCTGACCGGGAGGCTGGGGAGGGGATCGCGATGTGGCCAGACCTCTCCAAACATGCCTCCCTCTTCTCCCCCCTTCCCTGCTTCTCATTTCCTCTCTCCTCTTCCACGATCTCCCTCTCACATAAAATAAATAAATAAATAAATAAATAAATAAATAAATAAAAGCAAAAACCAAGACCCTAAATATGTACGGTTGGTCTCTTGGTATCCATGGGGGTTGGTTCTAGGATCTCACAGAGGGAGATGCCCGGATGCTCCGGCCCCTTACATAAAACGGCGTCGGGTTTGCATGTGACCTGCGCACACCCTCCGTGCCCCTTAGATCATCCAGGTGACCTGTAAGTCATCTTAGCTCAGACGCAGGTGGAGAGGAAAGTATACGGACACGTTTCTCTCACAGCTCTCCCTCGGGGAGCCACCCCTGCTCCCCTTCATGCTAGCTGGCATGGCCTGGCTCATCCAGCTGGTTGAACCTGGGGCTGTGGAACCCCCAGGATGGAGAGTGGACCGGAGGTGTGAGCCATCGCAAAGGCCAGGCGCCCAGATGTGGGGTGGGTGTGGGCCTAGCAGGCCCCTAGGACATACCTGCTGATGAGTGAATGGGACTCTGGTGACCTGAGGGTGCAACTGTTTTCTTTCCTTTTTTTTTTTTTGAGAGGTTTTTGCTATAGTGTGCATACGCTCACCAGACAGACAGAAAGCGAGAAATCACCCCCCAGGGGGGATGGCCACGCGGCAATCCCTTCTCCTCCATTCTCCTCTCGGGATCTTGGGCACGCACGCACACGCACCCAGAGTGAGTTTAAGCAGCTGGGTCCGGGACTCGAACCGCGGTCGACCAAATGGGAGTCCGGCGACATAGCCATTACGCTAACTGCTGGTCCCAGGGTGCAACTGTTTTCTGAACTGTATTTGAGTGTTCTGTAACAGATACTGTAGCTTTTGATGTTGTGGTATTCATTTTGCTTTTGGTTTTTGCATAGGGTGCATGGCCTCTCCAGAGAGAGGCAGAGAGAGGGAACGTGGGGATGGCCACGCTGCGATCCCCTCTCCTCCACTCTCCTCTCAGGACTTTGGGCACACACGCACATGCGCCTGGCATGATTTCCAAGCTGCCAGGTGCAAGTCTCGAACCGCGGTCGGCCATGTGGGAATCCAGCACCTTAGCCACCGCACCACCAGCCGGGCCCCCACCTTTGCAGTGCTTTGAACGTAAAGTGACTTCAAAACAGATGCAGAGAAGTTGATCCTCTGGGCTGTGTTACCCTTCCGTCTCCTGGGGTGGGCAGCACCGGGCGGCAGCCCTACTGTGCGCGGGCAACGCTCCCAGTCCCGCTCTCTGGGCCCCCCACGCCCTCCTCGCGCTCACCAGCACCATGCCCTGCACCACACAGTACTTCTTCACCAGCAGGGGCGGCTCCTTCTGCAGCGGGCCGTTCAGGTCATAGCGCAGCAGGCGGTAGGGGTCACGCCGGCACTGCGAGACGGAGGGGACAGCCGGTCACCTGCCAGCAAGGAGCACTCGGATTTCCACGTTCTCGGGAACCCCTGGCCGCCCCAGCCCTGGAACCCACGCAGGTCCCCGCCCCACGCCTGCTCAGGGCCCGGCAGGCTGTGTGTGCTCGGACCACGGCCCAGGGGACACCAGTGGTTTGGAGCCCCCTAGTGGGGAGGCCGTCACAGAGATGACCGCCCGAATGTGGCCTCCCCTACCCTGAGCCCGAGGTCAGCCCGCAGAGATCTGAGAGGGACCTGCTCTGGTGAGCCACTGCCCTGGACTCCGAAGTCTGTTCTTAAGCACGAAGGCCTCTCCCGCCCCGTGTCCGCGCCCCGTGTCCCCGCCCCGTGTCCCCACCCCGTGTCCCCGCTCCTCCCACTGCTGCCCTGGACCTGTCATTAAAGCAGTGCCAGGACCTGACCTGCACCCACACCTAAGGGAGGGTCTGGTCACGCAGGGCAGGGCTGGCCTCTCCCCTCCCTCCCCCCGGGCCCAGGGCCCGCCGGCCTGGCTGGTGCTGTCTTCCGGGTTTATTCCCAGGTGCTCCAGCATCGGGGGTCACACCGACCCTTCGGGCTGAGCGGTGAACCCAGAACCACGCCCGGGCTTCAGGCTCTCAGGGGAAAGGACACGAGGGAACCAGAGCTGCCTGATGGCGGAGCCCGCTCACGGCGGATCCGAGCCCTCTCTGCAGGTGTGCCCTGGAGCAGCTGTCCCCTGGCTGCAGCCCCCTCGGGCAGGCCTGTCCTCCACCCAAGAAGGACCAGCCGGTGTTCCTGTCGCCGAGGGGCCGTTACTGGTGAACACGAGCGGCCTGAGTTCAGCCACATCGGCCCTGAGTCCCCAGGCCGGCGGGGGACTGGGCCTTCCTCCGAGGGGCTCCAAGCAGGGCCCGTGATGCCTGCGTTTACACACTGGAGGTTTCCTCCAGAAACAACGTGTCCATGGAGGCTGGGACAGGCACAAAGACCTGTGGGCAGCTCTGCGCTGTCTGGGGATGAGACAGTAAGAGGACTCCGGGGTTGCGTCAGGAGCAGGCCCGGCCCTGGCTGGAGGGCAGGCCGGAGAGTGGGCACGGGCGGTGGGGGCAGCGAGACGGTGTTCTGGGGAGGAGGGGCTGGCCGGGGTGTCCGCGGAGCAGCTCTGCCCAGCAAGGAAGGCAGGGCGAGGACGGTGGATTCGAGGAGGCACGAGGGCAAGGAGGACTTGGACGAAGTCGCTGTGTGGGCACCGGCCACAGGTGCGTGCGGCTTTCTGGGCTCAGCTCTGGAAACGGGGCCAGCCCTAACGGAGTTGAGCCGCTGGGAAGGGCCGCAGACCCGAGACGCAGGAACTCTGCAGAGGCGAGGAGGTGGCAGGAGCCCATGTGCCCCATCAGCCCCGGGGACTCTGACCAGTGACCCGGACCTGGAGCTCGTCCACCAGCTGTGAAAAACGCTCATGCCGCGAAGCCTCCCTGGGGCAAGCACATGCCCGGGCTCCCGCACGCCCCGAGCCACCCTGGTGTGGCCCTCACCGGGCCTGCTGTGGTGGCCGCTGTGCTGCGAGCTCCTGGGCGGTCTGGCTTGTGTCTGAGCGGGGCGAGGGCCCAGGGCCCCACAGAGGCACACACAGTGGTGGCTGGTGGCAGTGGGCAGCCTGGCGGGGCCCTGGAGGTGTGGGACGACCGTTACCTCTGCCCTCAACACTCACACCAGTAACTGAGCACACACCGTGCGGAGTGCCCGGAAGGGGACAGTGCCCTGCCCCTGTGAGGGTCAGATTAGACCTTCCACGGTGCGGGGACATTCCACCTGGCACAGGAGGATGAGTGGCAAAGAGAGAAGAGGGCTTGAATGTCCCCCCAGATTCAGGTGTTAAGACTTGATGTAAGAGGAAAACTCAACCCCACCACGGTGCTGAGAAGTGGGGCCTCTGCGGGGAGCTGGGACTAAGGCCAGCAGAGTGCGGCACAGCGACCGAGGCCTAGTGGTGCGTAAGGAGAGGGAAGGAGACAGGGACGTGGGTCCTGGCCCTCAAACCAGAGCAGAATAAACCTCTATTCTTATAGAGTACCCGGTTTCCAGTACTGTTTTTTTTTTTTTAATTTATTCACTCATTAATTTTAATTTGACTGGAGAGAGAGAGAACACACATAGAGAAAGAGAGGGAAGGTGAGAAAGCAAGCTGCCAGGTCCGGGACTAGAACCGTGGTCACCATGCGGGAGTGTCCAGCGCCTTAACCACTGCGCCACCTGCTGGTCCCTGGTACTTACTGTTCTTAGCTATAGAACGAACCGGAACAGGGGCAAGACCATGCCGAGTGTGTGCAGAGGCCCAGGGCACACAGGAAGGGAAGGAAAGTGGCCGCTCAGCTGGGGGCTCGGCCAGCGCTGGCACCAGGGCCTCCCCCGACCCCTCCTCGCCGCCGGGACCAACCTGGATGCAGGGCGAGGCGCGGCCCTGCTGCCGGTGGCTGTACAGCGTGTCCAGCAGCCACTGCAGCTGCGCGGTGCCCATGGGGTTCTGGCCCGCGATGATCCCGAACACCAGCACTTGGCTGGGGTCTCGGGGCGCACACAGGAAGCGCTCCAGCTCCACGTCGGAGACCAGCGGCGGCTTCACCACGCACTTGCAGCCGGCGCGGACGTCCTCCTTGCTCATGAGCCTGCGCAGCACCAGCGGGCAGTCGAAGGGCGAGGCCGCCCACCGGGTGGGGCTGCGCACCTCGCGGCTCTTCCGCCTGCAAGGAGCACACGGTGGGCGGGCCCTGAGCGGAGACTGGAGGCCCCCGCTGCAGGGGAACGCAGCCTGCTGGGGTCTGAGCTGAAGGCAGGGGCTAGGCAGGCCTCCACCACTGACGCGTGCCCTAGAAGGCTCCCCTAGCGTTTCCGGGCCTCATGTCGTCGGGTGCCTCTGCGGATCCATCACTTGGGCAAAAAACCCTGGAGTCATCTTAACCCCTCTCCCCCTTAACACATCCCTCCCACTCCAAGAGCCACCAAGCTCACTCTCGTGTCCCCTTTGAGTTTTTTGTTTTGTTTTGTTTTGTTTTGTTTTGTTTTTTGAGAGGTTTTTGCTATAGGGCGAGTGCGATCGCCAGACAGACAGAGACAGAGAGACAGAAAGCGAGAAATCACCTCCCAGGGGGGATGGCCACGATGCAATCCCTTCTCCTCCACTCTTCTCTCGGGATCTTGGGAACACACGCACATGCGCCCGCGTGAGTTTAAGACACCGGGTCCGGGACTCGAACCGCGGTCGACTACATGGGATTCCAGCGACAAAGCCATTACACCAACTGCTGGTCCCTCCTTTGAGTTTTTAAGAGAGATTTTTTGCCCTCACCAGAGAGATAGAGACACAGCAAGAAATCACCTCCCCCCCCGGGGGGGGGGGGTGCGGTGATGGCCAGGGTGCAATCCCTTCCCCTCCATTCTCCTCTTGGGATTTTGGGCACGCGTGCACACCGCTGGGCGTGAGACTGAAGCCGTTGAGTCCCAGACTCAAACCGCGGTGCACCACGTGGAAGTCTAGCCATGGAACCACTACGCCATCTGCTGGTTCGAATGTCACCTTCTTAGTGAGACTCTGCTCACTCCATTGCATCCTTCCAGGCCAGTGCTCTTCCGCTGCCTGGCTTTCTGTCTCCCTAAAGCGCAGCTCGCGGACCTGCTGTGCTCTGTATTTCACTTCCTTCCGTGTGATATTGTGTCTCTGTGTCCCTCCCACTAGAACACCAGTTCCAGGAGTTCTACATTTGGAGGGCTGTGCTCAATGAGGTCATAGCATTGCTTGGCGTAAAGGTCCAACAGAGAGACAGCAGTTAGTGTAATGGCTATGTCGCTGGACTCCCACGTAGTCGACCGCAGTTCGCGTCCTGGACCCGGTGGCTTAAAACTCACGCTGGGCGCGTGTGCGTGTGTGCCCAAGATCCCGAGAGGAGAATGGAGGAGAAGGGACTGCAGCGTGACCATCCCCCCTGGGGGGTGATTTCTCACTCTCTGTCTCTCTGTCTCTGTCTGTCTGGCGAGCGCACGCACCCTATAGCGAAAACCTCTCCAAAAAAAAAAAAAAAGATATTCGAACGAATATTTACTGGGCACCTACTAAGTGCCAAACCCTTCACTGGGTTGTTGCAAAGGTAGCGGGGGTTGCTGCGTTTAGATGGGAATAAACTCCACCCACAGCGAAGCTCTGCTGCGGTTTCGTATTCATCACTCCCACCGCCTTACACCGGGGTTAACATTTCACAGCGTCCACAGCCCTTGGACCAGACATTGTGTTGGTGAATTGTGTGACAGCTCCTGGGACAGGCAGGGCAGAAACAGAAGGGTCCCAGCAGGTTAATGAGTTACTGGGTAATTAAGTGACAAGGGCCAAGATGAGAAACCAGGTTATGCAAGTACAAGAGTGAGGGGGGTGTTTACAAGGCATAATGTCTGGGAGGCTATTTGATACTAAGAAATACTTGCTGAACCAATGTGGGCCGGTAGGTGGCGTGGTGGTCAAGGTGCTAGATCTCGCGTGATCGACTTACACACTACACAGCTTGAGTCCCAGCCCCAGAGGCGTGAGAAACACACCGGGTACGTGTGCATGCGTTCCCACCTACTGGGAGAAGAATGGAGGAGAGGGGATTGTGGCATGGTCGTTCTCACTCTCTCTGCCGAGCACATGTGCCTCTAACAAAACTACAAATTCATCTTCATTTTCTTTAGTTATTTTTTTAAACAGATTTTTGCTATAGGGCACATGCACTCACCAGAGAGACAGAGAGAAAGCAAGCAAGAAATAACCCCCCAGGGGAAATGACCACGCCACAAGCCCTGCTCCTCCATTTTCCTCTTGGGATTTTGGCCACCCACACACACATGCCTGATGTGAGTTTTAAGCTGCCGGGTCCAGACTCGAACCACCATCGACTGCGTGGGCAACCAGTGACGTAACCGTTATGCCATCTACTGGTGCCCCCCACCCCCGATTGTTTTAAGTTAAAAAAAAAAAAAAAGACTATCTCTGTTAAAGAACTTGCCCATCTGGAGGTGGGGAGGGGATGCTGATGCTATTAACCATGACTTATGTCAGGATAAATTCAAAAGTTTAATTGTGGGAAAATTAAGCCAGAAAATTTCTAGGAACAAATATGAGCAAATAATTCTCTAATTCTGGAGGAGAAAAGGCCTTTTATAACTATGACTCATAAGTTCAGCAGTCATACTCTTTTTGGAAAAAATAAAAATGGATAAATTCAACTACATAAAAGAAAAAACCTGAAAGTCCCTGTGGGCTAAAAGCACCTTAAGCAAAGATAAAAGATGAATAAAAAACTGGAGGACAAGGCAGAAATGCAGCTGTGTAGCTAATTTCTCTACTTCTAAAGAACTGCAAACGAATTCGAAAAAGCTCATTACCCAATAAAATATGGACATAGCGGTTATTAAAGTTAGAAAAAATACAGAACTCCAAAACCTCATTCCTCTACTAGCACAACAATTAAGCTGGCCCAAACTGTCAGAATCAACTTTATTAGAGCTCTGGAATCTAATTAAAACAAACAAACAAATAAACAAAAAACTTAACAGTCAGGGGAATGCTTAGTTTAGAAAGAAGCTGCGAAATTGTGGTAAGAGAGCTTTGGAGATTTTTAACTCACTCCCCTATTCTTCCCCACACCCCTGCTCTGTGACGCCCTTGGAATGGGGGCCCACATTCCTGGTACAGGAAGCCGGTACCAGAGGGTACAACATGGACCTTGTTCTCAAGGAATTGCGGTTGTGTGGTTTGACTTTCTGCAGTTACGGAGATTGGAAGACAACAGGGTGACATATTTAAAGGTCTGAAAGGAAAGAAAGAAAGAACCCTATCAAGCTAGAATTCTATATTAAGGAAACTTTCCTTCAAAAAATGAAAGAGAAAGGGGCATTCTCAGGTTAACCCCACTCACAATGACTAAGATTAAAAAAAAAAATAGTAAGATAAGTGCTCACGGGAATGTAAATGAATTAAAGTAATCAATGAAAGACAGAGATTGGCGGAATAAAAAAATAACATCAAGTATTAATGAGATTTGAGCAACATGATTAACAAATTTGACTGGACATTTATAAAACTCTGCCAATCTGGGGACCAGAAGGTGGCGTGGCGTGGTAGTTAAGGTGCTGGACACTCCTACATAGCCAATCATGATTCAAGTCCCGGACCTGGTGGCTTGCTTTCTCACCTTCTCTCTCTCTCTCTCTCTCTCTCTCTCTCTCTCTCTCTCTCTGTGTGTGTGTGTGTGTCTGGTCAAATTGAAATAAATGAATAAATAAATTAAATTAAATTAATAATTATTTAGGGAAAAAAAACTACTACCAATCATCTGCAGAACATGCATTCATTCAATTCCACATGAAACATTTATCAAAACTGACCATATGCTGGGCCATAAAGCAACTCTAGACAAATTTCAGAGGGTTGAAATCATACCATTTGTTCTCCGGCTATAGGAAAGAACACATTAAACTTTAGAAAGCAAAAGTATTAACTAGAAAATCCTCAATTACTATAGTGAAGTTACACTTCTAAATAACTAATAGAGCAAGAAAGAAAAAATTACAATGGAAATTATATAAAATATTTTTCACTTAACAATAATGAAAATATAGCATATCAAAATTTGTGAGGTGCAGTTAAAACTAGGCTTAAAGGGAACCAGCAGTTAGCGTAATGGCTATGTTGCTGGACTCCCACGTAGTCGACCGCGGTTCGAGTCCCAGACCTAGTGGCTTAAACTCACGCCGGGCGCGTGTGCGTGTGTGCCCGAGATCCCGAGAGGAGAATGAAGGAGAAGGGATTGCGGCGTGACCATCCCCCATGGGGGTGATTTCTCGCTTTCTGTCTCTATGTCTCTCTCTGTCTGTCTGGCGAGTGCACGCGCCCTGTAGCGAAAACCTCTCAAAAAACAAAAAAAAACCAAAAAACTAGGCTTAAAGAGGGGCTGGCAGGTGGCGTGGTGGGTAAGCTGATGGACACCCACATGGTTGAGGCCTTTCCCTTTCTCTCTTTCCCTGTCTCTTTCTGGTCAAATTTTAAAATAGTAATAAATAAAATAAATAATTTTAACATAAAAACTAGACTTAAAAGGAAATTTATAACAATACGTGCAGTGGAGAATGCAGGAATAGGGCATTCTCTAATTCCACTGCTCGAGTTTCTGACTCATCCCTCTGGCATAGCACATATGAGAGGCAGACCTTAATAGCATTTTAAAGGCTTTGAAAATTGAAATAACATTGAAACTACCACCCACGGGAGGCAAGTCTGAACCTAGCCAAGTTGTTAGTCTACTAAAACAAACAAATGCAACATTCTCCAGAGGATTTTCAAAGGATCCAGAGTCTAACAACATAGTACACAAATGTTCAGGACATGAACCAAAATTACTTGACATGCCCCAAATCACGACAATCTATCAAAGGAAAAAGAGGCAAAACCTAAAATGGATCTAATTTTGGAATTGTTAGAGGCTTTAATGGTAGCTATTACAACTGTCCTCCATGAAATGAATGGAAAGATTATATTTCTCAGCTGAGAAATAGAAAACATAGTCAAATAAAATGGAAGTGTTAGAACTGATATCAATATCTGAAACACAAAGTTAATTGGATGAGTTCACTAGTAGAATGGAGACAACAGAGGAGAATCAGAAAAGTTGGATATAGACTAATAGAAATAATCCAATTTGAAAAACAAACAAACAAACAAACAGAAAAAGTATTGTGAAAAAAATGAACAAAGCCTTGTGACTTGTGGAATATTAAGAAGTCTAACATTCAGGTTATTGAAATCCCTGAAGAAGAGGCGAAAAACACTGAGTGCAGAAAATAATTTTTGATTTTTTTTTGGAGAGGTTTTTGCTATAGGGCGCATGCGCTCGCCAGAAAGACAGAGAGAGACAGAGAGACAGAAAATGAGAAATCACCCCCCAGGGAGGATGGCCACACCGCAATCCCTTCTCCTCCATTCTCCTCTCGGGATCTTGGGCATGCACACACATGCGCCCAGTGTGAGTTTAAGCCACCGGGTCCGGGACTCTAACCGTGGTCCACTACATGGGAGTTCAGTGACATAGCCATTACGCTAACCGCTGGTGCCCAGAAAATAATTTTTGAAGAAAATAATTTTTGGCTATAAACCTCCAAATGTTGGTAAAAGACATATTTACAAATTCAAGAATCTCACAAACTCCAAATAGGATAAAATAAAAGAAATTAATATTTTGACGAATCAAAATCAAGCGGCTAAACAAAACCCAAAATGGATAATCGGTATTGAACCAAACTAAAAATCTGCTCAGCAAAGGAAGCAATGAAATGTGGAAACAACCCACAGGATGGGAGAAACTATTTGCAAATCACACCTAAAGGGGGCTAATGTCTTAAATACACAAGAAACAAAACTACTCAATAACAAGAACACAAATAACCTTATTTAAAAGTAGGCAAAGTTGCCCAGCCACAACGGCATGCCACTGCATAAAGTCAGTGTCACAAGAAGGGCCTGGATTCAGATTCTGGGTTGACATAAACCTACCAGGCATGCCCACGGGCACGACCATGACCCTGGCTGGATGGAAGGCTAGGGAGAGATGGGGAAGACAGCATCAGAACGAGATCCTATCTGGGGTGTGTGTGTGTGTGTGTGTGAGAGAGAGAGAGTGTGTGTGAGTGTGTGTGTGTGTGAGTGTGTGTGTGAGAGAGAGTGTGCATGTGTGAGAGAGTGAGAGTGTGTGAGTGTGTGTGTGTGTGAGTGTGTGTGTGAGAGAGTGTGTATGTGTGAGTGTGTGTGTGAGAGTGTGTGAGAGAGTGTGTGAGTGTGTGTGTGAGAAAGAGTGTGTGTGAGTGTGTGTGTGTGTGTGTGAGCGTGTGTGTGTGAATGTGTGTGTGTTCATCTTTCTCTTTTCCTCTCTTTCACTCTCTTTCTTGAAAGAAATATATAAACTTAAAAAAAATTGGGCAGAGGACTTCAATAGATATTTTTCAGAAAAAGTCACAGAAATGGCCAACAGATATATGAAAAATATTCAACATCTCTAGTCATCAAAGAAATGCAAATTAAAACCACAATGAGATATTACCTCACACCTATTAGATTGGCTCTTATCAAAAAGATTAAAGATAGAAATGTGGAAAGAATGTGGAGAAAATGGAATTCTTACACACTGTCGGTAGTATTGTAAGTTAACACAGCCATTTGTGAAAACAGCATGGTGGTTCTTCAAGAAGCTAAAACTAGGGACCAGCTAGGGTAATGGCTATGTTGCTGGACTCCTATGTAGCCGACCGCGGTTCAAGTCCCGGACCCGGTGGCTTAAACTCACGCCAGGTGCATGTGTGTGCATGCCCAAGATCCCGAGAGGAGAATGGAGGAGAAGGGATTGCGGCGTGGCCATCCCCCCCCCCCCGGGGGGTGATTTCTCGCTTTTTGTCTCTCTGTCTCTCTCTCTGTCTGTCTGGCGAGCACACGTGCCCTATAGCAAAAACCTCTCCAAAATAAAAAAAAAAAGAAAGAAAGAAAAAAGCTAAAACTAGAACTATATGACTCATTAATCCCACTACTGGAAAATTAAATAGGTATGTCAAAGAGATGTCTGTACTCACATCTTTATTGCAGCATTATTCACAGTAACCAAGACATAGAAACACTCGGAGCATGTACCCATGGTAGAACTGACTTTAAAACATGCTATATACGCACAAGAGAACATTATTCATTCACTGTGAAAACACAGGGCAGACCATTTGTCACAGCGGGGGTGAGCCTAGAAGACATTATGTTAAGTGAAATAAATCCTGCACAGAAAGACAAAAACTGGGGGCCAGCAGATGGCGTGGTGGTTAAAGGCACTGGATCCCTACATGGGTGACTACAGTTCAAGTCCTGAACCTAGTGGCTCGCTTTCTCAATTTCTCTCTCTCTCTCTCTCTCTCTGGTCAAATTAAAATTAAAAAGTGTATAAATAAATAAAGTTAAATAAAATAATTATTAAAAAAAAGAAAGACAAAAACTGTATGATCTCAGCTTTTGTGGAATCTAAGAGTCGAACTCATCAAAACAGAGAGTAGGATGGCAGTTAGCAGAGGTGGAGAGAGGGAGGTGGAGCAACGAGACGCAGTTATCAAGGGGACAAAGTGACACGGAGAAGGAACGCGTTCTAGGACTCCACTGTCAACGTGGCGACTATAGCTAATAATAATGAGTGGTCTATTTCAAAATAGCCCAAGTGTACTCATCACAAAGAGAGGATAAGTGTTTGAGGTGACAAACATGCCCAGTAGCCTGATCTGATGGAAGGAAAAAGGCTCAGTGGAACCAGACCCCACTGGAACTGCTTTCTCCCTCCCTTGTGTGTGTGCGTGTGTGTGTGCGCGCGCGAGCATGTGTGTATGTGTGCACACTGTCTGGCATAAACAAAACAAAAACAACACAGTCTGTATACAGGCACAGTGATTCCAATTACTGGGAATTTCTCATCAGAGAATCTACGGAGATCACAAAAAAGGAACATTTTAAGGTGCTGACGGGAAAACAAACAAACACACAAACAAAAAACACTGACTGAGCCAGAATCAGTGAAAATATGCTACAGGGATTAAGGCAAAGTAGGGATATTTTCAGATGAAGGAAAATAAAGAGGATTTATCACCTTCTCTAAAAGAAATTCTGAAGTAAGAGCAACAGAAATTATAACTAAGTAAATGTAATAAACTATATATTTTCCCTAAATTCGTTAAAATGGGTATGACTGTTGAAAGCAGATTGTTGAGGGAGTTTCGGATGCAATACATTTGGCGACTACAATGTAAAGGGGGAAATTGAAGACACTTATTTGGCTGGAGAGCTTCTATACTTCCCTTAAAGTGGTAAATATTAAACTAAGTACTCTGTAAAAGATATGTCATGTCTATATAAATCCTAAAGCAAAAGAAAACACACACATGCACATACGCACACACACGATATAGCCAAAAAAAAAGCAATCGATACATTTAAAAGGAATATTAAAAAATATCCAGACATGTCAAAGGAGGCAGAAAAGAGGAAACAGGGAAACAAAAAGTGAAGGATACAAAAATAAATAAATAAAATGGTGGGCAAAGTCAATAATTATATGATTACTAAAAGAAACTCATTCGGGACCAGCAGTTAGCGTAATGGCTGTGTCGCTGGACTCCCACGTAGTCGACTGCGGTTCGTGTCCTGGACCCGGTGGCTTAAAACTCATGCCGGGCGCGTGTGCATGCGTGCCCAAGATCCCGAGAGGAGAATGGAGGAGAAGGGATTGCGATGTGGCCATCCTCCCCGGGGGGTGATTTCTCACTTTCCCTCTCTGTCTCTCTCCAGTGAGTGCATGTGCCCTATCACAAAACCCTAAAAAAAAGCAAAACTCATTTAAAATATATGGTCAGCTCTTTAGAGCCACAAGTTCTGCATCTGTAGATACAACCAATCTCAGATCAAAATAATTTGAAAAAAATCGGTTGTGTATGTACTGAACATGTATAGACTTTTTTCTCCTATGCAATAGAAAAGTACAGTAAATAATACAGTATAAAACTATTTAAATAACATGTACATTATATTAGGTACTGTAAGTAACTGGCTGTTATTTAAGTATGCAAGAGGTCATGTGTAGCTGATATGAAAATACTATGCCATTTTGAAAAATCATTTTACTTAACATTATTTATTTAATTTGACCAGAGAGGGACAGGGGGAGAGAGAGAGAAAGTTAGGGAGAGAGAGAGAAAAATAGAGAGAGAGAAAAGAGAGAGAGAGAGATAAAGCAAGCCATCAGGTGCAGGACTTGAACCACAGTCGGCCATATGGGAGTCCAGCACCCTTAACCACCGTGCCACCTGCTGGCCCAATATGCCATTTTAGACTTGAGTATCCTTAGATTATTTTTTTCTTTTTTCTTTTTTTTTTGGAGAGGTTTTTGCTATAGGGTGTGTGCACTAGCCAGAAGGACAGAGAGAGACAGAAAGCAAGAAATCCTCCCCCCAGGGGGGATGGCCATGCCGCAATCCCTTCTCCTCCATTCTCCTCTCAGGATCTTGGGCACGCATGCACATGCTCCCGGTGTGAGTTTAAGCCACTGAGTCCGGGACGCAAACTGTGGTGAACTACATGGGAGTCCAGCGACATAGCCATTACGTTAACTGCTGATCCCAGTATCCTTACATTTTGATAACTGTGGAGTGTGGATCCTGGAACCAAACCCCACAGACACTGAGGGACAATTGTAATGCTACAGACTTACTAAAAACAAATAAAGGAATGGAGATATGCAGGAGAATGGGATTTGATCTACACCTTTCAACATATACAAAAAAAATAAAATACTCAAATGGATTAAAGAATTAAACATAAAACCTGAAACAATGAAACCACCACCAGAAGAAAACAGGGAAACACTTCACAACGCGGAACCAGGCAAAGAGGATTTAAATAAAACCTCAAGTCAAAGGCAACAAAATAAAAAGTAGGCAAATCAGATACCAGACTAAAAAGCTTTTGCACTGAATAAAGAAACAACCTATAGAATGGGAGAAACTATTCGCAAGCAAGGAATTAATAACCAGAATAAATAAGAAAGTTAAACAATTTGGCAACAAGAACCCAAATACCTCCATTTTAAAATTGGCAAATAATCTGAATAAACAGTTTTCAAAAGAAGACATACAAATGACCAGCAAACCTATGAGAAAAGCTCAGTCATTAGAGAAATGCAAATCAAAACCACAAGATATCTTCTCACTCCAGTTGGAATGGCTATTATCAAAAAGACAAACAAATAAATAACAAATGCTGGTGAGGATGCATTTGTATGAGGAACTATTTTACACTGTTTAGTGGGAATGTAATTTAGTACAGCCATTGTGGAAAATATTATGAAGATTTCTCAAAAATCTAAAAATAAAACCGCTGTATGATCCAGCAATCCCACTACTGGGCATATATCCAAAGGAAAGGAAATCAATATGTCATAAAGATATCAGAACTCCTGGGTTTATTGCAGCACTACTCACAACTGCCAAGATATAAAATCAACCTAAGTGTCCATCAATAAATAAATGGATTTGGGACCAGCAGTTGGCGTAATGGCTATGTCGCTGGACTCCCACGTAGTCGACTGCGGTTTGCGTCCCGGACCCGATGGCTTAAACTCACGCCGGGCGCGTGTGCGTGTGTGCCCAAGATCCCGAGAGGAGAATGGAGGAGAAGGGATTGCGGCGTGGCCATCCCCCTTGGGGGGTGATTTCTCGCTTTCTGTCTCTCTGTCTCTCTTTGTCTGTCTGGCGAACGTACGCGCCCTATGGCAAAAATCCTCTCCCTAAATAAATAAATGGATTTTAAAATACAATAGAGGGGCTGGCAGGTAGAGTGGTGGTTAAGGATGCTGGACTCCCACATGGTTGACAGCGGTTCGAGTTCTGGACCTGGTGGCTTGCTTTCTCACTCTGCCCCCCCCCCCCCCCCGATTCTGTCCCTCTCTGGTCTGGTCAAATTTTAAAAAATAATAAATAAATAAAACAAAGTTAGATAAAATAATTCTAAAAAAAAAAAAAAAGAAGAAGAAGAAGAACAAAATACAATGGAATACTAGTTGGCCATTAAAAAAGAATGAAATCTTGTCAGTTGAGGTACATTGGGTGAACCTGGAGAACATTATGGTAAGTGAAATAAGCCAGGCATAGAAAGAGAAACACTGAAAAATCGCATTCATATGAGAAAATTGAAAGTTTGACTTCATAGAAGTAGAAAGTTGAAGAATGATTACTAGCAGGTGGGAAGGACAGAGGAAGAGAACTGAGAGATGTTTGTTAATGGAGACAAAATTACAGATAGATAAGAAGGATGATTTCCAGTGTTATAGAATAGGGTGATTATACAGTGATTTGCTATATATCTCAGAATAACTAAAAATAAAGAAGAAAATTTTGAATGTTCCCAACACAAAAGTAATGACAAATGGTTGGGATGAGGGATATACTAATTACTCTGAGTTAATCATTATACATTGTTTTCATGTACTGAAAAATTATGTATGTCCCCCACAAATGTGTGTAATTATCATACGTCGATAAAATTAAGTCATGAATATGTTACACAATGCATACGCTAATCGAAAGAAAACCGAGGATGGTGTGTCATTATCAGATAAAGTAGATTTCAGAACAAGAAAAATGACTAGGTATAAAGAGACTTTCTCATAGTAACAAAAGAATCAAATTCATCAAAACGACATAATGATGTTAAATGCTGTACCTACCGCATAGCTCCAAGACGTATGAAGAATAAAACAAAATCGAAGGAAAATAGATGCACAATCACACTTGGAACATCGACACTCCTTTCAGAGGAGTGTCCCTGACTAGAAAAAGACAGAAAATCAGTAAGGACATGGAAGACCTAAATGACACTGTCGCCCACTGTCACTGACATTTGTTGAAGCCCCACATAATAGGAGCAGAATATGCATTCAAGTGTACATGTAGGGTTCACTGACAGACCGTATTCCGAAGTCATAAAACAAATCTTAACACATTTTAAAGAAAAGACATCATACAAAATATGTTCTCAGACTACACCAGAAATAAAAAGTCCATGAAAAAAGCTATCTGGAAAGTTCTCAAATATTTGGAAATTAAACAAACTAAATAATCCATGGGTCAAAGATTACAAGAAATCATAAGGAAATTAGATCATATGTTAAACTGAATAAAAATGAAAATCCGGAATATCAAAATTTATGGGATGGAGGTAAAGCAGTAATTGGAAGGAAATTTATGGGCCAACTGGGGCTGTGGTTACGGCAGCTGGATCCTATGTGGCTGACTGTGTGGTTCAAGTCCTAGACCAAGTCTTAAAAGACACACACTGGGGGCGGGAGGGCTACAAGTGGCATAGTGGTTGTTGCCCTGGACTCCCACATGGCTGGTTCAAGTCCCAGACCCGGCAGCTTGAAAATCAAGCTGGCACATGTGTGTACATTCCCAAAATCTTGAGAGGAAAATGGAAGAGAAGTGACTGCAGCATGGCCATCCCTCTTAGGGGGTGATTTCGCACTCTCTCTCTCTCTCTGCCTCTCTCTGTGTCTCTGGCGAGTGCATGTGCCCTATAGAAACACACACACACACACACACACACACACACACACTGGGCATGTGTGCATGCATTTCCCAAATCTTGAGAGAACAGAGGAGAAGGGATTGTGGCCTGGCCATCCCCCTGGGAACTGCTTTCTCACTTTCCCTGTCTCTTTCTCTCTCTGTCTCTCTCAGGCAAGTACATGTGCTCTATAGCAAATTTTAAAAAATAAAAAAGAAGAGGAGGAAAGAGGAGAAAGAAATTTACTGAATCCAATGCTTCTGTAGTTGAAAAAATTAGGCCTCAAACCAATCGTCTAAGCTTACAAATAGAAAAGAACAAATAAAATACAAAAAAAGTAGTAGAAAGATTAAAAATAAAAGCAAAATTCATTAACATTCAAAACAGGAAAAATTCACAAAACCAAAAGGTGATTCTTTGAAAAACGATCAATAAAACTGATGAAACTAGCCAGACTGATCAAGATAAAAAAGGAGATATAAATCACCATTACCAGAGATAAAAGAAGGGACATCACTACGGACCCTAGAGACATAAAAAAGATAATATGGGAAAACTACAAACAACTCTATGCATATCAATTCAGTAACGTAGATAAAATGAACCAATTCTTTTTTTTTTTTTTTCTTGGAGAGGTTTTTGCTATAGGGTGTGTGTGCTCGCCAGACAGACAGAGAGAGACATAGAGACAGAAAGCGAGAAATCACCCCCCAGGGGCGATGGTCACGCCGCAATCTCTTCTCCTCCATTCTCCTCTCGGGATCTTGGGCACGCACGCACATGCGCCCAGCGTGAGTTTTAAGCCACCGGGTCCAGGACGCGAACCGCGGTCGACTGCATGGGAGTTCAGTGACATAGCCATTACGCTACTGCTGGTTCCCAAAATGAACCAATTCTTTTACAGACACAAAGTTCACTCAAGAAGAAACAGGGATCTGAATAGCTCTACATTTATTAATTAAATTTGATTTTTTAAAAGCTTTCCTACAAAGAAAACTTTAGGTGAGATGTTTTCACTGGTGAATCTCACCAAACGTTTAAGAAAAAAATTACAAATTCAATACAAAATAGAAGGGACTATTTCCCATCTTGTTTTATTTAGCCAAGAATCTTGACAAACCAAACAAAAATCTTACAAGAAAAGAAAGCTACGGACCCTCATGAGTATAGACGTAAAAATCCTCAATAAAATATGAGCAAATTGAATTCAGCAATACAGAAAAACAAGGATACATTATGATCGAGTGGAGTTTATCCCAGGAATGCACGACTGGTTCAACCGTGCAACCTGACGTAGTTCACCGTGTTAACAAAATAAAGTCCATAAAAAGGCCCACACAAACATGACATTTTTTTTCTACAAAGGTGCAAAGGCAATTTAATGAGGAAAAAGATAGCTTTTTTAAAAAATGCTGCTGGATATGCACCTGCAAAATAAACAAACTTCAAACCATACTTGGACCTTATATAAAACTCAGAGTGGCAGGGAACCAGCAGTTAGCGTAATGGCTATGTCGCTGGACTCCCACGTAGTCAACCGCGGTTCGTGTCCCAGACCCGGTGGCTTAAAACTCACGCCGGGCGCATGTGCGTGCATGCCCAAGATCCCGAGAGGGGAATGGAGAAGACGGGACTGCGGCGTGACCATCCCCCCGAAGGGTGATTTCTCGCTTTCTGTCTCTATGTCTCTCTCTGTCTGTCTGGTGAGCGCACACGCCCTATAGCGAAAAATCTCTCAAAACAAACAAACAAACAAACAAAAAAACAACCTCAGAGTGGCTCATAGACCTCGGTGTACAACAAAACTATACAACTTTTAAAAGGATAGGGTAAAGCCTGTGACTTTGGGTTAGGCCAGAGTCTCTCAGTCTCACTACTGATATTTTGGACTGTACAGTCACTTGCTACAGGGAGCTATTCTGTGTCTTGCAGGGTGCTGAGCAGCATCTCTGGCCTGCACTCGCTGGACGGCAGTAGCACCTCCCTCCCCCGTCATGACAATCAAAAATGCTTCCAAATACTGTCAGATGTCTCCTAATTGGGCAAAATCATCTCTGGTTGAGAACCCTGGGTTAGATAAACAAGTTTTAGACACAATACCAAAGTACAGTACAGAAAACAAATTATAAACTGAACTCCATAAAAATTAACTTTGTTCTGCAGATACGCCGCTCAGAAACGGAAAAATCAAGATGCGGATTGGGACAAGATATTTTGAGTCACGTATCTGATAAAAGACGAATATCCAGAATGAGTTACTCAACAATAAGGAAACAGCCAAGGCCCGGCAGTGGTGGCCCAGGCAGTGGTGGCGCAGGCGGTAGGGCACTCTGCCATGCTGAAGCCACATGGAAGACCAGGGTTTGGGTCCCAGGTTGGCCTGGGGATGGGGAGAGGACTGCAGTAGGACAAGACCCTGTTGATGGTGTCTGTTTCCCTAGCTCTCTCAATAAATAAATCAACTTAAATAAAAGACATAAACAACCCAATTTAAAAATGTGCCAAAGGTTTAAACAGACATGTCACCAAAAAAAGAAAATATATGAATGATAGACTGATGAAAAGATGCTCAACATCATGAACTATTAGGAAAATACAAATTAAAATGATATCAGAACAGGTATCACTCCATGTCTATTAAAATGGCTACAAAACAAACAAACAAACAAACAAAAACAGAAAAACAACAAAACCTGACAATAATAAGTACCAACAAAGATTTAGAGCAATTGATTTTTTTTTTGAGAGGTTTTAGCTACAAGGTGCGTGAGCTCGCCCGAAAAACAGAGAGAGAGAGAGAGAGACAGAAAGAGAGAAATCCTCCCCTACGGGGGGATGGCCATGCCACAATCTCTGCTCCTCCATTCTCCTCACGGGATCTTGAGCACGCACGCACACACGCCTGACATGAATTTAAGTCACCGGGTCCGGGACTTGAACTACATGGGAGTCCAGCGACGCAGCTGTTATGCCATCTGCTGGTCCCAGATTTAGAGCAATTGAAATTCATATGTTGTTGATGGGAATGTATAATGGTTTAGTTATTTGGGAATACAGTTTAGTAATTTTTCTTATAAAGTTAAAAATGCATTTTCTGTATGTCCCAGCAATCCAGCTCTTAAACGTTTACCCAAGTAAAATGAAAACCTATGCTCAAATAAAAGCCTGCTGTTTATAGCAGGGTTTTTTTTTTTTAAGAAGTATTTTATTTAACTTTGTTTATTTTTTTCTTAAAAATTTGACCAGAGAGGGAAAGGGTGAGAGACAGAGAGAGAGAGAGAGAGAGAGAGAGAGAGAGAAAGCCGTCAGGTCTGGGACTCAAACCGTGCTTGGCCATGTGGAAGTCCAGCACCTTTAAGCACCTCGCCACCTGCCAGCCCCTATTTATAGCAGTTTTATTCATGATCACCAAAAACTGAAAACAATCTAGACGTCTTTCATTGACATTAGGACACTGTGGAATGGGTAAACACATTTTTGCCCATCCATGTTGTATAATATGTACAAAAGAATTCAAATTAGAAGGCCTGAGGCTGCTATGTTTAGAAAGACTTGCTTATAAGGTTGGCCTTTGGCTGGAGTCTGGGAACTTGGCCCTTGAACCATTCCCTGCTCTGTGCCTAGACTGTGAAAACAACGTGATTTATGCTGAACACACATTTTCTTACTGGCAGCTGGAATTACGACAGTTGCTGGACAGAGGGTGTCTGTGTGGTTAGTATAAACCCAGTATAAACCTTGGGTTCTGAGTCTAATGGGCATCGCTGGGCAGAAATGTTACACACATGCCACTACATGTTCACAGTTAGAGAAAGAAGCATAATTGGCGTGTCCCCTCACCTGTGCACAGTTTTCTACAGCTTCTGTCTGTGTCTCTTTCCCCTGATGGTTCTATCATGTATCTTTTCACTGTAATAAAACTATATGTTGAGTCTTGCATGAGCGCTAGTAATTGGTGTTGGAGCCCTTGAAACAGAGTACTAGTCAGAAGTGAAAAAGAAACAAACTAGTGATACATGTGACAACATGGAGGAACCTCATATGTATTATGCAAAATGAAAGAAGCTAGATTCGGGACCAGCAGTTAGCGTAATGGCTATGTCGCTGGACTCCCATGTAGTCGACCGCGGTTTGAGTCCTGGACCCGGTGGCTTAAACTCACACCGGGCATGTGTGTATGCGTGCCCAAGATCCCGAGAGGAGAATGGAGGAGAAGGGATTGCGGCATGGCCATCCCCCCTAGGGGGTGATTTCTCGCTTTCTGTCTGTCTGTCTGTCTGGTGAGTGCACGCACCCTATAGCAAAAAAAAAAAAAAGAAAAAAAAAAGAAAGAAAAAGAAAAAAAGAAAGAAGCTAGATTCAAAAGGCTATATACATAGTATAATTCCACTTGTATGACATGCTGGACAATGCAAAACTACAGCTATAGAAAACAGATTAATGGTTGAAGGGGCTGAGTGAAAGATGTGAGTACAAAGGGGTAGCAGAAGAGAGTTTCTTTTTTTGGGGGGGTAACAGATTTGTCCTGCATCTTGGTTCTGGTGGCAGTTACACAACCATATGCGTTTCTTAAAACTTCAAATTCTACAGCAAAAGAGCAATGTTTGAGATAAGTAAAGCAAAACTGAATTTAAATTGAGATAAAAATCAATTACCTTTCTATATGCCACTAACAAATAGAAAAATTGAACTAAAAAACATAGTTCATAATAGTACCCAAACTATTAAATGCCCTAGACCAAGCCTATTGAAAGACATAATAACACTGATATGCTGTAAGTTACAAAATATTACAGAGTGATTAGAGAGCACCTAAATAAATTACATGGCATATACCATGTTCATAGATTGAAGAACTCCAATATCACAAAGACATTAACGATCCAGTTGAAATCTCAGTACATTTTTCAAAATTGACAGGCTGATTCTAAAAATATATGGAAGCATAAAGGGAAAGAAAGAAAAACAATTATAAGAAAAAATTTTCAGTAGATAGTGCTAAATCGATTAGTTATATATTAGTTATATATATATTTAAAATTAAAGTGTGGCTCCTACTTTACATCATACACAGGAATCAGTTCCCAGGAGAGGATACATGCAAATGTAAAATTAAAAACAAAAAGATACTAGGGTCCAGCAGTTAGCATAATGGCTATGTCGCTGGACTCCCATGAAGTCGATTGCGGTTCGAGTCCTGGACCCGGTGCCTTAAACTCACGCCGGGCGCGTGTGCGTGCGTGCCCAAGATCCTGAGGAGAATGGAGGAGAAGGGATTACAGTGTGGCCATGCCCCCCAGGGGGTGACTTCTCACTTTCTGGCTCTCTGTCTCTCTTTCTGGTGAGCACACGCACCCTGTAGCAAAAACCTCTCAAAAAAATAAAAAAGATGCCAGAAAGCAACTTTGGAGAATATCATGTTGTTTCAGTAAAGTTCTTACACAGAACATAAAAAAACCCTAATTATCAAGAAACAGATGGAAAATTGGACATTAAATTTAATAACTTCTGTTCATGGATAGACACCAACCCCAGAGTAAAAGTGAGAGAATCATCTGCCATATATACATAAGTAACAAAAGTCTTGCCTCCGCAATATATAAAGAATTCTTATGAATCTACCAAGAAAAGACAAACAACCCAGTAGAAAAATGGACACAAGAACTGAACAAGTGCTTTACAAGAGAATATACAAAATAGCCAATGAACCATGGAGGAGGTGCTCAACCTCTGTACTCCTCAGAGAAACGCAAACGAAAAATTATTTCATCACTAGGCAAACATTCCATTCTTATAGAATGACTTGAATTAAATCGACTGATAATATCATGTATGGTGAGAATACGGAGCTACTAGAACGCTCATACACTGCTGGTGGGAGCAGAATTTCATACAACGGTGCAGAAAACGTACAGTCTTTACTAGAGGCTAGATATAAACACGTATATACCATGACAGCAATTTCACACCCACATATATACCAATTAGGAAAAGGGATATAGTATTTTAAAAACATAAATTTTATGTAACTTTACTTATTTATTTACTTATTTTAATTTGACCAGAGAGGGTCAGAGTGAGTGAGAGAGAGAGAGAAAGAAAGTGAGAAAGTAACCCATCAGGACTTGAACTGTGGTCGGTCATGTGGGAGTCCAATGCCCTTAACCACCACACCACCTGCTGGCCCCAGGATATATATATATTTTTTAAAGAATTACTTATTTTTTAAGTTGTTGGTTTAATTTTATTTATTCATTCATTTTTTTTAAATTTGACAAGAGCGAGAGAGAGTAGAAAAGTGAGAAAGCAAGCCACTAGGTCCAGGACTCGAACCGTGGATGATCATGTGGGAGTGTCCATGCCTTAACCACCATGCCACCTGCTGGTCCCAAGAATTATTTATTTAATTTTATTTATCATTATTATTTTTTTAATTTGCTATAGGATGCATGCCTTCACCAGAGAGAGACAGAGAAAGAGATACACAGAGAGGGAGAGAGAGAGAAAGAGAAAGCACTTTGGGGACTTGAACCATGGTTGCCCACGTGGGATTCCAGATCCTTAATCACTATGTGGCCTGCTGGCCCCAAGGATATATTCTAATAATAGTGCAATTTATCATTACCAAAACTGTCAGCAATCCAAATGTCCATGAACATTAGGCTGCTCTCCACACACTAGAGTGCATAATTTCTAATTTCTTCATATATTATGAAAAGGATAAATGACTGCTATACACAGCAACATGGCTACATCTTGTTTTTGAGAGAGAGATTTTTGCTATAGGGTACATACACTCGCTGGAGAGACAGAGAGACAGAAAGCGAGAAATTATCCCCAGGGATGGCCACGCGGCAATCCCTTCTCCTCCATTCTCCTCTCAGGATTTTGGGCACACACACACACGTGCCTGGCATGAGTTTTAAGCCACTGGGTCCAGGACTCGAACTGTGGTCAGCTGCACAGGAGTCCAGTGCCCCAACCTCTACGCCACCAGCTCACCCCCATGACTAAATCTTACAATCGTAACGCTGAGCCAAAGAAGCCAGACACCAAAGAAGATTGACCAGACAGATCCATTTAGATAAAGTTTAAAATAATAATAATAATAATAATAATAAAAACTAATCCATGGTGTTAGAAATTTCTGTGTGAGCAGGAGGATGGGATTGCTGACTAGATGGGACAAGAGTGGGCTTGGTAGTGCTCTATTTCTTGATTTGGTGGTTTTAGAGGGTGTTCAGTTTGTGATCTTCACTGAGCTATACACTTAGAATTTGCTCATTTTTTTTTCCTCTGTACATTTTATATTTTTTGCGAAGTTACAATATAAAAAAAAATTGGGACGTGAAAAGTCATGGTATCTGTTACAAAGAGACAGAGGGCAAAATTTTTTTAATGTAAAACTATACCATTTCTGACAACCCAATAGTTTGTATACTTTTTAAAAATAATTATTTATTTTATTTTATTACTATTTTTTTTCAACTTGAGCAGAGAGAGACACGGAGGGAGAGTGAGAAAGGAAACCGCCAGGTCCGGGAATCAAACTGCAGTTGACCATATGGGAGTCCAGTGCCTTAACCACCATGCCACCTGGAGGCCCCATAGTTTACTTTTTAACAAATCAGACAAAGTCACTACTTTTCTTAAAGTGATGGCAAGGTCTCCTGGAAGACACATGAGCTACTTGCTGGAACCCTGGAGCCCAGCTTACCTCTCGGTCCTCAGTTTGCATGACAGTCTCCCTCCCTCCCTCCCGACACTCCAGCCACTCTGGCCTCCCACTGCCACTCACGCACCCCGACCTTACTCTCGTGCTGGGCGCTCTGATGCCCCGTCCCCACCTCACTGTGGGCACCTGTCTCTCGCCCTTCACGTCTCCGCTGAAACAGCATCTCCTCGGAGCTGCAGCCCCGGCTCCTCTCCCAAAGGCAGCCCGCCCTCCACTTCACAGTCACTCTCCATCCCAGAGATCAACCAATGTTTGCTCTCTTTTCATTTTTTAGGTTTATTTCTTCAAAGGGAGAGAGACAGAGTCGCCTCCCGGGTCCCCAGGCAGAAACCAACTGCAGCCTCACTGGCCTGAATCAGGAGCAGATGCACACAGCCAGTGCGTACAGGGACGCCCCGGGACTCGAACCAGGGCCTACTCACGTGGGCTCGGCTGGGTTACTGCCAGTCACCATCTGGCCCCCAGGGGTCGGGTGACATTTTCTATAGATATCCCAGACTTTCGGCCAGATGGTCTCTCTCACCAAGAGTCACCATTTCCTTTGGGCGGGGGAGGAGCAGCTACAGACAATATGTAAATAAGTGGGCGTGGCCATGTTCCAATGAACCCTCCTTACTGGATCCTAAGTTTGAATTTCAGTCATTTTACGTGTCATCACATTTTCTTCTGATATTTGTCCCCAAGCACTTGACTCTGCCATGGCCAACCATGGTTCGAGTCCCAGACCTGGCAGCTTGCTTTCTCTCTTTTCCTCTCTCCTTCTTTGTCTCTCTCTAGTGACTGCATGTGTCCTATATCAAATTGAAAATAAATAAGTAATATTAAATAAGCAATTCTTTTTTAAAAAATCTATTAAAAAAATAAAACAAAAACCATTCTTAGCTCCCAAACAAAAATAAGCGTAGGGCCAGGTGCCCATGGTCCAGCGCTGCCCTACCCGATCCTTCGTCCTAGGCCTCATGGCCATCCAGGCTGACTGCATTTGTTTACGTGTCTATCCCCCTCTCTCCCCACCCTTAGACCCCAAGCTCGGAGGGACCAGCAGATGGTGTAATGGTTACGTCACTGGACTCTCACATGGTCAATCGTGGTTCGAGTCCCGGACCCGATGGCTTAAACACACACTGGATGCGTGTGCGTGCGTGCCCAAGATCCCAAGGGGAGAATGGAGGAGAAGAGATTACGGCATGGCCATCCCCCCGGGGGGTGATTTCTCACTTTCCATCTCTCTGTCTCTCTGTCTCTGTCTCTCTCTCTCTCCAGCAAGTGCAGGCACCCTATAGCAAAATCCTCTCTTAAAAAACAACAAAAACAAAAACAAAACAAAACAAAACAAAAACACTGAGGCTCTGAAAGGGAGGCCTCGTCCCAGAGGCCCTGGCAGGTCAGGTCACTGCCCAGCGCAGCGCCCGGCACATGGGGAGGAGGAAGGGCGAGCTGACCTGGATGTGACTGTGGCTTTGGCCTGGCTTCGCAGGGTCTTCCTCCGCGGGGGGCTCACAGGCACCGATCCCAGCTCCTCCCGCAGAATCTCTTCCGTGGAGGACTCGGGGCGGGCCGACTGCGACCGGGACGGGGTTTCTCCTAGGGTTAAGCTTGGCTTGTGGCCTCGCTCGGGGTGAGGTCCAGGCTTCACCTTGAGCCGACTACACTCTGCCTCCTCCTTGAGGATGGGGTACTCTATGGTGAACAGACCTGTCAACAGAAGGCACCACTGCACTTCCCCTGCCGGCCAGGCTGCTCCGCCCCTGCTCGGTGGCTTTGGCCACTCCCACCTCCTCTTCCCCGTCACCCGGCACAGTGCTCATGTCCTCACACAGTGACCATGACCGCTGTCTGAAAGCTAGCGCAGGTCAGTCTCCTTTCTATTTATTTATTTTTTTTGAGAGAGAGGTTTTTGCTATAGGGTGTGTGTGCTCAACAGAGACACAGAGACAGAGAGACAGAAAGAGAGAAATCACCCCCCAGGGGGATGGCCACGCCGCAATCCCTTCTCCTCCATTCTCCTCTCGGGATCCTGGGCACGCACGCACACGTGCCTGGTGTGAGTTTAAGCCACCAGGTCTGGGACTCGAACCACGGTCTACTACATGGGAGTCCAGCAACAAAGCCATTACGCTGACTGCTGGTCCCTGGATCAGTCTCCTTTCTACCCAACCTCTAAGACCTGGCTTCGATGTCACCTTCCCAGGGGGCCCGTGTCCCGTTCAGAAGCACCCAACCAGAGGTAGGGATACTGGGCACTCCTCCTCCTGGGGGGTGACACTCCCCATGTGTCCAGATGTAAGTCAATGCCACCTACTTTTTAAAAACTAATAGACAACTTGGGGCCAGCAGGTGGCATGGTGGTTAAGGCACTGGACTCCCACATGGCAAATTGTGGTTTGAGTACTGGACCAATGGCTTGAAAACTCACACCGGGCGCGTGTGCGTGCGTGCCCAAAATCCCGAGAGGAGAATGGAGGAGAAGGGATTGCAGCGTGGCCATCCTCCCTGGGGGGTGATTTCTCGCTTTCTGTCTCTCTGTCTCTCTTTCTCTCTCTCAGGTAAGTGCAAAACCTAAAAAAATAAAATAATAAAAGAGTACAATAAAAGGTACGAGAGAGAGAGAGAGAGAGAGAGAGAGAAGCACCTTGGCAGGAAGTGGTCACGCCGCGATCTCCCGTCCCCAGACAGAGCCTCCAGCTCTACAGGATTCTTGGAGCCCATGCGCATGCCTGGCGTGTTTTCAAGTTGACCTGGGGATCTGACGCCTGGTGTGGCCATATGGCTCCAGGCGGCATGCACCTGTGTCTCAGCCACACCTCAGCAGGGGCTCCCTCTGCTCGCTCTGCTGTGCAAGAGGACTTCAACCAATTCACGGAAAAAATGGAATCGAAGTACTAGTTTACGTTGGTGCAAAAAGGTTTGAAATCCATGGGACCAGCAGTTGGCGTAATGGCTATGCCGCTGGACTCCCATGTAGTCGACCATGGTTCGAGTCCCGGACCCAGTGGCTTAAACTCACGCGAGATGCGTGCGTGCCCAAAATCCCGAGAGGAGAATGGAGGAGAAGGGATTGTGGCGTGACCATCCCCCCTGGGGGGTGATTTCTCGCTTTTTGTTTCATTGTCTCTTTGTCTTTCTGGTGAACACATGCGCCCTATAGCAAAAACCTCTCAAAAAAAAAAAAAAAATTCCATGCACGGCTTTTTCATATATGTATTTTCCACGCACTTTCTGATTGTTTTGTATTTCTATTTATGTTCTTGCTTTCACCACTAGACTGGCCCCTTCCGAGGCCAGGAGCCTCTCATTCTTTCATTTGCCAAATGTGCTGGGCACACAGAGCCAAACCAGGGCAGGGTCCCCGGCCTCTGGGAACTCCTTGCCGTGGGTGCGGAGTAGGGCTGGGGCTCCGATAAAGAAATGATCCCAGGCTGGGTGGGAAGATTTACAGCTGGAGCAGGGACCCGGGGCAGGCGAGCCCAGAGGAGGGGAACAACTGAACTACGTCTCTACGGACAAGGAGCGACTCCCAGAGAGGTCACAGTGGAGCCACAGGGGCGTCAGGGAGGAGGTGTCAGGGTTCCTGTATGCCCAGGCCCACCAGCGTGAAGACAGCCCAGATGTGGGAGGGTGGACCCATGCTGGCCCAGGGGAGCTGTGTAGCCCTGACAGGGGAAGGTGGGGAGGTGACATTTTTGTGTCCTGGGGGTTCTCCAGGAAGTAAGAAATCACCCCCTAGGAGAAATGGCCACACCGTAATCCCTTCTCCATCCTCCTCTCAGCATTTTGGGCACGCGCACACACATGCCCGGCGTGAGTTTCAAGCTTCTGGGTCCGGGTCTTGAACCACTTGCCAGTACAAGGAGAGGAAGGCAGGGGCTACCAAGGGATGGCAGTGACACGGGAGACGGAGCTGAAAGGTTGAAGCAGGTGTGGGAGGCTGAGAGACACCCGGAAAACAAGACAATCCTGTGAGGAAGTTGGAGACACACAAGAGGGAGGCCCAGAGAGCGCGGGCGGCCGAGCTGTGTGACTGGGCAGTCCCTTCGGCCACCTGAGCCCGGTGGCCCCGTGTAAAGTGGAAGCACCGCCGCGGCCTGCCTGCTGGGAGCTCGGACTCCAGTGGGGCGGGTGGCAGGGAGCTGTCCTCGGGACTTGCACGCGCCCCAGGATGTGGCCGCGCAGGCACGGGCTGTCACCTCCCCTCGCGCCCCTTACCCGCGGCCAGCAGGACAGAGTTCATGAACTGCGACACAGTCTTCTGGAAGCGCTTCTTGATCTCCGCCAGCGCACGGGTCATCTTGGACGCCTTCTCGTCCATGCTGCTGATTCTGTGGGACAGCTGCAGAGGCGAGGGGCAGGGCAGTACCACTGGGCCCCCAGGAGCCCTGCGCCTAGCCCAGCGACAGCCAGGCCTGCCCTGGCCTGGAACGGCCTCCTCCTTCCCACCATGCACTCCTTACAGGCCCAGACCTCACAGAGAGCCGCGCCCGTGGAGGGCTTCCCGGCTTCTCTGTCCAAGGCAGAACCGCCCCTGGCTTCAGACCCAGCTGGGTCAGAGCTGCCTCTGCACTAGACTCAGCTCTAAAGGACAGGGACGAGTCTCAGCTGCTCCGGGCCCGAGGGCCTGCATGCAGAAGGTGTCGACAAATGCCACCACACGGTTCGGTGGACAGAGGCCTCGCCAGAGTGCTCGCGGCCACCTCCCTCTGGAGGCGTGTGGCACTGCACCGCAGCCTCCGTCACCCCACCAGCTGCCAGTGCCTGAGTGACCACAGCTCCCAGCTGAGACCTGCCACTGCCCAAGGCCACAGCGATTGGTTCGTTGCTGTGGGCACAAGAACCTGGGCCTCCTGCCTCAATCGGGATTGCCCTGACACCCCATTCCAGCTCTGGGGCTCTCGCAGTCCAGCCTCTCCTTCCACCCAGGTCGTCTTCCCTCCAGTCCTCAAAGAGGCTGTTCCCAAGAGCTGTCCCAGAAGCCCCATGCGGATCTCCACGCAGAGTCTGTTTCCCAGGGGGCCCGACCTAAGACCTGCTCCACACAGGCAGGTTGTCTCAGCAGTTCTGCATCCCCAGAGCCGATGGCAGTCAGGCCTGCCTTCTCCAGGAAGTCTTCCGTGCTTTTTCCAGCCGACAGCAACCACTCAGGCCGCGTTTCCTCATCTGCCCATTCCTGTCCTTTCTGCCCTGGGTCCTGGTCCTTTTCTCCTTCCTCCGTCACTAAGCTCAGTCAGCTTCTGGGGCTTTCTCTATTGCCCCCTTAACACAGAGGTGGTATGAACAAATGTTCTTCTGTGAAGTTTAAGCCTAAGGTGCAGAGTGAGTGGGAGGGTGGGCCTGGACAGGTTTTCTTTTCTTTTCTTTTCTTTTTAGAGAGAGATTTTTTACTATAGGGTGCACACGCTCGCTGGAGAGACAGAAATCACCCCCCCCCCCCCAGGGGGAATGGCTGCACCACAATCCCTTCTCCATTCTCCTCTCAGGATTTTGGGCACGCACGCACACACACACGCCCAGCATGTTTCAAGCTTCTGGGCCCAGGACTTGAACCACATTCGGCCATGTGGGAGTCTAGGAGTATAACTATTATGCCACCTGCTGGTCCCATGGACAGGTTTTCTGAAGAACAACAATGTTGGCCCCTGGTGTGCTTCTTTACCCCACAGGGAGGGAGGCTGTTTTTCACTTGTTAGTTTTTTGGTTTGGCTTTTTGTGTGTGTGTGTGTGGAGAGGTTTTTGCTATAGGGCCTATGCACTTGCCAGAAAGACAGAGACAGAAAGACAGAAAGCAAGAAATCACCCCCCAGGGGGGATGGCCATGCCACAATCCCTTCTCCTCCATTCTCCTCTCGGGATCTTGGGCACGCACACACACGCGCCCGGCGTGAGTTTAAGCCACCGGGTCTGGGATTCAAACCGCAGTTGACTACATGGGAGTCCAGCGACATAGCCATGACGCTAACTGCTGGTCCCAGCTCCCACTACCCCTACGTGGCTCTGTTTCCAGAAGCCGCTTTAAGGTATTGACCTGCTGTCCCCTGTGTTCAGTAACCCTGAGACGGTCGTGACTCTGAGTGACTGTGGCAGAGGCAAACCAGAGAGCTACATGTGCAGTTTTGCTGTCGTCGTTTTTTAGGTTTTTGCTATGGGGCGTGCATGCACTTGCTAAAGAGATACAGAGAGTCAGGGAGAGGGGAAGTGAGAAATCACGTCCCTGGGAGGATGGCCACACTATAATCTCTTCCTCTCCATTCTCTTTGTGGGACTTTGGGCATGCATACAGATGTGCCTGGTGTGATTTTCAAGCTGCTGGGTCTGGAACTCAAACTGTGGCTGGCCATGTGGGCGTCCAGTATCTTAACCACCACACCACCTTGCTGACCTCTACGTATGTAGTTTTTCTCCTTTCTCCCCCAAATTATTTATTTATTCTATTTTATTTATTATTATTTTTATTTTTTGGAGAGGTTTTTGCTATAGGGCACGTGAGCTCACCAGAAAGACAGAGAGAGACAGAGAGACAGAAAGCAAGAAATCACCCCCCCAGGGGGGATGGCCATGCCGCAGTCCCTTCCTCTCCATTCTCCTCTCGGGATCTTGGGCACGCACGCACACGCGCCTCGCGTGAGTTTTAAGCCACCGGGTCCGGGACTCGAACCGCGGTCGACTACGTGGGAGTCCAGCGACATAGCCATTACTCTAACTGCTGGTCCCCCTTAATATTAATTCTGATAATATATTTACTTAATCCAATATATCAAAAATAAAATCACTGCAGGGGCCAGCAGGTGGTGGTGTGGTTAAGGCGCTGAACTCCCAACAGCAGACTGCGGTTCGAGTCCCGGACCTAGAGGCTTGAAACTCCCACCGGGTGCTTGTGGGTATAAGCCCAAAATGCCAGGAGGAGAATGGAGGAGAAGGGATTGCGGCGTGGCCATCCCCCGAGGGTGACTTGTTGTCTCTCTGTCTCTCTTTGTCTCTCTGTGAGCTCACGTGCCCCATAGCAAAAAATCTCTCAGAAGCAAATAAATAAATAAGATAAAATTGTGGCAATGCCGCATAATACAGATCAGCAGTTATTACGGAGGAACTCCACAGTGTCTTTGAAATGCAGTATGCTTCCTCTTAGGGCCATCTCAGTCAGAGCCTGTCACAATTCTAGGCCTCAGCAGCCTCATGTCACCTGTGGCCACCTGACCAGACAGCTCAGCTGAGACTTCTAGCTTGTGAAGATTGTGCTAAGCTAAAGGGGGAGAAAGACTTGAATTAGGGAGGGGGAGGAGGTGAGAAATCACCCCCG
>JAKSZU010000022.1:2167209-2254649 GCA_026018925.1 Tupaia tana | reverse complement strand
TGCCCAAGATCCCGAGAGGAGAATGGAGGAGAAGGGATTGTGACGTGGCCATCCCCCCTGGGGGGTGACTTCTTGCTTTCTCTCTGTCTCTGTTTTTCTGGCAAGCGCACATGCCCTATAGCAAAAACCTCTCTCTAAAAAAAAAAAAAAAAAAAAAAAAAAGATTATCTTTCATATGGAAAAAAAAGACACAAACATTCTCAGATAAACAAAACCTGAAAGAATTTACCAACACCAGACCAGCTCTCTAAGAAGTGCTGAAGGGAGCGCTATACCAGGAAAACTAAAGTCAGATACACAGAAATAAGAGTTCAAAAAATAACCAAGAGAATGGCCAGCCTAAGGTAGGGACAGGTCCGGAGTTGAATGTTAACTTCCAGAGTTTAAATGGAAAGATCAGGCCACAGTAACACAAATTCAATAGGAGAGAGAGTAATTACGTGAGTTAGAACCAGTGAAACAGAATTTTTTGACTTTAGACTAAACATTACTGATTTTCGTTTGATGCTTAGATTTCCATATTTAAGGATTTTTGTCTTCTCTTAAACTGCTGATAGGTTCATCTACCTACTATTTGGACTAAATCCCAACCTACCTACTATTTGAACTGAATCCTAACCTTTTTCCTGGCTTTAAGTTTTAAGCAAATTTCTCTTAACATTTAAAAAAAAAAATTGATCTAGTAAAACTAAAACTGTTTTTCTTGACATTAAAAATGCATTAAAAATACCCATTAATACCTATTTAATGACTGTAGTCAGCTATATAGCCCCAGTGAGGTGCTACTTTACAGTACGTTCGGTTTACTCACTGAGGTTTATGCCTAAAGCCAGACATGCATTCATAAATATGTATATATCAGCTGTGCTTGCTGTTGAAAGTCTTCAAATTAAGATATTTCGTGAATCAATAAAATGTGTGTGGGGGGGGAAGGGCACAGAAAACAACTGTACATACCAGAGACAGTGTGGGAGAAGGAGGGGAGTTGGCAGAGGGTGAGAGATAGGGAATCAAAGCAGAAAAAAAGCAAACTATACAAGAAACGAGAAATAGAAAAGTATTTGTTGATAACATGTATGAGAATTTCCTTGATTGAGCCCACGTACAGCGTATCCTGGATGAAAAATTTCATTTTGTATACTATATCGATGTACCGTGAATGACTATAAATAAATAAATAAATAGTACATATTCCTGGAACAAGGGCTTGGAGCTTTCTTTCTTTCTTTCTTTTCTTTTTTTTTTGAGAGGTTTTTGCTATAGGGCACGTGCGCTCACCAGACAGAGAGAGACAGAGAGACAGAAAGCGAGAAATCACACCCCAGGGGGCATGGCCATGCCACAATCCCTTCTCCTCCATTCTCCTCTTGGGATCTTGGGCACGCACGCACACACGCCCGGCGTGAATTTAACCTCGGTCGGCTACATGGGAGTCCAGTGACATAGCCATTACGCTAACTGCTGGTCCCAACAAACATTTTTTTAATGGCTAGAGGGTGTGTGCACTCTCCAGAGAGACAGAGAGAGGTGGGGGAGAGGGAGAAAGCATGCCCACTCTGGCATGGTCATGTCACAATCTCTTCTCCATCCCCCCATCCTATCAGGATCTGGGGTATGCAAACACATGACCCTGGCATATATTTTTCTTTCTTTTTTCTTTTTAAAGAATTATTTAACTTTATTTATTTATTTATTTTACTTTGACCGGAGAAGAACAGAGTGAGCGAGAGAGAGGGAGAGGGAAAGTGAGAAAGCAATCTGCCAGGTCTAGGACTCGAACCGCGTTCAGCCATGTGGGAGTCCAGCACCCCTAACCACCATGCCCCCTGCTGGCCCCCAACCTCTGGCATGTTTTTCAAGCCACTGGGGGCTGGGATTTGAACCAAAGTTGGCCATGTAAGATCTGGCTCCCTTAACTACTAGGCCATGGGGCCAGCTCTTAATACCCAGGAGGACTCACACCCAAGCTTCTCTGACCATCTGCGACGCGCAAGTGAACCCCTTGGTTGTTTCAACTCCAGACTTCTCTGGGGCTGGGTTGCTGGGGAGAAAGGGCGGCACCAAGTGGAAGGATACTACACAAAGGAGGACCCGTCATCGAAGGTGTAGTGCAACTTGATGGCCTTCTTGGGCACCTTGGACTCTTGAGAGTGCCGGGGGTACTGCGAGCGGTGGAGGAACGGAGGGTGGGCCGTGGGGGTGGGGGTCTGAGCACCCACAGCCTGATAGTGATGGGCACTCGGCGTGTGCGAGTCCCCTTTGGAGGCCGACGCCGGATGGATGGGGATCTTTGTCTTGTAGTTGCGTAAGACCATGGGGTAGGAGACGTTCCTCCCTTTCCATGAGGTCCTTTCGGCTTCTCTGCAGGGAAGGAGACCGACAGGTGTTCCAGCCACGTGGCTCTGGCCCACCAGGGAGGCCCCCTGTATGCCCTCCCCAGCACTCAGGACTCGCACCTTCCCTCTCCCAGAAGCCGACAGCTCTATCCCAGCCCCTCGTCCCTAACATCTGGAAGACTCGTGAAGGCCCCTCAGAGACCAGCCCTTGCCTGACCTCTTCAGTGTGGACGTGAACACTCTAGAGTGTGACTGTGTGTGTCGGGGTGTGGGGGGAGGCTGTGTGCAGGAGAAGGGGGCCTGCCCTCCCTCCCGACTCCCCCAACCCCTGTCCTGAGGTTGCCGGGAAGAGGCTTCCTTCCAGCATGTCACAGCAGGGAGGCAAAGTGGGGCTGCGCCCTGCCCAGGACTGGCTCAGCGAGGACCCGGACTACGGCTCAGATACTAGAAGTGAGTAGGTTTCAGTCCTTCGTGGCCCACCATCAGGGCCTCCGAGAAACGCCGAGTAACTTCTCAGGTAGCCTCTTGGGGTCTCCAAAGCCATAAATAAAGGTCGTCCTGACTCGTAAGCATGTTTTTTGCTTTGCTTTGTTTGGTTTGGTTTGGGAGTGGTTTGTTTGGGAGAGCTTTTTGTTTGGGTTTTCGTAGGGGGTCACCTTGCAATTCATGGTAAGGAAGGAACAGGAGGCAGAGGCTGCAAGGCCTCGCTGGGAGGGAGGGGGTAAGGCAGCAGCAGAGACGGGGCACTGGGAACTGGGCAGTGGGTAGGGCGCAGGCCGGCAGAGCTGCTGCCTGAGCTCAGGTGAGTCCTTACCTACCCATGTGCCCCAGCCGCCCGTCTCCTCTTCTGGAACAGGGACATCAGTCCCCTCTCCTGGTACAGGGCAGTGAATCGGGGTGAGGATGGTGCAGGGGAACAGGACGGCTGTATGTGGGAGGGCTCGCCCTGTGGCTCCCCGCCAGCGCCTGCACACACACACAGGCCCCGGGGAGGACACGTCACCCTGACGCAGCGCTCACATGTAGCGGCACAGCTCCTGCAGCTTCTCCCGGGCCTCGGGGCAGGGGTCGCTGAGCTCCACGCTGGTGGAGGTGGAGGTGCCCGGTCTCCGCAGGGGCGACGTCGTGCTCATGTCTTCTACCATCTTCATTTTGCCTGCAGCTAGGAGCGACAACGTTGAGACAGGGTTAGAAGCCAGCTTTTTGGCACCAGCAGATGGTGTAATGGTTACATCGCTGGACTCCCACAAGACTGACCATGGTTCAAGTCCTGGGCCTGGCGCTTGCTTTCTCATTTTCCCTCTCTCTTTATGTATTTGACTAGAGAGGAACAGCGAGAGAGGGAAAGTGAGAAAGCAAGCCGCCAGGTCTGGGACTCAAACCACAGTCAGTTATGTGGGAAGCCAGTGCTCTTAACCACCACGCCACCTGCTGGCCCCTCAAATAATTCTAAAAAAAAAAAAAAAAAAAATTCTCGCTGGGGGGTGTGCATGTGTGCCCAAGATCCCGAGAGGAGAATGGAGGAGAAGGGATTATAGCGTGGCCATCCCCCCTGGGGTGATTTCTCGCTTTCTGTCTCTCTGGCAACTGCATGTGCCCTATAGCAAAAATTTCTCTTGGAAAAAAAAAAAAGAAAATGCTTTTTTTAAAGAGGTTTTTGCTATAGGGCACATGTGCTCGCCAGACAGACAGAGAGAGACAGAGAGACAGAAAGCGAGAAATCACCCCTCAGGGGGGATGGCCACACCACAATCCCTTCTCCTCCATTCTCCTCTTGGGATCTTGGGCATGCACGCACACGCGCCCAGCGTGAGTTTAAGCCACTGGGTCCAGGACTTGAACCGTGGGCAACTACATGGGAGTCCAGCAACATAGCCATTACGCTAACTGCTGGTCCCAAGAAAATGATTTTTCAAGACCCGGTGTTCAGCCGGGACAAGGGAGCTGGGGGCAGCAGCATGCTTTGAGTTAGAAGAGCTGGGGGTCATTTATCTGGAGACAGAACCCCTGGCCGGTCTGCTATGTGCCACAGCTGCACCTGCTTCCAGCAGGGCTCCCCTGACCCTCAAGTGAGTCCCTTTTGATACTCCTGATTAAAGACACAGTCTCGTTCTCACCTCCAGCGGCCTCAGCACTTGTTTGATGCCAGTGGGGCCTGGGCCTTCGGCAGGGAGCAGCAGGCTCCACCGGAGGCCCACAGCGCTCTGTCCCGGCTGGGCTTCCACTCACGGCTGGTCCCCACAGCCAGTGCCACAAGTGACGGAGGTGACGGCACCGAGTCCCGCTCGGTGGCCTGGTGAGCCCTGCAGCCCTGCTTCTGCCTCCCCCAGCAGAGCCTCCGCATGTACAGCCTTGGTGCAAAGATGAAGGCTGGGTTTGGGCGGAGGACATGCCTGGGCTCTGGCTGGGCTCCGAGGGCCTGAGTGGACCCTTCTCCCTGACCTCCGACCTTAGCCTGCTGTCTCTGTTCTCTGCTGCCAGGAGTGTCCTGGTCCTTCTCCTTCTCCCCCTGCCTTTAGCGGACTGAGACTGGACTCTGAGCTCAGACCAGGGCCTGAGGCCCAGCTACCTGCTGGCCGGCCACCCAGAGTACCCACGGCCTGAATGTCCTGCCCGGCCCACCCTGGGGAGCCTTGGAGAACAGACTCTTGCTCCCACCAGGAACTGCTAACACACCTCTCTCAGTTCTCTCGAACTCCGGAGCACCTTCCAGGAAGAGCTGCTGTCCCCTTAGGGAGGGGCCCCCTTCCTGGTGCAGCTGCCCCACGTCTGCCTGAGCCCAGAGCTGCCAGCTAGCGCGGTGTGACAGCACGTGTGTGTGGGAGACAGTGAGGCCCCGACACCACGTGACATAAAACCAGAATGGCAGCTCGGGCTGGGACACGTTAGAGGGAAAGGACACTGCGCGTAGTGACATGGGAACGGTGGCATAAACCAGACGTTCTGAGGCAAGCTGGGACATCCGCTTTGTGTTTAACCTGTCAGGTACGTTTTGTTGTTGCTGGTTTTATTTTATTTTTTTGAGAGTATCCGGTGAGGTTAATCAAATCTCCGTGGGAGACCAGCAGGTGGCGTGGTGGTTAAGGCGCTGGACATTCCCACATGGCCAACCATAGTTCAGGTCCCGGACCTGGTGGCTTTCTTTCTCACTTTCCCTCTCTCTCTCTGGTCAAATTAATAATAGTAATAATAATAATAATAAATGAATGGATAAACACAATTAAATAATTATTTAAAAACAAACAAACAAAAACAATAGAACAGAGACCAGCTCCGTGGAGCAGCGGTAACGCACTGCTCAAGACATGCCAATCCAGGGACCAGCAGTTAGTGTAATGGCTATGTCGCTGGACTCCCATGTAGTCGACCACAGTTCGCGTCCTGGGCCCGGTGGCTTAAACTCACGCCAGGCGTGTGTGCGTGCGTGCCCAAGATCCCAAGAGGAAAATGGAGGAGAAGGGATTGTGGCATGGCCATCCCCCTTGGGGGGTGATTTCTCGCTTTTTGTCTCTTTGTCTCTCTCTGACTGTCTGGCGAGCGCACGCGCCCTATAGCAAAAAACCTCTCCAAAAGAAAAAAAAAAAGACACACCAATCCCACATGGCAACCACAGCCTGAATCCTCGGCCTGACCTGTCTGGGACATGTTGGGCATACTGCAAGTGCCAGGATCTGGGAGAACGACCAGACCCTGGTGGAGGGTGTAACTCTTTCTCTCTCTCATTCCCTCACCATGAGCTCTGTTGGCAGCCCGTGCCCCTCTGCCGCCTGTTCTCCCTGTGCGCCCCTCCCGCAGCAGACGGGGGCACCCTGTACGTCTTCGTCCCCCTCCTACACAGCCTAGTTGGATCTGGGACGCTGGCTGGGGCTCAGCTGGCTGGGGCTCAGCCGGCGTGGGATCCAAACACCCCCGGGCATCAACTCTCTCTGTTCAGATACTAGGCCCCCTGACTTCTGTGTGACTAGGCAGCCCTGCCTCTGAGCAGGGCCGGGGGATGGAGGTTTGGTGGGGGTATGGTCCCAGGCTAGACAAACCTCATTACCAGGAAGGAATGGAGTGTGTGCACACATTCAAATGCTGGGGTGGGGTGACTGGGCCGGACTCGAACTCGGCAACTTCCATGGGAGGGAGTCTGTCAGTGGCTGCTGTGTCTCTGGCCAGGGCGCCGCGTAGCCTTCATCTCCAAACAACCATCCCACCAACCTCCACGGGCTAGAAGGGAATCTGTCCCCAACCACCCCGCCGCCCACAGTGGCCCAAGGTCTTTACCTGCTTTCTTCTTGGCGTCCTTCCCGGTGGAGAGCGAGAAGCTCAGACAGGCCGTGGAGGACTGATAGATCAGCTGGTACGGGGAGTTCACACCCATGGCGGAGATGCCTGGAGGGGACTCTGGGGGACGACAGAGGGGTTCTTTCAATTGGAAGGAAAAAAAAGTAAACCAAAAATGTCACCTAGATTTCTTTGTTCCAGCAGCATGGTGCAGTTTTAAGTGCCTTATTGTGACAAGACAACCAGATCCTGGGAGAAAGAGACTTGAGGGACTAGCAGATGGCATAACGGTTAGGTCACTGGACTTCCATGAAATTGACGGTGGTTCGAGTCCCGGACCCGGGAGCCTAAAACTCACGCCAGGTGCTTGTGCGTGCGTGCCCAAGATTCCAAGAGGAGAATGGAGGAGAAAGAATTGTGGCATGGCCATCTCCCCTGGGGGGTGATTTCTCGCTTTCTGTGTCTCTCTCTCTCTTGCAAGTGCATGCACCCTATAGCAAAACCCTCTATTTTTTTTAAAAAAAAGGGGGGGGAGGGGGGAACAAAAATGTATTAAAATAAACTTCTTTGGGGGCCAGCAGATGGCATAGTAGTTATGTTTCTGGACTCCCCCCATGGCCAACTACAGTTCGAGTTCTAGACCTGGTAGCTTGCAAATCACACCAGGAGAATGGTGCGTGCATGCCCAAGATCCCAGGAAGAGAATAAAGGAGAGATTGTGGCATGGCCATTCCTCCAGGGGCCGAGAGGTGATTTCTCACTTTCCCTATCACTCTCTTTCTCCAGTGAGTGCACGCACCCTATGGCAAAAACCTCTAAAAAATTATTTTTAAAATAGACTTCTTTGGAGAACCAGCAGTTTGCGTAATGGCTATGTCGCTGGACTCCCACGTAGTCAACCGCGGTTCGCGTCCCGGACCCGGTGGCTTAAAACTCACGCTGGGCGCGTGTGCGTGCGTGCCCAAGATCCTGAGAGGAGAATGGAGAAGAAGGGATTGCGGCGTGACCATCCCCCTGGGGGGTGATTTCTCGCTTTCTGTCTCTCTGTCTCTCTCTGTCTGTCTGGCAAGTGCACGTGCCCTATAGTGAAAACCTCTCAAAAAAAAAAAATAATAATAAAATAAACTTCTTTGGTCTTGCATCTAATAGAAATTAGTGGACATTGTAAGTACACACCAATTCTTATAAAAGTAAGAAAACTGATCGTGCCAGTTTTTTGTAAGAATTATTTTATTCAACTTTATTTATTTTATTTATTTTAATTTAATTTTAATTTAATTCATAGAAGGACAGAGTGAGAGAGAGGGAGAGAAAGTGAGAAAGCAAGCCCCCAGATCTGGGACTTGAACTGTGGTCACCCATGTGGGAGTCCAGCACCCTTAACCACCACACCACCTTCTGGTCCCATCGTGCCAGGGTTTTTTTAAAGCACAGTGATTTTCTTTGTCCCTGAATGATTGTATGAGAGCAATTAAAATAGGAGCCTCTCATGCCTGCCAGTTACAGAAATATTCAAGGGCTTTATAACTTTTCTTTTTAAGTTCGTTTATTCCTCTCAAAAAAAAAGAATTATTAACTTTATTCATTCATTTATTTTTAATTAGATTAGAAAGAAAGAGAGAGAGAGAGAGAAAGCAAGCCACCAAGTCCAGGACTCAAACCGCGGTCGGCCATGTGGGAGCGTCCAGAGCCTTAACCACGCCCACTGCTGGTCCCTGAATAAATCATCCTTTAAGGAAAAAGGAAAGAGCTGAATGCCGGAACGATGCCAGCTGAAACCACGCCGAGGTGTCACTCACACCTGTTAGAACGGCTGGTGTGAGAAAGACAGGAGGCAGGGGCTGGCCTGGGGGTGAAGGGGGGACCCTGAGCACCACTGCGCTTTGTCCTGTCCCGATCCTCTTCCCACCAGGCCTGGGCGCTGAGGCTGTGGGTACCTGCCGTCACTCAGCACCGAGACGCCCGACGCCTAGGAGGCTCCAGTCCCGGGCTCCGCCTTGGACCTGTCGTCTCACCCCCATCTCAGCGCTCGGAAATGCCAACGCTGATGGAATGCGGATGACTTCAGACCCCGCGAACACCAGCAGGAGGGTCTGCGGGAAGTCAGGCACCGCTCCTCTGACCCAGCAAGCCCGCCTTTGGGTCTAGAGCCCAAGGCAATGAAGGCGCTGCATGGAGGACATCTCTGCACGCCACGTTCACTTCAGCACCGCTCACGACAGCCGCGTGTGGGCTCAACCCAGGGGCCCTCAACACATGGACGGCAGGAAAACGGGACTCGCACGCGCACACACACACACCGTGGAATACGATTCGGCCATGAAGAAGGAAATGGGTGAACCTGGAGACACTGTCCAGGCAGTAAGACAGATGCTGTATGACCTCATTCACATGTGGGAACTAAAATCGTCCTCACAGACGCACGGCGGAGCACGGTGGTGGACTGCAGACGGGTGGAAAGGGGAAACGGGCAGGTGCTGAGCAAGGGTACGAACTTGTTTTCTTTCTTTTTTTTTTTTTTTTTTGGGAGAGGTTTTCTCTATAGGGCACATGTGCTCGCCAGAAAGACAGAGAGAGACAGAGAGACAGAAAGTGAGAAATCACCCCCCCAGGGGGATGGCCACGCCGCAATCCCTTCTCCTCCATTCTCCTCTCAGGATCTTGGACACGCACGCACACGTGCCTCGCATGAATTTAAGCCACTGGGTCCGGGACTTGAACCTGTGGTCAACTACGTGGGAGTCCAGCAACATAGCCATTACACCAACTGCTGGTCCCAGAGATTTACCCACATTTCTGTGCTTTCATGCTTTATTCATTTTTGCTGCTCACTGACTAAATGGATCATATTTCATTTTCCTCCCACTGATGGCCGTTTTGGTCATTTCTGATGTTTTTTGCTATCCCAAACAATTCGACAATCAGCATGCTCACGCAACTACCTGCACACGTGTGTGACCTTCTCAGCCAGTGCAGCCCTTAGATGTGGCCTGTGCACTGGCACTGGGTCATGCAGGCTGTGACCAGGGGAATGCAAACACAGAAGGAAAATGTCAAGAAACCTTTGTAGCCACTGACATTGTGACTTTTTAGAGGTTTTTGCTATAGGGCGCGTGTGCTCGCCAGACAGACAGAGAGAGACAGAGAGACAGAAAGCGAGAAATCACCCCCTGGGGGGGATGGTCACGCTGCAATCCCTTCTCCTCCATTCTCCTCTCGGGATCTTGGGCACGCACGCACACACGCCTGGCGTGAGTTTTAAGCCACCGGGTCCAGGACGTGAACCGTGGTCAACTACGTGGGAGTCCAGCAACATAGCCATTACGCTAACTGCTGGTCCTGACATTGTGACATTTTAATCACATTTTTAGGGGGCCTATCCACAGCAGACCAGAATTTTAAAACTGGTCCTTCGCTGTAGTTTGAGAAGCGCAGCTCTGGGGACCGACCCGGAAGAGGCGTGCTGGGTTGTATGGTACAGACGCCCCGCCTAACGGACACCACCCACCGCTCTCCCCGGAACTGCACCAAGGTGTCCGCTCACCTGGGGGGGGCCCCTGTTTCTCCACACCCACCCCAATGTCAGACCTCCCAGTGGAACATTCTCCATGCCTTTGCGTTCTCGTGGGGGTGTCTGCACCCTCACCGGGAGGCTGGAGTCGGGCACCCACCTTTCTCAGTCTGCCCGCCGTAGCCACTTCTGCTGACTGCGCCCATCAGGTAGTCGAAGGCCATCTCCTTGGCATTGAGGTGGAGGAGCTGGCTGGCCTCCACGAAGCGCCTGGTAATGTCCAGGGGGTTTGCACCTATTAAGGGAACGGTCAAAGCCAACACCCCTGCCTCCCAGCCTGGCTAACAGCCCAGGGAGGGAGCCCTGAAAATGCCTCGGGGATGTGAGAGTGGCGTCCAGCGCCAGGGGCTCCTGGGGAAAGGGCCTGAAGCTCTCAAGGCCCATCGGGTGGCACTTGTCTCTCTGCCTACCTACAGGCCAGGGCACTGAGGCTGGTGGCATCTGAATGCACTCAGCACTGAGACGCTCAGTGCCCGGCGATGTTCAGGTCCCAGCCTCGGCCCTGGCATGACGCCCTCACCTCAGAGGAGCCTGCTTTGTGTAACTCTCCCTGGTTCTGGCTCTGCTGGGTTCTGGTTCTGAGTTCCTATCAAGGGACTCTCCTGGCGTACAAACTGCACACGCCCGCCCCCCAGCTCTGCTTCATTCCTCAGCACCTCCACCCGCTCACTGCCCACGGCTGGCCTTCTGGCAGCTCTGCAGAGCCGGGGCGACGGGAAGGGAAACGGGGGAGCCCAGAGGTTGAGAGGCTGGCTCCTGGGAGTGGGGAGGGAGAGGATAATTGAATCCCTGCAGCAGACCCTCCTCCTTGAGCTCATGCTTATATTCAAGAGCTCCGAAAGTTCACGGAAAATGGAATCAAATTTCAAGTTAATTTTGCTGTAAAGAGATTTTGAAAACCTATGCATCATCTTTTCACAATATGTGCCTGTTCGGCACCTTTTAAATTTTTTTTTTTTTTTTTGAGCTATTTTTGCTATAGGGCATGCGTGCTCTCCAGAGAGACAGAGAGAGAGACAGAAAATGAGAACTCGCACCCCGGAGAGAATGGCCACGCCGCAATCTCTTCTCTTCTACTTTCCTCTTGGGATTTTGGACATGCATGTACAAGTGCCCAGCGTGAGTTTCAAGCCACAGGGTCTGGGACTCGAACCGCAGCTGGTCATGTGGGAGTCCAGCAACGTAACCACTAAGCCACCTGCTGGTCCCTGTTCTGCACCTTTGGAAGCCCCCTTGTATACTATCACCAGTCAGGGTGGGCATGGTGAACACATGCATTTGCACACACACATACGCACACACGCACACGCACAGGCACGGAGGCGGGTCTGGCGGGCCCCTTACCGGCAGCGGCCTCCACCATGGCCTTCATCTTCAGGGCGAGCAGCTCCGTCAGCAGGTGGATGGACTGCCGCTGGAACCTGTGCAGGACCTCCTGGCCGCTGGGCACCGGCCGGGCCTGGGGGGGAGACGGGGTGGTGTGCCTGGCCGCGCCGGTGGCTGCCAGCAGCACTGCGGGTGGAGGCGGCGGTGCGGCTGCGGGCGGCTTCTTCTGGGCGAGGGCCTGCGCAGGCGCCGTGGTCTCCACGGCCGCCACGGGGGGAGGTCCGAGGCTGATCTCCAGGCCCACGATGTCGGACGGCGTAGGCAGCGAGGGGTCGGTGACGAGCTCCTCCCACGTAAACTCGAAGATGTTCCTGATGCCCTTGGGGACGGCGATGCCCGAGTGCCGGCAGACCATGAGGAGCTTGGTGATGTGGGCCAACAGCCTGGGGGCCATGGCGGCGTACTGCTGGTACAGTTCCCGGTTGCTCTTGGCGCCGTTCATGGCACACGCGTGCGCAGGCGCTGGGCGGCACTGTCCGTGTCAGAGAAGACCCTCCAGCTGTGAAGAGGCAGAGCGCCCTCAGAGGGGACCCGGGCCCAGTTCTCACCTGCAGCCATCATGGAGACAGAATGCACGGGCTCAGGCGGCCCTGCCAGGTCACAGCAGGAGGGGACGACCCCGACATTCTCCACGGGTGCTCCGCCTTGCTTATCTCCCCAGAGACACTGTCCTAGGACCAACGTCCAAGAGTACTCTGGAGAGGACTTGGTGACGATCCCAGAGAAGCTCCAGGCTCCGTCACACAGGCCCTTCGGTAGGGCTGGGGACGGGTGGAGTGGAAGTCTTAGGGAGGGGAGGAAGGGCCCATCTCACCTTTTGCAGCTAGAGAGCTGAGAGTGGAAGACCTGCTCGGGGTCTCTTGATAAAAACCTGCACAGAAAAAAGAAAAGAAGACATCTCGGGACCAGCAGGTGGCGTAATGGCTATGTCGCTGGACTCCCATGTAGTCAACTGTGGTTCGGGTCCCGGATCTGGTGGCTTAAACTCACACTGGGCGCGTGTGCGTGCGTGCCCAAGATCCCGAGAGGAGAATGGAGGAGAAGGGATTGCGGCGTGGCCATCCCCCCTGGGGGGGTGATTTCTCGCTTTCTGTCTCTCTGTCTCTCTCTGTCTTTCTGGCGAGCGCACGCGCCCTGTAACAAAAACCTCTCCAATAACAAACAAACAAAAGACATCACGTTGGCTCACTCTCTGCAGAGTGGTGGTCCGGAAGCTCCTGGTTGAATTAAGGGTAAGCATAGAACGTTCCAGCCTGTATCGGGTTGTTGGAAACGTCATGATGCACTTTTGCATAGAAAAACAGAAAAAACGCGTCATGACCTTTCCAACAACCCAATATATCCAAGGGCAGACGAGAAAGAAAGAGGAGAATGCATTTTCACAGTTCAATAACTCGGAAAACGGGCCGTGTGTCACCAAATCTAAGATGTCGTTGATTGAAAGGCGCAGCCTCTTACAAGAGAAACAACGAATGTAAGATGCCATTGATACAATTTCAGAGGTGACAGAGTGTGAAAAATGTGTCCCTAACGTCAGGAGACTGTAATAAATATTTCCCCACTTTAACACTACGGTGATTTTTAACTCTGACATATTTCTAAATTGCATTTTATTCTTACCTTCTTAATTTCTACCACAGTCAGACCACTGGCTGAAGAGGGGTCTGATTTTGGCAGAAAATCAGAAGCAATCAACACTTTTTCCCCCCCATAGGGCTTGTGCACTTGCGGGGGACTGGGGGGACAGAGACAGCGAGAGGGAGAGTGAGAAATCGCTCCCCAGGGAGGACGGGCCACGCTGCAATCTTTTCTCCTCCAATCTCCTTCTGGGATCTTGGCCGCACAGGCGCATGCACCTCTGATGGGATTTTCAAGTCACTGAGTCTGGGACTCGAACTGTGGTCAGCCATGAGTCCCGCGATGTAACCACTACGCCCTCTGCTGGCCCTTTTTAAATTTCTTTCGACTTCTGCCGTAGGGTGCATGCACTTGCCAGAGAGACAGAGAGAGAGAAAGTGAGACCTCAGACTCAGGGGGGATGGCCACACCGCAATCCCTTCTCCTCCATCCTCTTGTCGGGATTTTGGGCATGCACGCACACACGCCCGGTGTGAGTTTCATGCCCCGGGGTCCGGGACTTGAAGCACGGTATTTATTGCTTATTTATTATTTTTTAACTTGCTATAGGTCACATGTGCTCATCAGAGAGAGGAAAAGAAAAAAAGCAAGTTGCCAGGTCCAGGATTCGAGCTGTGGTCAGCCATGTGGGAATTCAGCGCCCAGTGCCTTAATCACTACACCACCCACTGGCCCCAGAACACTTTAAAGGTATTTATTTCATGATGGAGAGAGCAAGCGAGGCAGAGACAGAGTGAGAGACAGGCCCAATGGGGGTCCAACAGGGTCTTCATGCCACAAACCACCGTCAGTCTCCACCTGCTTGGATCAGGGGTGTGCACACGCCCCCATGGGATCTGGGGAGGCCCTAGTGCTCATCTCAGGGAGGGCCCAGGACATAAACCCAGACACTTTCAGGTGAGTCAAGCTGTGTTAACACTGTACCACTACCTGGCCCCAAAGGATACTTTATTTGAAGAATTATTTAATTGTATTTATTGCTATTATTATTTTTTAATTTGCTATAGGTCACACGTGCTCATCAGAGAGAGAGGAAAAGCAAGCAAGCAAGACGCCAGGTCCAGGATTCGAACCGTGGTCAGCCATGTGGGAATCCAGCGCCTTAACTACCACGCCACCTGCCAGCCCCCCTAAGAACAACTTAATGAGCACAAAGCTGGCTAGAAAAATTAGCAAAGCTAGTTCTAGGGTTTTGTTACCAGCTCGGAAAGCTTCATTCGTCTGGTTATAGTGAACCCCATAATAACATACTCCGGTAAAATATCAATCTACAATCCATTTACAAAAGTGCGAAATCGCGGGAACCAGCAGTTAGCGTAATGGCTATGTCGCTGGACTCCCATGTAGTCGATCACGGTTCACGTCCCGGACCCGGTGGCTTAAACTCACGCCGGGCGTGTGTGCATGCGTGCCCAAGATCCCGAGAGGAGAATGGAGAAGGGATTGCGGCGTGACCATCCCCCCTGGGGGGTGATTTCTCGCTTTCTGTCTCTATGTCTCTCTCTCTCTGTCTGGCGAGCGCACGCGCCCTATAGTGAAAAACCTCTCAAAAAAAAAAAAAAAAAAAAAAAAAAAGTGCGAAATCGCTTCTTGATCTTGTGCTCCACAGAAATGATCTCTTTCTCTTCATGCCATAGGGACTTCGTGAGATTATGAGCCCCTGTAAAAGAGACTCAAGAACCCCGAACACATAGGCGAGGGGCATCTGAGGGTAGCTTAGAGCGGAGGGGTCAGACCCCTCTGCTGCGGCCTTTTCTGCATCCGCCTGCAGTGCTGGCAAGTTGTCCCCATTGTCTAACTCCAGGGCCGCACCTGGCGCACTCGCCAGGGAAGTCAGCCGTGAGAACGGAGGAGGCCTCGCAGGCTGGTGTCTCCCGCCCACGCTGGTCAGTTACCACGGCCGTCCACTGTCTCTTCCACCCCCTCGGTCCTGCCCACCACTCCCACCCCACCCCAGGCCATCTCATCCACCAGCAATCCTCTTGCTCTCTCTGGATCCACCCCTCCTTGGCTCTCCAGGTGCACAGTGTCTGCACAGCAGGTGCCCGGCCACCAGCCAGAGCACCTGCCCTGCGGGAGGCGGTCACTCACTCCCATCCCGGGTGAAGAGTCTGAGCCCTGGGGCGGGGGCTCCCACGTGCAGACTCTTGGAGCAGGGGTTCTCCGACACCGCACGAACACTTCTCCATGGCATCTGACCTGCCCCTGCCCGTCCATCAGTCACACAGTCACCCAGAACAAGAGACCCCCAGAGCAGACCCTTCGAACGTGCTGCTGGTTTGCAGATGGGGTGACCCCCAGTATCTCCATGCCTCAGCTTGGCGGGCTCTGGAAACAGACTCGTTTTTGAGATGGTAAGTCTACTGAACAAAGAACCCACTGAGGATCTCGGTCATCCGGGCAAATAGCCAGAGGGGTCTGACCTTGACCGAGCAGGGGCAGACTTTTTTTTTTTTTAATTGGAGTTCAAATGAAAAGATGATGACTAATTCAATCCTTGAAATGTTCACTGGTTTGGGAACTTCTTCCCTCTTGCCGACCTCCCTGACCAGTTACTTTTGATTGAGATTAATGTTTAAGACATGTTTTAAAACAATCAGATAAAAATTGATTTTTTAAAACAGCTTTATTGAGATTTAATTCACATACCACATAATTCACCCCTTTTTCTTTTTCTGTTTTTTTTTTTTTTTTTTTTTTTTTTTTTTTTTTTTTTGGGAGGTTTTCGCTATAGGGCGCGTGCACTCGTCAGGAAGACAGAGACAGAGAGACAGAAAGCGAGAAATCACCCCCTGGGGGTATGGCCACACCACAATCCCTTCTCCTCCATTCTCCTCTCGGGATCTTGGGCACGCATGCACACGCGCCCGGCGTGAGTTTTAAGCCACTGGGTTCGGGACTCAAACCACGGTCGACTACATGGGAGTCCAGTGACATAGCCATGACGCCATCTGCTGGTCCCCACAATTCACCCTTTCTAACACATGTAAAAGGTACTTCAAAAAAAAAAAAAAAGTTTGGGAAAAATCTAATTAATGTGTTATGGTGCAAAATAAAAACCAAAATGGAAATGCAGGCAGTTTCTCCGTAATACACACTTTCGTGAGCGTTTGGAAGACCCCTTCGGACAGTGGTTTTCGGTGTATTTCAGAGTTGCACAATCAGCATCACTAATCTAATTTCAGGACGTTTTCATTCAGCCCCAGAAGACACCTACTGGCGGTCACTCAGTGTTGTCCCGTGGCCCGGGCAGCCATCGATCCGGTGTCCATTTGTCTGTGCCGGACCACTCACATGAACGGCGTCATACAGTGTGTGGCCTTCTGTGACTGCGACTCCCTGCATTCCCTCGGTGTGATGTGTTCGAGATCCATCCAGGTCGTAGCATATACGGGCACCCCGTCCTCCTTAGGGTGGAGTAACGCCCCCTTATGCAGCCACGCCGGAACTTAAGGCTCCATTCACTTCCGAGGGACATTTCAGTCATTCCGACTCTCTTTGGCTATTACGAATAATGCCGTGGTGAGCATTCCTCCAAGTGTCTGTGTGGTTTTCATTTTCTCCGATCCTTACTGAGGAGTGGGATTACTCGGTGACAGTAAATGCAGGAGCTACCAGCCCCGGCTACACCACCAGCGACGTCAGGAGTCCTCCAACGGCTCCGTGTTCTCGCTCACCCTTATTCCTTCAGGGCTGTCCCAGCAGGGGTGAGGGGATCTGCTTTTCATTTTCCTAATGACCCGTGATGGTGTTATCTTATCTATACTTACTGATCTTTTTTTTTCAAAAAAATTATTTAATTTGATTTATTCATTCATTTATTTCAATTTGAGCAGAGAGAGGAAGAGAATGAAAAAGCAAGCCACCAGGTCCAGGACTTGAACTGTAGTCGGCCATGTGGGAGTGTCCAGCGCCTTAACCACCACGCCACCTGCTGGTCCCCACTGATCATGTTTTTTAAAGATGTATTTATTTAATTTTTATTTATTATTAATATTTTTAAAATTTCCTATAGGGCACGTGTGCTCACCAGGGAGAGGGAAAGTGAGAAGGCAAGCCGCCAGGTCTGGGACCCGAACTGCGGTTGGCCATGTGGAAGTCCAGCATCCCAACCACTACGCCATCTCCTGGCCCCTTCCTTACTGGCCATTTTTACATCTTCTTCAGAGAAATAAATTCAGTTCTTTTCTTTTTTTTTTTTTTTAGAGGTTTTTGCCATAGGGCACGTGCGCTCTCCAGACAGGCAGAGAGAGACAGAGAGACAGAAAGTGAGAAATCACCCCCCAGGGGGGATGGCCACGCCGCAATCCCTTCTCCTCCATTCTCCTCTCGGGATCTTGGGCACGCACGCACACGCCCTGGCATGAGTTTAAGCCACCGGGTCCGGGACTCAAACCGCGATCGACTACATGGGAGTTCAGCGACATAGCCATTATGCTAAGTGCTGGTCGCCCAGAACTGTTCCCTTTAACCGAAAGCACAACCTGTTTCTTACCACATCTCTTTAAAACTCAGCTAGAGGGGACCCCAGGACTCCGTCCTGACCGCTGAGGTGAGGACAGGGCTGCCGGGTAGGACCCCGAGCAATCTTTCCAAAGACGCTGCCTTCCGGGAAAGAACACCTTTTCTTTTCCCACTGCCTTCTTCTAGCCTGGGGTGAACAAGACGGCGGCAGCTCTGGCAGCCCTCTGGGCCACGAGGTGACCCTGAAAGGGGAGGCAGTTAGTGGAGGTGGCCACACAGAGCGGTGGAGCCTGGGCCCAGATGACACGGGCACCTGCCTGCCAGCACCGAGCCGCTGACTCCACACTTCCTACGGGAGAGAAGGAACCCCGACATTGTTGAGCCACTTTATTCAGATTTCTGTGGTTGACATTGAAAGTGATTCCTGGGACCGGCAGGTGGCATGGTGGTTAAGGGCGCTGGACTCCCACATGGCTGACCACAGTTCGGGTCCTGGACCTGGCAGCTTAAAAAAATCTCACTTTCCATCTCTCTCGCTCACTCTCGCTCTCTCCCTCTCTGGTCAAATTTAAGTAAACACATACATAAATAATATTTTTAAAAAGTGACTCTCCTAACTGACCACCAGCCGCATCAGGTCATCACCCTCTCCTTTCTATGTCTCTAAACTGTATTCCGTCGTCCCTTTTGCCTTCGCTGAGACACGGCTTGGCCCACCAGGACCCTGATGTCCGGACAGAACAGACTTCCCATTTGAGTCAGCACGCGTGAAGAGTCGTACCGCAGAAAAACGCACACCGGCCTCGGGATCCCACAGGGAAAACCTAACAGACGAGTGCAAGCAATGTCCTAAAAGACGAGCGAGCTGCCAGGCAGACAGAAAAAAGAAAAGCATCGAAGGGAAAGGAAGAGCGTGTAGGAACAGAGACGTGGGGCCAGCAGGGGGCGCAGTGAACTCTCACATGGTCAACTATGGTTTCAGTCCCTGACCCGGCAGGCTGAAAATCACACCCGGTGCGTGTGGGTGCTGACCTGAAATTCTAGGAGAGATCGCTGTGTGGTCATTCCCTCCTGGCAGGGGAGGCGTGATTTCTCACTTTCCTCTCACTGTCTCTGCTTCTCTCCAGTGAGCCCATGTCTTCTACAGCAAAAACTTTAAAATAAATAGAGCCGGCAGGCGGCGTGGTGGTTAAGGGCACTGGACTCCCACATGGTCGCCCGTGGTTCGAGTCTTGGACCTGGTGGCTTGCTTTCTCACCTTCCCTCTTTCTCACTCTGTCCCTCTCTGGTCAAATTAAAATAAATGAATAAATAAAGTTAAATGATTATTTAAAAATAAATAAGTAAATAAAAAGAAAGGTTCAGAGGACATTAAAGATCTCGGTGAGCCTGAGGGCTTGGGGTCTCTGGGAGCAGGTGGACCTGGAGAGGTGGCCTAGAAGCGGATCGTTCTCTGCCGCTCGTGCTGAAGGACTCACATCCACCCCTGGTCTCGGCGATCAGAGGGTAGGACCGTTCTCTCCTCTCCCAGTCTCCACAGTGCTAGGCCCAGGGCTGCCACATGCCAGACACAGGAGCAGCTGTGCACTGAGCCCCGCCAGGCAGCCGACGGGCCCCGTGCAGGTGGCTGTAAGCACAGCTTCAAGATGCAGTTCCCACAGAGAGACGGGGCACGCTGCGTAGGACGTTCATAAGGACGTAAGAGACCACCCGGGCTTGCCCCTTTCACCCCACGACCTGCAGCTCCAGGACAGAGTCGAGGCCCGCAGAGGCCCTGCCCCAGGGGCGCTCACGGTAGGCCCCGGGGGGGTCCGCTCTCAGAGGCCTGCGGCCGGGTGCTGCAGGCAGAACAGAAGCCCCGAGGGACCATGTCTGGGTGGCCGAGCATGCAGGCTCGAGTGTCCAGAGGTGTGTTCAGGCTGTGACCCGGAGCCTGGCACTCGGTCTGTGGGATTTCCCCAGGGACCACCGGTGGCCACCGTCCCCACTCCAGGACTGCGAGGTGAGTGGGGGTGTGGGGCTGGCACGTGCCCTGCCCAGAGCTGAGTCTGCAGATGTTAAGGGGGAAGACAGAGGGCCAAAGGTGGTGCACAGGGAGAGCCCCCACACTGCCCAGGAGGGGAGGCCGAGTGTTCCGGGCCCAGGCACAGCTCGGGCCCAGGCTGGAGGCTCACACAGCAACGCATTCGCGGAATGCAGGTGTCTAGATACTGCTAAGGGTGGTGGGGCAAGTGGGGCCTTCGGGAGAGCCACAGCCCGGCCTGGCCTCTGCAGGTGACGGCAAAGCAGGGAAACAGCAGGCAGAAGAGGCAGGCGCCTTGTGGGGTGCCCCCTCAGCACTGCAGCGAGGTGGGGAGCGTGGGAAAAGGAGCACGCGAGATGGACAGCTGCCCTGGAGGCTGACCCAAGGAGGGTGCGGGTGCTCGCTCGAAAGACAGAGAGCAGAGAAAGAGAGACAGAGACAGAAAGTGAGAAATCACCCCAGGGGGGATGGCCATGCCACAATCCCTTCTCCTCCATTTTCCTCTTGGGATTTTGAGCACGCACGCGCATGCGCACGCGCCCAGTGTGAGTTTCAAGCTGCTGGGTCTGGGACTCAAGCCGTGGTTGGCCATATGGGAGTCCAGCGCCTCAACCACCATGCCATGCCGCCTGCTGGTCCCTGCAGCACCCTTACTTCTGCAGCAGGCAAAGGGGATTTCCGGGCTGGCTCCAGGGTGCAGCAGTAACGCACCACCCAGAAGCATCTGGGCTCCACGTGGCGACTGCGGCTAACCCCCCGACCCAGGTGGCCTGAAACACGCCGAGCACAGGCTGGAGGGCTGCGGGGGTCATGGCATGACTCGACTCGGGGAGGGTGCTCGTCCTCTCTCTCTCTCTCATGCACAGACTATTACAAATTTTTTTTGAGAGGATTTTTTTCACTACAGGGCACGTGCGCTCGTGAGAAAGAGAGAGACAGAAAGCGAGAAATCACCCCTCAGGGGGGATGGTCACACCGCAATCCCTTCTCCTCCATTCTCCTCTTGGGATCTTGGGCACGCACGCACACGCGCCCGGCGTGAGCCAGAGTCCAGGACTCGAACCACGGTCGACTACATGGGAGTCCAGTGACATAGCCATTATGCCAACTGCTGGTCTCCAAATTTTTTTTGTTACAATTATTTTAACTTCTTATTTATTTGTTTGTTTAGATTTGACCACAGTGGGACAGAGTGAGCAAAAGAGAGAGGGAAGTGAGAAAGCAAGCCACCAGGTCCGGGACTCGAACCACCGTCAGCCATGTCCAGCACCCTTAACCACCACGCCACCTGCTGGCCCCCGCGTTTTTTTAAAGGGGGTTTCTAGTCCTAGGTGCACCTGGAGGACTACTTAACAGGACAGGGGCGCTGACAGGAATACTGAGTGCAGCCCAGCAGAACGGGCGAAAAGCAGAAAAGCTCTAACGGGCATCAGAAAAGCCAGGGCCCCAGACCAGTAGGAGGCCAGGGGGAGCTCAGGTGGTTTCCGGAGCTGAGTGCCCTTTACTGGCACCGATCGGAGCACTTCACACGCTCCGGGCAGGTCCACAGCTCTGCCCTTCAAATCCACACCAGCCGCAGCTCCCTCGGGCCCGGGCCCCACTGTCTTAGCTATCGTGTCTACTTTCTGGCTCTCTCTGGTTTTGCTAAGCACAGGCAGCTGTCCATGCGTGACTGCTCTGTGAGACGGCGCGGCTGTGGCCGAGGACAGGTCTGAGAACGGGCCCTCGCCCCACACTCGGAAGCCGCGGAGGTGGGACTAGGGAATGAACAGAGGCCGTCGTCCACGTGGTGCGCTGCACAGAACAGCACAGGGGACAGACGCTTGGGCTCTCTGAGCTGAGATAGAAAAGCCGGCTCCGCTAGGGATCGAGGGGGGGCTTGGAGCGAGCAGTCAGGACAGGGCACGCACAAGGCCGAACTGCACGGCTGCTCAGGAGGCTGCGACCTCACGGCGACCGTCAGTCCTGGACCGGGACTCACTTAGAAGCCGCTTGCATCATCCGCCAGAGAGATTTACTGGAATACCGAAGGGCCCTTACTGAGATGGGTCCCCTGGCGAGCCCCATCAAGGAACATAAAAGCAGCCATCCCTCTGAGCCGGTGACTTCACTCTGACAGATGCCCGAGGGGAGTCGCAAGAGGCAGAGGGGAGGCACTTGTCTAAAGATCACCGTTTGATAAACCAAACAAAAACACGCCTGTAACCACTTCTTTGCTACAGTGAAAAAACGCAAGCCGTCCTGGAAGTAACAAAGGTGCATCTTCATTCTATGAATTAATTGGAGCAATTGAAAATAACTGAGCAGCTCAAATGTTAGATGGGCAGGAGAAAGAAAACGCGGATGGTGTGCGTATTACCACACCTGCCGTGAAAAATCCATGGAGAGGGACCAGCAGTTAGCGTAATGGCTATGTCGCTGGACTCCCATGTAGTTGACCACGATTCAAGTCCCGGACCCAGTGGCTTAAACTCACGCCGGGTGCGTATGCGTGCATGCCCAAGATCCCGAGAGGAGAATGGAGGAGAAGGGATTGTGGCGTGGCCATCCCTCTCGGGGGGTGATTTCTCACTTTCTGTCTCTCTGTCTCTGTCTGTCTGGCGAGCGCACGTGCCCTATAGCAAAAACTTCTCAAAAAGGAAAAAAGTCAGGGACCAGCAGTTAGCGTAATGGCTATGTCGCTGGACTCCCACGTAGTCGACCGTGGTTTGAGTCCCGGACCCGGTGGCTTAAACTCACGCCGGGTGCGTGTGCGTGCGTGCCCAAGATCCCGAGACGAGATGGGAGGAGAAGGGATTGCGGCGTGGCCATCCCCTCTGGGGGGTGATTTCTTGCTTTCTATCTCTCTATCTCTCTCTGTCTGTCTGGCGAGCGCACGCGGCCTATAGCAAAAACCTCTCCAGGAAAAAAAAAAAAGAAAAAAAGTCCATGGAGATCGTAAACTGGGAGCAGGGATATAAAGGCTGTTCTTAAGGTAATTTCTGGAAAAAGGGCACTGCAAACACAGCAGTGTTCTCGGGCAGTCGTGACCTGGGAGACCTGGGCTGGGAGCAGGGCCCACGGTATTTCCCCATTCTCAGAAGCCACCCAGGGCTGGCTGAGACTGGGGGTGGGTGGGGCCGAAGACCGTTGGGGTGCTAGCTAGCTCATGGAGGAAATAAACACGCTAACAAAATGAAAGCTGAATAACCGTGACGGTGTGCAGGGAGGTGAGGGGAAGGCAGACGCCCCACGTTCAAGGCCAGGGAAGCTCCGCTACTGAGAGTGGCCGAGTAGACAGAGACGACAACACACCCCAGAGGAAAAGCTTCTAACCAGACCAAAACGCCACCAAACCTGTGAGGTTGCAGAGGTAGGAGAACCCGGCAGTTAGAAACGGAGCGGAGAAAGCAGCTGTTAGAAAGGGATGCAAAAGAAAGAATATTCCAGGGAACCAGCAGTTAGCGTAATGGCTATGTCACTGGACTCCCATGTAGTCGACCGCGGTTCGCGTCCTGGACCCGGTGGCTTAAAACTCACGCCGGGCGCGTGTGCGTGCGTGCCCAAGATCCCGAGAGGAGAATGGAGGAGAAGGGATTGCGGCATGGCCATCCCCCCTGGGGGGTGATTTCTTGCTGTCTCTCTGTCTCTCTGTCTGGCGAGCGCACGCGCCCTATAGCAAAAACCTCTCCCCTCCAAAAAAAGAAAGAATATTCCAGACTGTCGCTGGACAAGCACACAGGTGCCGTGTGTATATATACACCCGCAGCTCAGGATGGACAAGGCCGGGCCAGGCGTCAGGACCAGGCTGGGTGACAGGTCTCACTTACGACACCTTGCTGCCTTCAGACATTCTGACTTACCGTGTCCTTGGACAATGACAGACTCTGATCACACCATCCTTATCCCTCGCTCCAACCCATACCCTTTAAACACGAAGGTCGGTGTCCACGGCCTACCCAAGTGTGCCTCCCCGAGCCAGCAGGCAGGGAAGGTGTGGGAGGTCGGGGCAGTTTTCTCTTCTGTTTTTAGTGGGTCTACAAATTATTTTCAGCTCTCATCACTCACCTCAGCCATGTAGTTTCCAAGAACTGCTTGGCATAGAACCAGCTTGGCTCAGTCTTCGGCTTAAAAGGTGGCGACACACGTACGGAGGGGCTGCTCTCTGTCCTGTTAACTGCAAAGACCAGTACCCACCCGGTGGCAGGTTCTAAATTCTACCGCCTCATCTGTATGTCACAAGGGTCTGCAGGCTCGGCTCTGGCCTTCAGAGGGGACGAGGGATCCCTCTAGTCGCGGGCAAATGTGCAGTTGAACAGAAGGAAATCTCATGTACGTGCATTTCAGTATTCTCCTAGGGGAATTCTGCAAGCAAACCAAATGATGTACTGAGCCAATGCAAACGAAGTGTGTCAAAACACGCGAAATCCTGGAGGAGAGATTATAACGGAAACGAATCATTCGGAGCCATGTCCGAGCTCTGACATTCCACTTAGCTCCACAGAGGCGTGGACGGGCGTGGTCGCGTGTGCTAAGGGTGTTGTCACTGCTTGCTCCCAAGTTAAATACAGCTACAGAACACCCTGAGTGCTCGGGACCAGCAGTTGGCGTTAATGGCTATGTTGCTGGACTCCCACGTAGCCAACCATGGTTCAAGTCCTGGGCCCGGTGGCTTAAAATCACGCCAGGCTTGTGTGCGTGCGTGCCCAAGAGAGAACAGAGAGGGGATTGTGGCGTGGCCATCCCCCTTGGGGGGTGATGTCTCGTTTTCTGTCTCTCTGTCTCTCTCTGTCTAGCAAGTGCACGCACCCTATAGCTAAAACCTCTCCAAAAAATAAAAAAATCGTATCTGATTTAGTCATTGGGAAATCCACTTGTTTAACTATTTCATTAAATCTAGATACAGGGGCCAGCAGGTGGTGTGGTGGCTAAGGGCGCTGACTCCCACATGGCCGACCGTGGTTCGAGTCTCAGACCTGGCCGTGTGCTTTCTCACTTTCTTTTTTTCTCTCTCTCTTCTCAACCCCCTCTGGTTGAATTAAAATAAATAAAGTTAAATTAAAAAAATAAATTTAGGGGCCAGCAGTTAGCGTAATGGCTATGTCGCTGGACTCCCATGTAGTCGATCGCGGTTCGAGTCCCGGACCCGGTGGCTTAAACTCACGCTGGGCGCGTGTGCGTGCGTGCCCAAGATCCCGAGAGGAGAATGGAGGAGAAGGGATTGCGGCGTGGCCATCCCCCCTGGGGGGTGATTTCCTGCTTTCTGTCTCTCTGTCTCTCTCTGTCTGTCTGGCGAGCGCACGTGCCCTATAGCAAAAAAAAAAAAAAAATTTAGAAAAAAACAAATAAAACTAAATACAGATTGAGTATTCCTGATGAAAGTCAGCCTCCAGGGCAGGCCCAACACCCAGGGCTTCAGTGCTGTGCAGGGAAGCTGGAGGCCACATGGCTGACCAGGGTTTGAGTCCTGGTCCTCACAGCTTCCCGCCTGGCATGTGCAAGTGTGCCCGGGAATCTGAGAGATGGTGAACTGGAGGAAGGACCAAGACGTGACCAGTGTGCACATGGGCCTTTGGAGTTAAAGCCAGGAAATGAGAAGTTAACATCTACGTTGAGAAATGCGCTAAGTGGATACACAGGGGATTTTAAAGACTTAGTGTGACAGAGAAGTGGGACCAGCAGGTGGCGTGGTGGTTCAGGTGTCAGTCGTCTCTAAGTCCCAGGTCTGCCATGTGGCTGACACACGACCTCAGACCACATGGCCAGGCGCAAGGTTAAGTCCTAGACCCAGCAGCTTGAAAATCACATCGGGCACGTGTGTGCACACCTGGAGTCCCAGGATAAAAGTGGAGGAGAGGGACTGAGGATGGCCCTCTACCCTGGGCAGCGATTTCTCACTTTCTCTCTGTCTCTGGCAAGTACACATGCCCTATAAACACACACACACATACACACACACACACACACACACACAAATATAAAATATCTTAATTTCTATGTACTGATAACAAACGTTGAAATGATATTTTGGATATACTGGGCTAAGTAAAATCTATTTAAATGCTTTCACTATTTCTGTCCCACGGCTATTTTAGAGTACAACGCTGAACTCTAAGAACTCTGGTGCCATCTGCTGGATCCACTCGGACAGAACAGGCCCATGAGAAGGGGCACCACGTGCACTCGGTCTGGATGGACAGAACTGGGACGGACAGTGAACCTGACTCGGGCTACTAGAGGAGGTGGAGACAGGCTTACAGTCTCTGGAATCCCAGAGAAAGCACAGCATGACTTGCTATTAGAATGGTGACCCTGAGCCAGGGCATACAACCGCTTCACTGCCCACTCTCGGTGCTCCGGGGAGTGACAGGAGGCCCTTCCTGGGACTGTCCCCTGGCCACTGGCCCCGCACTCCTGGGCTCCCGCTGCTGCCTGGCCTGGTGAGCCCTGTCACGACCTGCCACTCACAGCCTGCCCTGCCTCACAGACGTGTCCTCCCCAGCTTTCTCCTGCCCGCCTGTGTCCTTCCTTTTTTGTTCTATTTTGACTATCCCGGTCTCCATCTAGTAAGCCAGCTTTCTCATATTCTCGATGGGCTGTTCTGTTCCTCCCTCTGTCCCACAGGCCTTCAGTTGGTTTTCTAGCTTCAACTCTCACATTCAGGTCTTTGATCCATTTCTGAGCTGATTTTGTATATGGTGTGAGGTTAAAAGTCCCCGTTCACGGACCAGCAGTTGGCGTAATGGCTATGTTGCTGGACTCCCATGTAGTCGACTGCGGTTCGAGTCCCAGACCTGGTGGCTTAAACTCTTACCGGGCGCGTGTGTGTGGGCGTGCCCAAGATCCCAAGAGGAGACTGGAGAAGGGATTGCGGCATGGCCATCCCCCCCGGGGAGTGATTTCTCAGTTTCTGGCAAGTGCATGTGCCCTATAGCAAAAACCTCTCCAAAAAAAAAAAAAAAGAAAAAAGAAAGTCCAAGTTCATTCACTTGCGTGGGGTGCTCGGTTCTGGCCGAAGGGACTGCTCTTTCCCCATAGGATGGTCTCGGCACCTTGTCAAAAACACCTGCTCACAGGGCAGCCCCCAGTCAGCAGGTGAGCAGCGTGGACAGAGCCAGACCCACAGCGACTGCAGCTGGAACCCTGACCCCGGCTGGGACGGACACTCTGGGCACAGGTGCTGCATCCTCCAAATCCTGACGGGACGGAGAAATGGGAGAGAGGACTGAGGCGTCACCAAACCTCGCCGGGCTGCGCTTGCTCAGTTCCCCTCTTGCAGGTGCACGAGCCCTCGGCAGTAATAAATAAATGCTCACAGGTACCAGGCTTATTCCGGACGCTGGACCCTATTCCACTGGTCTGCGTCCTCTTCTGCCAGCACCTTGCTGTTCGGATTACTGAGTAAGTCGCCGGGCTCAGGACTCGCACCACAGTCGCCCATGTGGGAGGCCAGCGCCTTTTAACCACCACGCCACCTACTGGCCCCTACGACCAATTTCTTAATTTCTACAAGAAAGGCAGCTGGGTGAGCTGGTTGTAATGTCCATTTATTAACAGAGGTATGTGCCTGACCAGGTGACAGAACGACTATGACACCTGATAAACACTGCCCCTGCTGTGGGTTTAGGTGTTTGTACGAATTCTGGGTCTTGGCTAAGGTGGCTCGACTCTAGGGTGACCAGAAAGCAGAGGGCACTGGGAAAGGCATGGGCCCGGAGATCAGACGTCACTGCCTCTCAGTGCCACGTGACCTCAGGCCACGCTGACCCTCCTCACACGCAGGGTCATCTGAGACAAGAACCGGGGCACTCCTGTCACACAGCAGGGGAGCAGACAATGCCAGGGCAGAGGGGACCTTCGCTTACCCCTTCCCTACCTCGGGGACCTCCAGGACTTGCGCTGCCATGTCCTTACAGGACCCTGGGGCTGGCAGATAGGGCTGTGACAAGTCCCGCCTGCCTGCAGCTGTAAAGGGAATGCCGAGGCGTGCCGGGCAGGGGCCGGGTGGAGGGCCCAGCACAGTGCCGGCCCGCCCGTCAGTAACGCGGGGCCTCCCTGTTCCAGTCAACGCAGGCCTAAGTCCGACCCAGCCGAGGCCGTGACTGAGGACCTAAGTGGTGGTGGCCGGGAGGCAGGACGAGCTGAAGAGCGCTATCTATTAGGGCCTGGGGGCACCCGTCCCTGACCAGGCCCAGCAGCCTCCATAAGCCCCAGTCACTCTGCACACGTGTGCCTGCTCGGCTGGGGCGTGGCGGAAGCGGGTGCAGGACAACACGTGCTCCTCCCTGGTCTTCCTCGTCGTGTCCAATGTTACTATTTAACTGCCAGCTCCAGGGTCTCCGGGACTCCACGCCGCCCTGCCTCTCGCAGTGGCCCCTCACTTGTCACCCTGTGCCAGGCAGTCCTCCTGGTCCAGGCTCCACTACTGGTCTGGAAGCGGGGTCTCTGGAACGGACACCTGCGTGTGAGTATCTGCCAAAGGAACGGAGCAGGCCTTGAGCGTGAGACAGCGTGGAGTGGGTGTGAGACAGGGTCACGGCTCCTCCTGCGAGTTTCAGAGGAAGGGTTACTGTCACAGCTCCTAGTAAGTGCGGACGAGTCTCTACATGTCTGAGAAAGGAACAGCTAACGGGCAAGGGGCTCCGGCTCCCAGTGCCACTCCCGCTGCTCCCTGCGGACAGGTCCAACCTGAAGTCTGCGCCTTCTGGGACAGGAGGACGCGGTACAGCCCAGTCTCTGGGGGAGGAGGGCACCCTCGACTGGACAAACCACGTCGGCTGTCCGCTCGATCATGTCACCTGTTTGTAATACGATATCATATCATCCAGAGTCTCGAAGGTGACTGGGGGGGCTGGAGGCGGGCTGCCGGGGGCCGGGGCAGACGGCCCCTGGGAAAAGCTGGGTTCGTGGCCCTGGTCAGAGCACTGCTGCCCTGGGTCGCCGAGTGCCGGCCCCGGCCTGCTCCACGTCTGGCTACTGGAGGAAGCGGTTCTCTTTTGTCCCGCAAAGTAATCCGATGGTGGGGCAAACTCGGGGTCTCTCTCAGCCCGGAGATCCGACTGCCTCTTCGACCAGTATCCGAAGGAAAACTCTAGTGAAAATAAGAAAGAGCACTATGAGGACTGACCAACGAAGCAGCCGAGCTTACTATTTCCCATTAAAGTTCATTTATTTCTGTCTGAGTGCACGTGTACTCGCTAGAGACAGAGCGGGAAGTGAGAGAGCAGCCCAGGGGGACGGCCACGCAGCCATGGGGAACGGCCACACAGCCCACGGAGCAATCCTTTATCTTCTCTCCTTCCAGCATCATGGGCACGACACACGCACATGTGCCTGGCACGTTTCCCAAGCTGCAGGGTCTAGTCAAACTGCACAGCCAGCCGAGTGAGAGCAGCTGCCTAAAACATCATGCCTCTGGCTGTCTCCAATTGTTATATATGTATATATTTTTTTTGAGATCTGATCTTATTTATTTTTTTCTCATAAAAATCTTATTTTTGACTGGTCCAATTGTTATATATATTTCTTAAAAGCCACCTCAAGGGCCAGCAGGTGGTGTGGTGGTGAAGGCACTGGACTCCCACATGGCTCATGGTGACTCAAGTCTTGGACCCAGCGGCTGGCTACCTTTCTCTCTCTCTCTGGTGAGTACACAAGTCCTACAGCAGATTTTAAAATAATAACAATAATGAATAAAATAGGTAAATAATAAAGAAAGCCACCTCAGGACCAGAAGATGGCATAGTGGTTACGTCACTGGACTCCCACGTGACTGACCACTGAGTCCCAGATCTGGTGGTTTCAAACTCACACCGAGCACATGTGCGTGTGCACCCAAGATCCCAAGAGGAGAATGGAGAAGGGACCGCGAAGTGGCCATCTCCCTGAGGGGGTGATTTCTCGCGCTGTCTCTGTCTCTGTCTGTGTCTCCGGTGAGCTCACGTACCTTATTGCAAAAATCTCTCCCCCCATAAAAGCCAGCTCACATGCTCTGAAGAACAGAGCGCGCCAACAAAGCTATACTGTGAGTTCTAAGGGATACCCTAAGTTAGCGTAAGAAACCCAGCTGAGAACAAGGAGTGTGTCCATATGAGAACAGACTCAAAGACGGCTCTGTGGAAAAGGCTGGCGGGCCTGGAGACATTCCCAAAAAGCCACTGAAACCATGTTTTTAAAAGAAACAGTGGGAGGAGAAATGCTCCACGCATCTGCCCGCCTTGCCTCGGCACATGCCGACACGGCTTTGTCCTTTGCTAGCTGCAAAAGGGGCCTGTCCAAACCTCCCTCAGGCTTCCGTCTCTGTGCCTCGCAGCGGCTCTGGGGAGCGTCGGCTCCAACAGCATGCGCTAACACCCCCCTGAAACCTCTCCGAGGAGGCAGAGCCGCCGTGTCCCACGCGGAGCCGAGAGCAGCTTGCGCAGCTCGAGGGAACCACGGGGGAGCCAGGGCCGCGTGTGGGCGCCCAGACCGTTCTCAGCCAAAGGTAACGGACGGCGATGGACGGAGGGCAGCAGGGCAGCCAGCCCCGAGACTTCCACAGCCCTGGGGCAGCAGCAGGAGGGCTTCCTGCAGGAGTTCATGCTTCCCTCAAGTGCTTCTGCAGAAAGCCCTCCTTTCCACAGGGGCCTTCAGCGACTGCGCTCCCCCGCGTTCCGTCAGAGGGCTCGCACGGCTCTGCAGAGGGGACAGCGCAGGACCCGGAGAGCTCCTGAGGTCTCGAGGACGGCTGTGCCGCGCCGACCGCGGTCTGACCAGGGCCCAGGCCCGTACCTTTGCCTCGGTCCCACTCCCGCACGTGCGGCACTCCGGGCTTGGTGTCCTTCCGCTCCTGGACGATGACCTCCACTTTGCTGCTCTGGGCAGTGGCGCGGGGCGTGGGCGCAGCCTCTGGTTCTGGAGGCACAGGTCCGACGGCATCTCCATCTGTTTCAGTAAGAGGGAGACATCGTTACAGCAAAGCCGACGGTGCTGGTGGGGTGGGGAGAAGTGCCCTAAAAGGACGAGTACTGGGACCCGCCGGTGGCGTGGTGGCGACGTCGCTGGACTCCCACATGGTCGGCCACGGTTGGAGTCCCAGGCCTGCTGGCTTGAAACTCACAGTGGGTGAGTGTGCGTGCGTGCCCAAGATCCCGCGAGGAGAGTAGAGAAGGGACTGCGGTGTGGCCATACCCTCTGGGGATTTCTCACTTTCTATCTCTCTCTCTGATAAGCACACGGGCCCCATAGCAAAAGTCTCTCAAAAAAAAAAAAAAAAAAAAAGTACTACTTATGGTAGAACTTGGGCCGTTTCCCAGCTTCTCCTGAAGCTGTGTGGCCCCCAGGGCTGTCCTCGGGCCAGTGGGGTCAAATGTGCAGGCTGTGCGGGCGTCCACACATCTCTGTAAGGGAAGCTGGTCCCCCGCCCCCTGTAGGGGACGGCAGGAACTGCCCTGGGGACAGCCAGTTATCTAGGGCACCGCTGCCAGCCTGCCTGGAACACCCTTCCAGCCCTGTTCCTGGTGTTCATGTGGGCCAGTCTCTGGAGGGCTTCCTGGCGGAGGCTGTTCAGCCCCTACACTTATCCTACCACAGCTCCCCTGGTAAGCCAGGCTGACCACAGCATTCAACGGCGTTCCCAAGGGAAGATGTGCTCCGGGTGCCAGACTGCCACCTGCAGGGCACAGGTCTCTGCCAGGCTGTCTACATTCATGTTTCTACTGCCTGACCTGGTGAGCGTGTTTCCTAACACACACACACACACACACACACACAAAATCAATAAAAACTACAGCCATGGCAAAAAATTCAAGTGTGAAATCTTAAGTCTGTGTGTGCACAATGAAACTCTGTCTTAAAAAATCTTTCCTCAGGGCCAGCAGGTGGTGTGTGGTTAAGAGTGCTGGATTCCCACATGGCCGGCCACAGTTCGAGTCCTGGACCTCGTGGCTTGCTTTCTAACTTGCTCTCTCTTTTCCTCTCTGGTCAAATTAAAATAAGTAAAATAAATAAACATTTAAATAAAATAATTTTTAAAAAAGCTTTCCTCTAGGGACTAGCAGTTAGAATAATGGCTGTGTCGCTGGACTCCCACGTAGTCGACTGCGGTTCGTGTCCCGGACCCGGTGGCTTAAACTCATGTCGGGCACGTGTGCGTGCGTGCCCAAGATCCCGAGAGGAGAATGGAGGAGAAGGGATTGCGGCGTGGCCATCCCCCCTGGGGGGGTGATTTCTCACTTTCTGTCTCTCTGTCTCTGTCTGTCTGGTGAGCACATGTGCCCTATAGCGAAAACCTCTTAAAAAAAAAAAAAGAAATAAAAAAGCTCTCCTCTGAGGGGTCTCCGTTACTCACTCCTGGGTGCTAAGCAGCAGCCCAGCGCACTGCAGCCGCACCGTGACAGTGAACGGCGTGGAGCGTCGCCCCTCATCACGGGGCTCACACACACTCGGGCAGGGCCTCAGAGGGCGCTGCTGGCTCAGAGGGACCCCAAGGGCTCGGTTCTACACCGCCAGCCCCGCCAGCCAGACGTCAACGGAACAAGACTCTGCCCTCCTGGGATTCAGAAACAGGAACTGCGGCAGACCTTTATTTTCTTCTTCTGCTCCGTCTTCTTTGGATTTCTTCATCTTTTTCTGTCGAAGTTTGGCGAGTCTTGCTTCTAACATGGCCTTTCGTTTTTCCTTTATGTTTTCTCGTTTTGTTCTCTGATCTGTTGTCTGAGCAGAAAATGAGAAAAATATTGCTTGAAGCCAAATTCACAATTTCTATCGAAAAGGATGAAATAATTTATTTTCTTCTAAAGATAGATTATTGATTTTCATGCCACTTCTGAGAAGCTACCAATGAGGCCCCCGAGTGACCCAGGAAGTACCGGAGCCTGTGTCACCCGGTCATTAACTACAGTATGAGGCCACAGAGCACCTGGAAGACTCGGCATCCAAGCAAACCAGCCAGTGCCGTCTGCTCCTGAAGACCCCCAAATCGCCTTCTGTTCTCACCCAGGCCACCCCAAAAGAACCGCAACTGAAACTGGACTTAAATCCTCAGTTCCACGGGTTTTCAGAACCGTCAGGATTTCCAAGTTTGGGGGCTGGCAAGTGGCGTGGTGGTTAAGGGCGCTGGACTCCCACGTGGCTGACCGTGGTTCGAGTCCCAGACCTGGCGGCCTGTTTTCTCACTTTCTCCCCATCTCTCTCTGTCTCTCACTGGTCAAATTAAAATAAGTAAGTAAAGTTAAATAAAATAATTCTTTAAAAAAAAAAGAATTTCCAAGTTTGAAACACCCAAACGGGATGGCAAACACCTTCAAGCACCTGATGACGGCCTCTGATCCTCAACTCTCCTCCTGACGACCGTACTAGATGTTTCTGCGGCGTGGCCCAACAAGAAAGCGCTTGCTCAGACCCTGCGTCACACCGGCCGTAAACGGCATCTGTACCTGTTCACGCAGCATCTCCAAAGTCTTCATCTGCTTGTTTCTCAGCTCTTTGTCTTGGGCGAAGGCAAAATAACCAACACCAAGCTGCCGGGCCTCTGAAATCAGACAAAATTATCCGAAAGATCAGATTTCCCCCATCGGCAATCTATACTTGGGTCAAACTTCCCACCGAGTGAGAAAGAAGTACAGCGATATTAGGAACAAATTTCAAAAGAAAAAAAAAGGGTGGCTACACAAACAAACAAAAACTAAGAACTAGTTTTCATCTCGTTTGTCGAGAGACGAGCACAAGACACTGATTCCCAGCCACGGGCTGTCTCCACTTCTCTCTGGGTTTAACTCCCGGGGTAGCAGGCCCTCTGCTGTGATGACAGTCCTAATTAGGAGCACTTCTCAGGCTCTGAAGCGAACAAAGGAGAGCTTTGCAACTTCAAAGCAGACTCGCTCGTCTCTATGGGAGAGCCATGGCTTCATGAGTACTCTCCCTTATGCTTGTCATTAGTTCAAGATGTTCAAAAAAGACTTAAGAAGCTGAAGGAGACAATGGTACCATTTTCCCGAATGTCTTCGTAATGCACGGGCCCCACTGGCCTCTTCAGGGCCTCCCTCTCTTCGTCCTCCCACTGCTGGCGCTGCAGCTCTTTCCTCATATCTTCAGACAACAAGGTCTTCTCGTTGGCGGGGCTGACGAAACTAGAGAGAGACAGTGCGTGTGAGGCCTGAGTGTGGCGGCCGGGCCAGCAGCCGCTCTGTGACAAGCAGCACCCGTGATGGGGTGACAGCTCTCCTTCAGAGGTCTCCGCCCGACAGCAAAGTGGGGGGAATGACGGCACCTTTCCCGATCGCGCTCCAGGCTTGTTACGTCAGCAAATCGGGACCTGCCTGGCACTCGGCTCTCCACTCGGGGCCTGTGCAGAGGGAGGACATGCTCGGCTGCCTGGAGATGGCCTTGGAAGGCCTCTGGTCCTGCGACCCACCACTGCCTGACACTGTGCCCGGGCGTGCCCTGCTCTCACACACAGTCAGGCTGGGAGCCACGCGAGGTTCCTGCCTGACCTGCAGGGTGCCTGCGTCTGCAGAGCTCGAGTATCTGACGTCAGCCCGGAGGGAAATCTAACTAAGGCCCTTACTTCACGGTGCATGCACTGGGCCGGCCCCATGCCTAATGGTTAAGGGAGCTGGATCCCACATGGCCAAGCACAGTCTGCACCCCAGCCCCAACAGCCTACAGCATGGATGTGTGTGTGTGTGTGTGTGTGTGTGTGTGTGTGTGGTGTATGTGCGCACGCCCAAGACCCCGACAGGAGGGGGAAATGGAGGAAAAGGGATTGTGGTGTCACCACGCTCCACTAGGGGGTGCTTTCTCTCTCTCCCTCTGCCACTCTGGCGAGCACATGTGTCCTAGGGCAATTAAAAGAAAAACGTGAAGATCTACTTCCATAAAATGAGTAAACTAGCTACCTCCTTGCCCACAAGAGCTAACGGGGCAGCCAGGGGCATACTTCCCAGCCTCCTTCCCACAGAGGCTGGGCTGGGCTCCTTCTGTCTGTCCGTCCGTCTATACCCTTCCAAGCAGACGTCACTGCCGCACGACACAGGCCACCCCCACTAGGGCTGCGCCCTGGGTGTGGGTTATGGGCGCAGTGCCCACCAACCTCTAAAAAGTGCTACGATGTTTTCATACATTAAAAAAAGATCTGTGGGGCAACAATGGTAAGTAACCGTAAAAGAGCCTCTCCTACAAAGTGAACCCCGTTTGCATTTCAGACCTGGGCGAAGCGCTGCAGATCACACACTTACAGTCTCCCCTGCAGATTTTTGTCCATCTCCAGCAGGTCCGGCAAATCCTTTCTCATACAGCGCCGGGATCGCCCTAGAGAGTCCACATAGTCCACCCTGAAATCAAAGTGAGAAGACGTGAAAGAAGGCTCTGCACAGGACAGGCGGGCCCCGACGGCAGGAAGCTGGTACACAGTGGAGGAGGGGTACAGGCCTCGCTGCCAAGCAAAACCCTCCGCCTGAGGCGTGACAACCACTCACAGGAGCACGCCGCTTTTTCAAGTTTATTTCTTCATTGAGACAGAGAAACAGAGAGAGAGAGAGAGAGAGAGAGAGAGAGAGAGAGAGAGGAGCATCTGCATTAGTTTTCATGTCACAATCCACCCTGGCCGCAGCCAGCCAGGGTCTGCAGAGGAAGCCCTTGGGATGCAAACCTGGGCCCTCCCACGTGGCTGCGTTACCACTGTGCACCACGGCGGGCCAGACGTGCTTTACAGGCTTAGAGGCGGCACACAGCCACCTCGCTGTGCTCTCTGTCACACCTTAGTTTTACACGCCGTAGAAATGGCCACTTACGGCTCTGGTCTCAGATAGCTCCACCATCGAGAAATGTGCCGAGGGCCAGCAGATAGTGTCACGGTTACTCTGCTGGACTAAGTGGCCGACCGCGGCTCGAGTTCCAGACTTGGCAGCTTGAAACTCACGCCGGGCACGTGTACGTGAGTGCCCAAGATCCCGAGAGGAGAATGGAGGAGAAGGGACTGCGGCATGGCCATCCCCCCTGGGGGTGATTTCTCACTTTCTGTCTCTTTGTCTCTCTGGTGAGTGCACATACCCTATGGCACAAAAAATCTCTCCAAAAAAAAAAAAAAAAGGAAAAAGAAAAGAAATGTGTCGAAACATTTAAGAACTTAATGTAATCTAGTTTAGACGTTCCCAAACATTTTATCAGCATCTTAATAACCTGGCTTTGCATGCCAGATTCTCAGCTTGTTCAGTCTTTCCAAGTCTTTATTATTATTTTTTTTTGAGAGGTTTTTGCTACAGGGCGTGTGTGCTCACCAGAGAGACAGAGAGAGACATAGAGACAGAAAGCGAGAAATCACCCCCCAGGAGGGATGGTCACGCCGCAATCCCTTCTCCATTCTCCTCTCGGGATCTTGGGCACGCATGCACATGTGCCCGGCGTTGAGTTTAAGCCGCCGGGACCAGGACTTGAACCACGGTGGACTACATGGGAGTCCAGTGACATAGCCATTACACTAACTGCTGCTCAATATTATTTTTGAGAGGTTGTTGCCTTAGGGCACAGTGTTTGCCAGAGAGAGACAGAGACATGAGGGAAAGTGAGAAACCAACCCCCAGGGAGGATGGCCACACTACAATTCTGTCTCCATTCTCCTCCTGGAATCCTGGGCCCGCACGCACATGCACCCAGCATGATTTTCAAGCCAGTGGGTCGAGGACTCAAACCATGCTTGGCCGTGTGGGAGTCCAGCAACATACTGCTACACCACCTGCTGGCCCCTCCAGTCTGACATTTTATTCTTTCATTTCTTCTAGTTTATGTATTAGGTCGCCAGGAAAGTCATGACATATTTTTCTGGTTTTATATGCAAAAATGTGTCAGGACTCTCCCAACAACCCAATAATTCTTCCCAGTGAATCAGAAACCTCTTAATGTAGGTCCCGGCACGTTCTGGACTCTCATAGGGAGGAACCCAAACAACACACGTCTGTCCCCATCCCTGCCCGAACTGGACCGCAGTTAAAGGTGGGGGGCCAGGCAGAGCACAATGCGCATGGAGACGTGACGCACCAGGAACTGCAGACGGGCTGTCGTGAGAAACACCATGACCGCATCGACAGCAAGACTTCCCGTCTCCTAGGCTACGGGCAGGGCCTCGCAGCCCGTCACCAGGGCGCTGGGCACACAGGTAAGCCACAGCTTCTGGTTATGTCACCGATCCCAGGCCAGTCTGGATGTGCATAGCCTTGCTCGTTGGCAATGATCACACCGACCACCAGCCTGCCACGCCGTGGGCCAGCAGGTGGTGGGGGCTGAAGCACGGGACTAACACGGCCGACCACGTTTTGAGTTCCAGACCTGATGACTTGAAAATCACGCCAGGCGTGAGCTCTATGCCCAGAATCCCAGGACAAGAATAAAGGAGAAGGGACTGCAGTGTGGCCATCCCCTCTGTCTCTCTCTGGTGAGCGCATGCACACTATGGCAAAAATGTAAAAAGCAACAACAAAAGCAAACTGAAATGTTTGGGAATCCATTTCTACAATCTGAAAACTGATTATCACCAAAAATAAAACCTCCCACTGCATAAAGCAATTTCTTCTTTTTCTTTTTTTAATGAATGGGGAAAGAAAACCATCTAGCCAGATGGTCCGTGTAATTATTTACAGTATTTTCATGGAAAGATTTTCCACCACCTGGAACTTAACTACTGAAAGGATTGTACAAGCAGTTACAATTCTGGAGCTTAATTTAAAAACAAAGAAAGCGGCAGAACTGCTGGCAGTGCGACTTCCCTCACCATATGGTGGTATGTGACACCTTCAATTGCCCTCCCAACTCTTCAAATCACGGGCAGATTGCCTGTAATCACACGGGCATGAATAGGCAGACATTTTCTAAAGAGAGGTTAGCCCTCTCGGAGGTGACGAGGGTCGTGCTGAGAAAGCAAAGCCGGCCACTCTGCTCCGGAGCAGTCCACAGCAGGGCCCGCTGGCAGAGTGCAGGCAGCGCTCCTGCTGAGCAACCCGCTGGGCACAGGCTGGCGGGTCCAGAGCCCTGCGGGGACACGGGGAGGCACAGTGCGCCACCCCTGCAGGGCACGGGGGAGGTTGAGCACGTGGCCATGGCACGCTCACGGACACAGGAACGTAACACCGACTGGCAGGACCGTTAAAAGCCTGCCTGGATCTTTCTCCAGCATCTGATCTGTACAGTTATCAGGTAAAGGTAAGCCCCAGAGAGCAGGCGTGCACTAACGGAGCACTACCCCAGGGCCGAGGCACAGCAAGGGCCGGTCAGAGCTGACGGAGATCGGCACCAACGGGGCAGCCCGTGTTCTCCTCCCTCCTGCAACGCGCACCACAGCCCTACCCCGAATGGAGCCGGTCCGTGAGCTAAAAGCCTGTTAGAGGGTACCTGAGAGGGGCCAGCAGATGGCACAGTGGTTACATCACTGGACTCCCACATGGCCGACTACAAAGGTTTGAGTCCCAGACCCAGTGGCTTCTAACTCACAGTGGGCGTATGTGCGTGCGTGCCCAAAATCCTGAGAGGAGGAGAAGGGATTGCGGTGTGGCCATCACCCCTGGGGGTGATTTCTCGCTTTCTGTCTCTCCATCTCTGTCTGGTGAACACAGGTGCCCTACAGTAAAAAAATCTTTTAAGGAAAAAAAAAAAAAAGCAAAGAAAAAGAAAAAGGTACCAAAGAAACACCTGCTTCGTTCCAGTGAGAATCTTATCTCTGGACCTATGTGGACACCCCGGCTTGTGAAGATGCAGTTCTCTGCGATCCACTGTGAAGACTGTCCTCGTCAGCTCTCAGCCCGCCATCTCTACCGACCCTGAGCAAACTTCTACCAGCTAGGAGAGCATCGGAACCTCACAGGGAAGGCAGGAGGGCTCTGGGAGGCAGGAGGGGCGAGGCAGTCCTGGAAACGCGCAGAACCCCGGTCTACCCCCAGGCACCATCAGGCGCTGGCGGACGAGCTGCTCAGTAACTGTCCTGGGCAGAGAAAAATGGAACAGACAGCCGCGCTGCATCCTTCCCTTACTGACGTACCCGGGTCTCTGTAAGGGAAAGGGTAGGCTGGGTCTTACCCCATCCACAACGGTTAAGGGAGCTGAATCCTTGGGAACAGCAGTTAGCGTAATGGATATGTTGCTGGACTCCCATATAGTTGACCGCGGTTCGCGTCCCGGACCCGGTGACTTAAACTCACGCCAGGCGCGTGTGCGTGCGTGCCCAAGATCCCGAGAGGAGAATGGAGAAGGGATTGCGGCGTGGCCATCCCCCCTCGGGGGTGATTTCTCTCTTTCTGTCTCTCTGTCTCTCTCTTTCCAGGGAGCACACGTGCCCTATAGCAAAAACCTCTCCAAAAAAAAAAAGGGGGGGGGGCTGGATCCTGTCTGGCTGATGTGGTTCAAATCCTGGTCCTGGTGGCTTGAAAAACACCAGGCATGGGGGGCCAGCTGGTGACATGGTGGTTGAGGAGCTGGACACTCCCACATGGCCGAACACAGTTCAAGTCCTGGACCTCATGGTTTGCTTTCTCACTTTCCTCCTCTCTCTGGTCAAATTAAAATAAATGAATGAATAAATAAAATTAAATAAATAATCCTTAAAAAAAAAAAAAAAAAATCCCAGGCACATTTATGTGTGCCCAAAATCCCGACAGGAAGAAGGCATAAAAGAAAAAGGTCTGCAGTGCGATCACACCCTCCTGAGAGGTGTTCACTCTCTGGCAAGTGCACGCACCGTCTGGTAACTAAAACTAAGGGGCTGCTGGGCCAGGCAGGGGGTGTGGTGGTGAAGGTGGCTAGATCGCACACGGCTGTCTGTGTGGTTCAAGTCCCCAGACCCAGTAGCTTGAAAAACACACCTGGCACGTATGCACGTGTGAGAAGAGAATGGGGGCCGAGGGAATGCGGTGCAGTCCCCTTCCCTGCCCGGGGGTGCTGTCTTACTTTCCCTCTCTCTCTCTCAGGCACTTTCTCTTTTATTCATAGAAAATATTTTAAAAAGGGAAAACAAAGGCATGCTTACATTCCACGGGTCCTGGCATAGCCCAAGAAATGACTTTTATTTCCTAAAGGAGTCTAAGGCAAACCATCGTGGGAGTGAGGCAGTGGAATCTCGGCGTTACTGGAGGAGATAGCCTCAGAGAGGTTAAGAGCTTGATGGAGACGTGGACCTGGAGCTGCCCGAGTCCCACGGTGCCCACAAGCCACCGGCAGGAAACGTCAGGCCAGAATGAGCTGTCCTGTGCTCACTGCCAGCTTCCTCCCGTGTGGTGCCAGAGAACACACTTCCTGCACGACGACGACTCAGCGTGCCCGAGCCTGGCCCCGGGCAAGGCCGCAGTACGAGTGCCAGAGCAGCAGGCTTCGAACTGAGCAACGTCCCCACGGTGAGGGAGGCCTCCCCACAGCGTGCCGACACGGCGCTCGGCACACAGTAGGCGCTCAGACACCACTTGTACCCATTGTGGCTATTTCTCCATGGCATGGGAGCTACTGTTTCTACATCTGCAATGACCTCATCCAGTCGGATTTAAAGAGGAGGCTCGAGAGAGAGAAAACCAGGGAGGAGGAGGAGAAACAGGCCAGTCACAACCGAATGAAAGCCAACCCGAGCCCGAGAACGCTACTCGGACGGCGTCGTGACGTTACCCACCATTCCTCGCTGGGGTCTTGGGGAGGAGGTATGTCTTTCTCTGAGAGACTCTCTTCTTCGTCGTCCCGTTCTCTCGCCTTGTGCGAGTCCCTGTTGGCACCAAGCGCCTCCATTTCTCTGCGTCTGTCTATGATCTTCTGCGTGAAGTCCACGAGGTACATGTCCTCCACTTCCTCGTCTAGGACACAAGACCAGCTTTTAGATTCCTGACACTGCAGGAGAGAATCACGCACGGAACGTACAGGGAGCAGTCACGCCATCACCATGGTGGCCTGCTAGTCCCACAGCCCCAGCCCCGCGATGCTTACGAACACGCAGAGCCGCCACCCGAGACGGACAGGGCAGCTAAAACAGGCCATCGGAAACATACGCCCCCAGAAGAAATCATGTTTTGCATTTAGGTGTTTGCCACAGGGCATGTGTGCTCACCAAAGAGGGACCAACAGATCTGGACAGAGGAAAGGTAAGAAATCACCCCGGGGGGACGGCCACACTGCAATCCCTTCTCATCTCCTCTCAGGATCTTGGGCACGCACGCACATGCACTCACCGGGAGCCTCAAGCCACAAGTCCAGGAACCATGGTCGGCCATGTGGGAGCTCAGTGCCTTAACTGCCACACCTCCTGCCAACCACACCCCAGAAGAGCTCTTTAACAGGCCTCAAGGTGTCTGCCTCACTGATGTACTCACTGGAGTGGGCAATACGGCCGCGGAATGCCACCTTAAGGCAACTGGTTCATTTGATTTTAGCAGCTCATCTGCCCACTCGCGTAACATAGAAAAACTACCGTGTTTCTGATCGCTAGCTCTTGAGAGTGGGCCTATTTTGCTACAGGTGTGATATTCTCCAATCACATGGGCTGGATTGCCTAATTATACTGGGGTAGAGTAAGTGGTTTCAAGGTCCCAATCCTGGTACAAGGAGAAAGTCTTTTCATTTCAGGCAAGGCCCACAGTCTGGCTCTGGAGGGCCCTGCTGGCCCTCAGGCCCAGGACCTCGAGCAGGAAAGCATGAGAGAGTTAAACAGCAGCCCGTGAATTTAATTTAACCCAGACAGCACGTGAACCCACAGAAAATGTTCACAGGGAGTCTTATTCTCCTGGCTGTAACTTACAGTCCCTGGGGCCAGCAGAGGGCACAACGGTTACGTCACTAGACTCCTGTGTAGTCGACCGTGGTTTAAGGCCTGGATCCAGTGACTTAAAACTCTCGTGAGGCATGTGTGTATGTGTCCTCAAGATCCCGAGAGGAGAAAGGAGGAGAAGGGAATGCGGCGTGGCCATCCCCCCTGGTGGGAGATTTCTTGCTTGCTTTCTCTCTCTCTCTCTCTCTCTGTCTGTCTCTGGCAAGTGCACACACCCTATAGCAAAAGTCTCTCTTAAAAAACAAAATAAAACCAAAAACAAGTTACAGTCCCTGAGTCTTTTTCCCGTGGACAGAAATTAGACCATACTGAACACATATTGAGTCCCCTACTACTGAGTGGTGGTGATACCCCCAAATTACTGTGAGGAAAACGGAAGCTCCGCACTTAACCTGCCCAAACTGCAGGCCCAATGTAACTCTCAGGAGGTGGGCCTGTCAGCTTTGAGAGCCAGCTCTCTTCAACCACGCTCCTTCATGCTTCTGTAACAGCACAAGGGAAGTTTGCATCAAGAGAGAAAAGACTTGGGAACCAGCAGTTAGCATAATGGCTATGTCACTGGACTCCCATGTAGTTGACCACGGTTCGCGTCCCAGACCCGGTGGCTTAAAACTCACACTGGGCGCGTGTGCGTGCGTGCCCAAGATCCTGAGCGGAGAATGGAGGAGAAGGGATTGCAGCGTGACCATCCCCTCTGGGGGGTGATTTCTATCTCTCTATCTCTCTCTGTCTGCCTGGCGAGCGCACGCGCCCTATAGCAAAAACCTCTCAAAAAAAAAAAAAAAAAAAAAAAAGAGAAAAGACTTCAATATCTTTTTGTAAGGACATAAAATACCTCAGGTACAGAGACTGCCCTCCCCAAGCTGAGTTGCAGAATACTAGCTAGTGGGGCCTCCTGGCAGGTGGCCTCCCTCTGCTGCCCCAGGCGCCTGGCTTTGTCCAGTACCTGGTCTCCCCTGCCAGGTCCCCCCCCCCCACCTCCTACTGTGCAGGGAATGTGGCCCTACTGTTTGAAAAGAGCAGCCAGTGACCTGCTGGCCTGCCTCTGGCTGTTCACGGCCTCTAGCTAGGTGAGGTGCCCTCCCTCCTCTGATCCACTCCCTGCTCTCCTTCTGCAGAGTCCTCTTCCAGCTCTCCAAAGCCTGCAGACCCTGTCAGAGCCCGCCCTCTCGGGAAGACTTCCCTGACCACATTCCTGTCCCTTCTCCCTGCCTTTTGGCAACTGAACGTTCTCCGCTTTGTAGAACTGCATGGACTGTTGTCTAATTATGAATTGGGTGTTCTTTTTTTGGAAGTACCAAAATAAGGGAGATTTATTTTCTTTCACAGCAATTATAAGCGCATCACAGGAAAAAATAGTGAAATGAGAAGAAATATACGAAAACCAAAAATATCACCCAGCACCCTGCTATGATCATGATCCCCCCCCCAGCCTTTCCTTTCCATGCAGAGCTGTGCTCACATGTCACCACGGCCACCTGGACCTGGCGCCCAACTGGGCTCTGTTCTGTGCCGTTCTCCACCAGCCAACGGCACCCACCTGGGAGCGGAGGCCTTGCTCCCACTGGACCTGCTGCTCTGCCCAGCCCCTCAGCGGGTGCCCACCAGGGACCCCGTACTGCTGAGTTCCATCTCTGTTCTGCCATGGGGGGCACACAGTCCTGGTTTTCAGATTCTCCCCATGTTCTTACAGTTCTTCTAACAAATAATGTAAAATCAAAGAACTGTATGAATTACAGAAAATTAAGTATAAATCACTATATTTACCGATAAAGTCTCCTTTGGTCATTTTTTCATATAATTTGGCTTTTTCTTCTAATTTTTCCCTAGGAGAAGAAAAGATAAGTATGAGAAATGGTCTTCCACTGCCTCCCAGCCCAGCCTGCCAGCTCCGTCTGCCCAGGAGGCCCGGCCTGACCACATGACTAGGCCTTCCTGAGGAGCCCCCTGAGCCCACCACACCTGCTCTGCAAACACACACAGAAGCTCCAAGAGCAGCCGCTGCTCCTCACTCATGAGTGATCACTCAGGACACTCAACTAGAGTCTCGGTCAGTATTTGGGGAGTTAAAAAAGGAATGAATTGAGTGTTCATCAATTTAATTTAAATGCGACTTAAATGGCATGCCAAAACAGAGCTGTGTGTCTAAAGAACAACATTTTCTGTTTCCAGAAGATCACGAAATTCAAGACAGAACTCTTCGCACTACTGATCTTAGTTGGAGGTCCCTGACCACCCACGGCTCATTAGGAGACCAACTTCCTGTGACTGTCACAATATGACAATGAGGGCCAGCAGGAAGTGCAATGGTGGAGATGTGAAACCACGGAGCTGACTGCAGTTCAAATCCTGGACCCGGCAGCCTGAAAACCACACCAGGCATATGTGTGTGCATGCATACGCAAAATCCAGAGAGAAGGGACTGTGGCATGGCCATCCCCCACGGGGTGAGTTCTCTCTTTCCCTCTCTATCTCTCTGGAGAGCACATGTACAACGCCCTAGAGCAAAAACAAAACAAACAAAAACACTAAAAATGCACATACATAATAAATTTCAGAGAGCATGAGAAATTTACTCATGACACACAGCTGATAAAGAACAAGTATCAGCCCTGGTATTCCAACACAGCAGTCTCTGCTCTTATAAATTCTAGGACACTTACTCTTCAGTGGGCACAGAGCGGGGAAGAGGGCCAGTGACGCCTGGTTCTTGAACTACGTAGCGACGTAGAGAAGTCCCTACAGGTGCGTGGTCCTGCAGACCACAGGCAGACTTGGCACCTTCCAGGTACAACAACCCAAAGCACTACATAAAAGCTACTGGACGGAAAAAGTAAGACAGGGCCGGCCAATGGCACAGTGGTTAGGGCAGCTGGATCCCACATCGCCAACTGCAGAGTTCAAATCCCAGACCCAGTGGGTTGAAAAACACACCAGGCATGTGTGCATGCATGCCTAAAATCTCAAGAGGAGAATGGAGAAGGGACTACAATGTGGCCATCTCCCCAGGGGGTGATGCTCTGGCAAGCATATGTGCCCTATAACAAAAGCTTATAAAAAAGAGAGAGAGAAAGAAAAAGAAAAAAAGGAACAGCAGTTAACGTAATGGCTATGTTGCTGAACTCCCATGTAGTTGACCACAGTTCGAGTTTCGGACCCGGTGGCTTAAACTCACGCCGGGCGCATGTGCGTGTGTGCCCAAGATCCTGAGAGGAGAATGGAGGAGAAGGGATTGCAGAGTGGCCATCCCCCCAGGGGGTGATTTCTTGCTTTCTGTCTCTCTGTCTCTCTCTGTCTCTCTGGCGAGCACATGCACCCTATAGCAGAAACCTCTCCCCGCCAAGAAAAAGCTAAGTGGCAGTAAAAATTTTCTTTTTTTTTTTTAAATAGACAGTCTCACTGATGCAATCCTCATGCCTCAGCCTCCAAGATGAACTACAGGTGTGCACCACCAGGCCCTGCTCACTTTTCAATAAGGATAAATAAAAATAAAAAATAAGTGCTTTAAAAAGAAACGGAAAAGGTATATAATAAAAATCATGATACCCTTTTGACAAAATTTAAATTCTGAGAAGATGCCCAGTAGTGAGAAAGATGTCTCAAAATGTTAAGCCAAGTCTTGGGTCCAGTCAAACACGAGGAAGAACGAGCACTAAGATGAGGTAACTTTTCTCTTCCATTCTCAGATCCAGCAGAGCGGACAGCCTGAGCTACCAACGTTTGTCACGCGGAGTTCTCGTGATGCAACACGCCCAAAGGCTTATGTGGCGGCCGGGGTGGACATTAAGACTCGGGGCGTTCTCTCAGCTAGAGGACGGTACGGGCTCCTCTAGGGAGTAATGCCAGTTAATGAATGGAATGAAAAACGGTAGAGAGAAGGGCAGGAGTGGGGAAGATCATTTTGAGATGGGCAGCGTAGTAACGGGTAAGTGGCAAGGCCGACCGTGAGAGCAAGCCGCTGTGTGGAAGCGTGCGGGTGGGTGGGATGCGCACAGGTCCCTCTAATTACCCGCCTCTGCCACGTGCGCCTTCATCACCAACGAAGACTCACACTACACGTGAGCTCCCGACGTGCGGGGCGGCAAGCACAGCACCGCCACAGTCCGCGTGCTCCGGTCCCTCGGGGGACGCTGTACAAACAGCTGGTCTGGACGACCACGTCCACGCCGTAACAGACAAAGAGCAGGCAGGCACTATTCTAGGAGACTAATGCGATTTGACAACTAAAAGCAACGTGTCATCTGTGAATCTTGGTTTAAGTTTGGGGAAAAAAAACTATAAAGGACATTGATGCACTGGGATTCTTGGCAAAATCTGAATCTGAACCATAAAATATGACTTTTTAAAAAACAATTACTTATTTGGGGAACCAGCAGATGGTGTAATGGCTATGTCACTGGACTGGCACATAGCTGACCGCAGTTAGAATCCTGGACCAGGCAGCTTAAACTCACGCCAGGCACGTGCGTGCCCAAGATTCCGAGAAAAAGACAGAGTAGAAGGGACTGCGGCGTGGCCATCCCCCCAGAGGGGTAATTTCTCACTTTCTGTTTCTCTGTCTCTCTGAGGAGCACACACAACCTACAGCAAAAATCTCTAAAATAAATAAGAGAATTATTTAAATTTAAAAATAATTTGCTACCGGGCATGTGCACCAGAGACAGAGAGAGAGAAAGTGAGAAGGCGAGCAGCCAGGCCTGAGACTCGAACTGCAGATGTCCATGGTGGGAGCTCACCATGCCACCTGGCCCCAGATAGTAATATTTTACCTGTGCTAAATTTCTTGGGCGTGATAGCAGCAATGTCACTATACGGGAAAATGTTCTCGCTCTTAGAAGATACATGCTGAAGGACCAGTAGATGGTTATGTCACTGGACTCCCACATGGTCAACCATGGTTCAAGTCCTGGACCCGGTGACTTAAACTCACACAGGGCACATGTGCGTGTGTGCCCAAGATCCCGAGAGAAGAATGGAGGAGAAGGGATTGCGGTATGGCCATTCCCTCTGGGGGGGGTGATTTCTCTCTCTCTGTCTCTCTGTCTTTCTGGTGAGTGTACGCGCCCTATAGCAAAAACCTCCCCCCCCCCCAAAAAAAAAGGCTCTGGGGCCAACAGGTTCTGTGGTGGTTGGGGACGCTGGACTCCCACATGGCCAAATGCGGTTCAAGTCCTTGACCTGGTGGCTTGCTTTCTCACTCCTCCCAATGCCCATCCCTCTCTGGTCAAATCAAGTAAAGTTAAATTAAAAAATAATTCTTTAAAAAAAAAAAAAAGCTCAAAGCAAGACAGTTTTGCGTTTGTTTGTTTTTAGTTTTTGCTATAGGGTGTATATGCTCAGCAGAGAGAGCGAGCACAAAAGAACCCTCGAAGAGGATGGCCATGCCACAGTCCCTTTTCCTCCAGTCTCCTCTTGGGCTTTTGGGCATTCATAACACATATCTTAAATGACTTCCAAGCTGCTGGGTCCAGGACTCTAACCACACAGCCAGCCATGTGACACCCAGCAGCTTAACCTCTGCACCTCCTGCTGACCTATTTCAATTTTTGAACCGACACTTATTAGGTCTTATCTTTTCAGGAAACTATAGATACAGCTGTGACCTACATTATTCATTTTTTTTTTGAAGGCTTTTGCCATAGGGCACATGTACTCACTGGAGAGACAGAGAAATGACAAGAGGGAAAGTGAGAAATCACCGCCCAGGGAGATGGGCATGCTGCAGTCCCTTCTCCTCCATTCTCCTCGGGACTTTGGGCACCCACGCACACGTGCCCGGTGCCAAGTCTCAAGCCGCTGGGCCCCTAACTCAAACCACGGTTGGCCATGTGAAAGTCCAGCACCTTATCTACCACGCCACCTGCTCGCCCCTAGTTTTAGAGTATTTATATACACAGAGCGTTTGCCTAGAAGAAGCTAAATCTCAAACTTGCAAGTCAAAAAGAGTAAAATTTTAACTTTCATTTCTTTTATGTGTGCGTGTTTGATTTTTGCCACAGGATGCATGTGCTTGCTGGAGTGAGACAGAGACAGCGAGAGGGAAAATGGGACATCACCCTCCCAGGGAGGATGGCCATGCTGCAATCTCTTTTCCATCCTCCTGTCCATGGGTCCAGGGTTCAAAACACAGTGGTCGTCTAAGAGTCCAGTGCCTTAACCACCATGCCACCTGCTGGCTCCTGAACTTCCATTTCTTTGCTTGGGGCCCATCAAAGGTAACCACCTTTACCAGAGCTTAACTTTACCTTGCTTTGTCTAACGTCTTCTGTTCCTCAATCTTCTGTTCGGCGTCCTTCTCGGCTCGATTGGAAACTCCTGTGTTCTGTTTGCTCCAGATACTTGGTTTCTGAGGAATTTAAAAAGACAAAATGGAACCACCACGTGACTGCGAAAGAGACTGCCTGATCTCAGGAATCAATGGACATAACCAGATCTCCTGACAGCGAACCTATGATCCACAAAGGCAGGCTGACTGTGGCAAAGCTGAAGCTGGAAAACAAGCCCTCTGCTGTATTAGAAATGCCTTCACACAACTGCACAGTTCCAGCTCGGTTATCTTCTGAATGCTTGCAGCCTCATTTAAGACTCTAATGAAAGTTTATACATTACTGTTAAAGAATGGATAATACAGACAATAGATACAATTACCTATAAAACTGGAAAACCATTCATGACTCTTAAAGATCTGTTACCTTCTGGTAGAGAGCTACATTATCTGTTTGGATATATACCATGTATGAATCCCTGAGAATTTAAAACCACCCACTTTTAACTCTACTGCTGTCCTAAAAGACCTGCTAAAGGATGCTCACATTATCATGCACGTATACGTCATTTATAAATTTTCGTTTTTACATGTAACATATTTCATGCAGATATTCAAACATAAGGGAACGATTCTTCCTTAACCTTTGTGTGTACAGATATCACCGACATTTCCAAACCCTGAAAGTACATTTGTAACCCATTGAGATAACACGGTCTTATCTTACCTTGTTAGTGGTTTTCGGTTTCCCCAAAACTCCAGCATCTTTCAGAAGCTTTTCTTGTTTGAATTCTTCTTGTTTTCGGAAAAGTTCAGCTTTAAGATCGACCAACTAGACATAAAACCAGCAGGTAAACAAAAATATTTTGATCAGTTCTGGTGGGTGACAGGGTCACTAAGTTATAGGAATTTTCAAGATTTCAGGTTTGTCTCAATGGACAAAAATGGGATACAAAATAGTGTGTGTCAATGTAGAATCTAATACAAAATTTAATCAATTTTTATTTCATCCCTGCTGTTACAAATGTATCTCCAATCTTTCAACACTAAGGGAATGCATAAAGTCTGTGTCTTTTAGACTCAAGTTCAACTGATACTATTAAGCACCTTATCTCTGACTGGTACTGCGGTTGGTTCTTTCATGGAGAAATCTCAGTTATCCATCACAACCACTTATTATTTCTACTGGGAAACGTTTTTATTCACTACCTATCTGGGCACCCAGTTTGTATCTGCCTCTTCACCCTGAATAGGAGGATTTAAGAATTAGGCCTTAGGCAGCCTATAGTCTAATACAATTTTCAAAAGCAATTTTGGGCCGGCAGGTGGCAGCATGATGGTTAAAGGCGCTGGACTTCCACATGGCCAACCGTAGTTCAAAACCCAGACCTGGTGGCTCGCTTCTCATTTCCTCTCTCTTTCTCTGTCTGTGTCTCTAATGAACTTCAAAAAAATAAAATTAAAATAATGACAATGAATAAAATTAAATAAAATAATTCTTTTAGAAAAATAGTTGGGGACCAGCAGTTGGCGTAATGGCTATGTCGCTGAACTCCTATGTAGTCGACTGCAGTTCGAGTCCCTGACCCAGTGGCTTAAACTCAAGCCCGGCACGTATGCACGCACACCCAAGATCCCGAGAGGAGAACGGAGGAGAAGGGATTGCAGGGTGGCCATACCCCCCTGTGGGGTGATTTCTCACTTTCTGTCTCTCTGTCTCTGTCTTTCTGGCCAGCGCACACGCCCTATAGCAAAAACCTCTCAAAAAAAAAAAAAAAAAAGTCAAAGCTTTTTAGTTCCTACTCCTCAAACAATAAATAACTCGTAGCAATTTTCACTACTATATGAGAAAGAGACTCACATACTGGGACTCTGAGATGTGTTCCTTGGCACATTCTTTGCATCCTAATACTCGAAAATAAAGTTAACATCTAACAAAAGTTAGGCAATGCGCTCTGCTGTTGCGGGAAAGGCAATAGCTGCGGAAATCAACCGGGGTGGGCCTGCGGGTTCTATCACTAAGCACTCCGTGTGGGAGCTGGGGACAACCCTCTCCCCTTTCTGAGCCTCGATCTCCTCTACAGGACGAGATCCTGTCCTCCTAACGCGGCCAGGAGCAGAGACCCTGCAGACACAGGGCGGGCGCACCAACGCGAGCCAGAGCCTGGAGCCTGGAGACGCCAGGCCGGCCAAGCCGCTGACGGGGCCAGACCCCGCAGCCCCCGGACCGTGCAGCCTCCGCCCAGTCACCCATGGGGGGGCGGGGGCCGCGGGTCCTGGGAGAGAAGCCTCGCCCCAACGTCGCTGGACGGGGGAGAGGCCGGGAAGAGGCCACGTCTGCACAGCAGGGACAGCCCGGGTCCTTGCAGCCCGCGAGGCCTGGCCTGGGTCCGGTCCCAAGTAAGGAAAAGGGCCAGACCTGGGTCTCCACCAATAGAGGCGGGAGAACCCGTGGCCCGCAGCAGCATCTCCTACCCGCACTCACCGAGGAGGCCGTGACGTCCAGAGGCTTCTTCCTCCGGTCCATGGTCGCGCCGGGGTGTCCTGGCCCACGAAAATCCACTCTCCAAGGACCCTCGTACGCCCCATTGGCCGCTTTCCGACGCGACCGGAAGTGGAAGTACGCGGCGAGCGACACTGAGTTTGCGCACGTTAGTGACGTCAGTGCGCCATCTTGAAAAGGTCAGATGTGGCGCGTAGTCCGTTCGCCACCATATTGGGAAGGTCAGAGGGCGCCTCGGGTTGAATCTGACCACCAAGGAGCTCTTGAAGAGCGGAGGGTAAAAGGGCTAGTATCCGCGCCATCTTGAGAAGGGCTGCAGAGGTCTCGCACTGCAGTGGACGCCGGCTTGGTTGAAGAGGATCGGATGGGAGGGCGAGGACGGCGCCATCTTGGGGAGGGCAAAGGAAACAAGGAGCTTCACGGTGGAAACAAAAAGAGGGCCGACAGAACTTGAAGTATCTAGGGACCAGCAGGTGGCGTCGTGGTTAAGGGCGCTGAACTTCGACACGTTAAACAGTGATTCGAGTCCCGGACCTGGAGGCTTCCTTTCTCTCAGTCTGTCTTTCTCAAATAAATAAAATTAAATAATTCTTTAAAAAAAAAAAAAAAAAGAGAGAGACCTTAAAGTGTTTAGGGACCAGCAGGTGACATGGGTTAAGGTGCTGGACTCCCACATGGCTGACTATGGTTTGGTCCCTCTCTGGTCACATTTAAATAAATAAAGTTAAATAAAGTAACCCTTTAAAGAAAATAACTTGAGGGACCAGCAGTCAGCGTAATGGCTATGTCGCTGGACTCCCACGTAGTCTACCGCGGTTCGTGTCCCGGACCCGGTGGCTTAAAACTCACGCCGGGCGCGTGTGCGTGCCCAAGATCCCGAGAGGAGAATGGAGGAGAAGGGATTGCAGCATGGCCACCCCCCCGGGGGGTGATTTCTCCCTTTCCGTCTCTTGTTTCTCTCTGTCTGTCTGGCGAGTGCATACGCCCTATAGCAAAAACCTCTCCAAAACAAAAAGAAAGAAAGAAAATAACTTGAAATGTCCTTTGAAGACCATTGGGTGTCAGGCACTCTCAGGCACCGCCTGAATCTTTTCACACCTTGGTTAATTCCCACAAGAGTCATGGGATGGCCAGCAGATGGCGTGGTGGTTAAGGTACTGGACTCCCACATGATCGATCTTGGTTCAAGTCTTGGACCTTGTGGCTTGCTTTCTCACTTTCTCTCTTTCTCCCACTCTCTGTCTCTGTCTCTGTCTCTCTCTCTCTCTCTCTGGTGAGCATGAATGCCCTATGGCAAACTTAAAAAATAAATAAAAACTAAAATAAATAAATTTAAAAAAATAGTCCTGCCAGCAGGTGGCATGGTGGTTAAGGTGCTGGACACTTCCACATGGCCAACCACAGTTCAAGTCCTGTGGTTTACTTTCTCACTTTCCATCTCTGTCTCCCTCTCTGTCCCTCTCTGGTGAAATGTAAAAAATAAATAAAGTTAGATAAAATAGTTCTGTAAAAAGAAAAAAATTAAAGATATTGAGATGGAGAATTAGCCCAGAGTTCACAGGTAGGAAAATTGTCATTACAACCCTCCTTGTAATCGGGAGGCAGGAGGCTCAGTGTCCATGAGTGACATCAGGGAGGCTTTGGAGAAGGAAGATGGGACCATTGCCAAGGAATGCAGAGGGCCTGTAGTGTTATAGTTTAGTCACAGTCTACTCAGCGAGAACTAAGAGGACATCCAGACACAGTCAAATCACAGGAGCTCTTTATTTTTGGGGGGTGGGGAGTGGGAGGTTTTTACTATAGGACATGTGTGCTCGCCAGAAAGACAGAGACAGAGAGACAGAAAGTGAGAAATCACCCCCCAGGGGGGATGGCCACGCCGCAATCCCTTCTCCTCCATTCTCCTCTTGGGTTCTTGGGCATGCAGGCACACGCGCCCAGTATGAGTTTAAGCCACGGGGTCCGGGACTCGAACCATGGTTGACTACATGGGATTCCAGTGACATAGCCATTACACCAACTGCTGGTCCCACCTGGGGCATCTTTAGGGTTGGGGACTTTCTAATCCTTACACAGACACAGTGGCATCTTAGTGGTCTTCACGGCTCAGGGCAAGGGGTCTGGAGACTCTTACATACTAAGGAACATCTTAAGGTAGGGAGTTTCAGGTTACTTAGCAAAGACAGTAGGGGTGTTAATCACTCTGTTTACTCCAGGCAAAAGGAGAAGGCAAGCTTCCAATATGGAGAGGAGTTCAACATGGCGGAGCTTCTTCTTCACTAGAAGCTGGAAAAGACAGATGGATCCTCCTCTGGAAGGAGGGCAGCGTTGCCGACATGGTCTGTCTAGTAGACCGGGAAGGCTCGATTCAGACTTTACCCTCCGGCAGTACGCGAGAATACATGTGTGTTGTGTGAAGCTGCTTCATCTACGGGAATCTGTTATAGCAGTTAAAGGAAACTGATCCAACTGATAATGATGGTAGGAATAACACCTACTGCGTGTCAGACATGTGTGTAGCTGTTCTGTGGAGTATCTCACTTAATCCTTGTAAGCATCCCAGCGGTGAAAGCTGATGTCTACACAGTACAGAGGAGAAAATTGAGACTAAGAGGTTAAATGACATGCCAAACCAGACAGAGACTAATGTCAGATGGTAACTCAGGCCAGCTCTGTGGCCTGGGGGTTAGGGCAGCCAGATCCCACACAGCCAATTACAAGGTTCAAGTCCTGGCTTGAGAAACACCCTGGGCACACACGAATGGGTGCTCAAAATCTCTAAAGGAGGAAGAGATGGAGGAGAAGGGATTGTGGTACGACCATTCGCCACAGGGCTTGCCTTCTCCTCTCCCTCTCTCTGTCTGTTTCTCTCTGGTGAGCATCTGTACCCTCTAGCAAATAAATAAACACCACTGAGTTAATTATTTACATGCTATTTACTTGTAGAGAAGGGACCCAATATAGACTAACTTCACTTGAGCAAGCAAGTCAAGGGTTCACGTAGAAGAAGGAAGTGGGTCAGCAAGTGGCGGGGAGGTTCAGGTAGCTGGATTCCACGTGGCTACCAGTGCAGTTTGCATCCCGGACCTAGTGGCTTGAAAATCACTCCATGGGATCAGCAGTTAGCATAATGGCTATGTCGCTGGACTCCCACGTAGTCGACTGTGTTTCGAATCCCGGACCCGGTGGCTTAAACTCACGCCAGGTGCGTGTGTGTGCGTGCCCAAGATCCCGAGAGGAGAACGGAGGAGAAGGGATTGCGGCATGGCCATCCCCCTGGGGGGTGATTTCTCGCTTTCTGTCTCTCTCTGTCTTTCTGGCGAGCGCACGCGCCCTATAGCAAAAACCTCTCAAAAAAAAAAAAAGAAAATTTTTTCCCAAGAGTTTGTTCAACCAGAGTTCTTTTTCTTTGAAAGAATTATTTTATGTAACTTTATTTATTGATTTATTTTAATATGACCAGAGAGGGACAGAGTGAGAGAGAGAATGAGGAAGCAAGACTCGAACCTCAGTCGGCCACATGGAGTCCAGCGCCCTTAACCACCACACCACCTGCCGGCCCAAAAGAAGGAAATGTGAGCTGCGTTGTGTGGCCCAGAAGGCTGGGAGTGTAGCTGTCTCCGTAGACCGTGGTCAGGCATCGTGGTTGTCTCTGTCCTGGCTGTGCACGTCTGCACCGCCGCCCCATCACAAGTTCCCGCTAGTGTGGCTTCCGGCTGACTGATCCCCTGCAGGCCGGTGAGTCCCTCACCCCCGCCAGCCCCACACATCACGGTCTGCGGAAGCACAGAACACTCCGTCCTGGGGCCACAGGAAAGCCAGCCGGGCACCCTGTGGGCGCTCACACACCTCCTCCCCTCTCCCAGCTGGTCCATCCGGGCTGTGGACCTCCTGTGGCCATGACCTCCACCTCACAGACTGGCCAAGACCGGGCCACTCCAGAGTCATGCGCGCCCCTTCTATATTACCACCATGAGGATAGGGACTCGGAATCCTGAGCATGCTCCACTGATTCTGCGCATAATAAGCTGATAAGAAGCTTAAGCTAATATTTTCTGTAAGCTCCAAGCCATACGTGTAGAAAGCCACCCCCTGCCTTAGTGACAGGGCGTCGGCATGCATCTTCACCTGGTTTACGAACACATGGCTCCTCCCGTATATACCTACACCACCCCATCGCATCCTTTCCTATACCGTGTGTTCTCCAGAGCTGGTCGGCATTACGGACAAGCCCTCTCAGACTTGGGCTCCGCCAGAACACCAGGCCACGCTCTTTTTTTTTGGAGAGGTTTTTGCTATAGGGCGCGTACACTAGGCAGAAAGACAGAGACAGACAGAAGAAATCACTCCCCAGGGGGGATGGCCACACCGCAGTCCCTTCTCCTCCATCCTCCTCTCGGGATCTTGGGCACGCACGCACACGCGCCCGGCGTGAGTTTAAGCCACCAGGTCCGGGTCTTGAACCATGGTCGACTACATGGGAGTCCAGCGACATAGCCATTACGCCAACTGCTGGTCCCTGGGGCACATTCTCTTTCCAGTGCGTTGTCTTCTTTTATTTTTAGAGAGATTTTTGGTATAGGGTGCATGCACTCGCCAGAGAGACAGGGAGACATAGAGAGAACGAAAGCTAGAAATCACCCCCAGGGGGGATTGGTCATGTGGCAATCCCTTCTCCTCCATTCTCCACTGGGATCTTGGGCACGCATGCACTCGCGGCCGCCATGAATTTTAAGTTACTGGGTCTGGGATTCGAACCGCTGTCAACTATGTGGGAGTCCAATGATGTAACTGTTTTGCCATCTGCTGGCCCCAGTGTGTCGTCTTCTAAACTGGGCTTGGGCCACAGTATCTCACACAAAGGCCTGGGTTTGTTCTGGAAGAAAGGGATAGACAAGACCACTGTAGCCTGGTGGAGGAAAGATCAGGGCTTCCACCGGCCGTGCCCCATTGGCTCCCTTGAACATTTACGTCCCCCTTCTGAGCCTCGGCTTCCCTACCCAGTGGGGCGGAGGGTGGCTTGCACACTGCACACACGTGCGTGCACCACTCCCAGGATACAGTTTTGCTTCGCGCTGGCTTCCTCGCAGCAGAAGGCGTGAGCGTGAGCGACACAGTCTGTGTTATGACACTGCATATTTTGCCGGGTTTCCAGCTCCGGTTTGTCCTCACCCCTGCTGAGTCCCCAGGGGGGTGGGCAGGGGGTGGGAGATTATCTTCTTCCTTCTCATCTTTGAGGGATTTCAGTTGCCTGTCAAATTTCCTAGGAGCTTTAAGTAAGAGGGAGAAAGGAGATCTTCTAAAACAGTTATTTCCCCGTGAGCACGGCGCCAAGCCACGCTCTTATTTTGAATGACCTGCCGCCGTTTTCCAACGCGGAGTCTCTGAAGGACGCGATTACAGGCTGGACTGACCCACGGAGCCTTGCGCTGCTTTTGAAACGTTTTAATCATGGCTAAGTCAAGAGGCTTAATTTAGTCCAGAGCCTGGTTGGCATGCAAAGGATTTTTCTGCATATCCTGTTTCCTCTAACTAAAAATGCATCCCCCCTCCAGTCCCTTAACCTTTGTTCCAGCTCCAGCCCCGCTGTCTCCGACAATAAATTACTCAGCAGCGATGAATTAGCCGAGTCCAATGTGTGAAAAAAGATTAGGTTGGACCTAAGAAAATTAGGTTTTAAGCAAGCGCTCAGGAGGAGGCATCTGGGCTGACAAAGAAGCCAGCCTTTCTCAGCGTCAGGCGTGAAATCTGCTGTTGGCATTATCTCAAGGAGTCCCGCAAAGCGCTTCCGGGCAGGGGGCAGGTGCTACTATGCTCATGTTGTAGATGAGGAAACGGAGATGTACAGGAGGTAAATTCCGGGGCCAGCAGGTGGCGTGGTGGTTAAGGTGCTGGACACTCCCACATGGCTTACCACAGTTCAAGTCCTGGACCTGGTAGCTTGCTTTCTCACTTCCCCCTTCTCTGTCTCTCTCTGTTAAATTAAAATAAATGAATGAATAAATAAAATTTTTTTTAAAAAGGAGGTAAATTCCAAGCTCACCTGCTGGTCTGGTCCTGGGATCTGAACCAAGGCACCCATTCATTCATTCCAGGACCTCACACCGCCCTCCCCCACCAGGCCAGACTGTTAACTGTGCATTTATTCATCCGTGGATCCTACCAGGGAGAGAGGAATTTTTTTTTTTTTTTAAAGAAATGTTTCACTGTAGGCCATGCGTGCTTGCGAGAAATCACCCCCTGGGTGGATGGCCACATTCAATCCCTTGTCCTCCATTCTCCTCTGGGGATTTTGGGCACACATGCACACGTGCCTGGTGTGAGTTTTAAATTGCCAGGTCCAGGACTCAAACCGCGGTTGTCTACGTGGGAGTCCAGCACCTAAGCCACTATTCCACCTGCTGGTCCCAGGGAGAGGGGGATTTTAAGGAGCTGGCCCCAGAATATTTCTGCAGGAGGGGCCTGTTACTGGGTCATTTCAAGCAGAAGTGGCTGAGGGTGGTGGCCAGGAGGCCTGACCACAGGAGCCGGAGCTGGACAAGGGCCACTGCACATGGTCACCCGGCCACTGGAGAATGCAGCTGCGCAGGAGTCTGGATAACAGAATGGAGAACAGAGCCTGAGGCCACAGCTGAACCCCGAGGTGCTGGGAACTCCGCAGCCTCAGGGAAGCTCACAGCAGCCGCTGAGAGCTGCCTCCTAAGGGCCTCGCCGTGTCCGAGCCGCCCCCAGCCCGGCCATGGAGACAGCTGGGAGGGAGGGGCGCCATCTCCACCACAGCTCAGGGACCTCACCAGGCGGGTCGAGAGCCACGTCCTTTCAAAGTCCTGAAGCCGAGCGAGAAGTTGCAAGGACAGGACGGGATGGAGGTCGAGGCAGGGACCTGTGGGAGGCTGCGCACCAGCGAATATCGCTGGTTTCTCAGAAAGCAAACAATTACACAATGCCAAAGGCCACAATTGGTTCCCTTCAAAAAACCTGACCTTCGAAACCTTGCTCTGATTGGCCACTAGAATCCCTCAGATTTGCATATCCGGCACCTCATGATTGGTCCCAAAGCAACCAATCATAACCCACTTTTTACAACCAATCATAACCCACCTTTTACAACCAATCACGGCCCACCAGCATGTATATAACCATGATGCCTGGCCCAAAATCGCCAGACGACCCGGAGGACCCTGATGAGTTGTAACACTGCATCGTATCCGGAAGACCCTGAAGAGTTGTAACACCACGTCATCTCTGGACGACCCTGAAGAGCTGTGACATCACACCATCTCCGTGCTGCTCACAATAGACGACATGACCCTGAAGAGTTGTAACACTGCGTCGTCTCCATGTTGTACTGTGCTGCCCACAATAAACGGACGACCCTGAAGACACTGTGTCGTCTCCATGTTGTAACACTGTGCTACTTGTCCCGGCTCTCACTCCTTCCCTCAGGAAACCTGTTCGACTGTCCCCCCGGGTTGGGACAGGGACCCTGCAGTGCCCGGCGGGAGTCTAGAGGGTCACCCAGGGGAGCCTGACACTAGGGAAAAGCAGAGAGAGCACAGGCTGGAGGAAGCCCAGCCGCTGGCCCCTCCCAGCCTGCGTTAGTTTCCCAGAGCCACGGTCACAGAGTATCTGTGGCTTACACCACGGAAGGGGGCTGTCCTGCAGCTCTGGAGGCTGGAAGTCGGATCAGGCCCTGCAGGCCACGCCTCCTCAGCCTCCCCCCACGTCTCTGTCTTTACGTGGTCTTCGTCATATAAGGACATGGGTTATCTGGGATTGGGGGCCCACTCTGCTCCAGTGCGACTTCATCTTTTTTTCTTTTAATTTCAGGTTTTTGCCGGAGAGTAAATGCACTTGCCGAAGAGAGACAGTGAGAAGGAAAGTGAGAAATCACTCCCCGGGGGGATGGTCACACCACAATCCCTTCTCCTCCAGTCTCCTCTCGGGATTTTGGGCATGCACACAAATGCACCCAGTGTGAGTTTCAAGCTGCCAGGTCTGGGACTCGAACCATAGTCAGTCATGTGGGAGCCCAGAGACAAACCATTATGCCACCTGGTGGCCCCACGGGACCTCATTTTTTTTTTTTTTTTGGATAGGTTTTCGCTATGGGGCGCGTGCGCTCGCCAGACAGACAGAAAGAGACATAGAGACAGAAAGTGAGAAATCACCCCCCCCCCAGGGGGGATGGTCACACTGCAATCCCTTCTCCTCCATTCTCCTCCTGGGATCTTGGGCACGCACGCACACGCACCTGGCATGAGTTTTAAGCCACCGGGTCCGGGAGGCGAACCGCGGTCGACTGCGTGGGAGTCCAGCGACATAGCCATTACACTAACTGCTGGTTCCCGGGACCTCATTTTTTAAAAGTTTTTTTTAAAGAATCATTTTCTTTATCTTTATTTATTTTAATTTGACCAGAGAGAGACAGAGTGAGAGAGAGAGAGAGGAGGAAAGTGAGAAAGCAAGTTACCAGGCCAGGGACTCAAACCACTATCAGCCATGTGGGAGTCCAATGCCCTTAACCATCACACTACCTGCCAGCCCTATATGATTTCTTTTTGTTTTCAAGAATTATTTTTAATTTTATTTATTGATTGATTCATTTTTTAAAAAATTTTGACCACAGAGAGAGAGAGGAAATGAGAAAGCAAGCCACCAGGTCTGGGTTTTGAACCGCGGTTGGCCATGTGGTAATGTCCAGCGCCTTAACCACCACGCCACCTGCTGGTCCCAGTGACCTCATCTTAATTACATCCGTAGCTCCCGTGTTCCACCTAAGGTCATATTTAGAGGTGTTGGGGACGGACGTCAACATCTCTGTTTGGGGAAGGGGTTGCAGAGGTCACAATTCAACCCAGGTCAGGCCCCAGTGCCAGTCTTGGAAGAGCTGCTTGAGGCTCACAGACCCGGGTGGGAGGAGAGGGCTGAGACCGCCGCCACAGAGAGCCAAGAGTCACTAAGAAACAGCAGCCGAGGGGCCAGCAGATGGCACAGCAGCTGCGTCACTGGACTCCCACCTGGCTAAACACTGTTCGAGTCCAGGTCCGGTGGCTTGAAACTCACACCAGACGCATGTGCGTGAACGCCGAAGATCCCGGGAGGAGAAAGGAGGAGAAGGCATTGCGACATGGCCATCCCCCCAGGGGGTGATTTCTCACTTTCCCTCTCACTGTGTCTGTCTCTTTCTCTCCCCAGCAAGAACATGCACCCTAAGGGCAATAAACCTCTGGGAGGAAAAAGAAAACAACACAGCAGCCATGGGCCAGGTCTCGTATTGCTCAAGAGAAGTTGGATCCACACCAGCCTCGGTTTAAACTCCAGCGCAGCCATCCCGAACCCAGGACCCAGCAGGCTGGAGGGTGAGGAGGAGACTGAGCCGACCTGGCCCCATGCAGGCTGCTCTTCTGTCTCACGCTCTAGCTCTCACGTGGGCACCCACGCGCCGTCATGGATAACACCGAAAAGAGAAGTGATAGTGCTGGGTGGCTGGCTCAGGGCAGAGGTGGGATAAGACGATGCTGCTGGTGGGACCAGCAGTTAGCGTAATGGCTATGTCGCTGGACTCCCATGTAGTCGGCCCCGGTTCGTGTCCCGGACCCGGTGGCTTAAACTCACCCCGGGTGCGTGTGCGTGCGTGCCCAAGATCCCAAATAGAGAATGGAGGAGAAGGGATTGCGGCGTGGCCATCCCCCCAGGGGGGTGATTTTTCCCTTTCTGTCTCTCTGTCTCTCTGTCTTTCTGATGGGCGCACACATCCTATAGCAAAATCCTCTCCAAAAAAAAAAAAAAAAAAAAAGATGGTGCTGTGTGTGCGCCCCCATCCAGGCTGGGCCCCTCCCCCAACAAGACAAGGGAGGAGACAAACTTTTCTTGGAGCCAGGATTGCACGTCAGGAGGAGAGGGTGGGGTGGGGTGGGGAGGGGAGGAGGGCTGAGTTGGACGGGGCACGGAGGATTCTGGCTGGACTTGCAGTTTGCCCAGCAGCCTGGGGAGAGCAGTGTGGGACAGCCAGCTGCAGCAGGGGTGCCCCCATGGACAGCCGGGAGCACTGAGGTTGGAGAGGAGTCTGGAGGGAGGCAGGAAGGAGGGAACTCCACCTTCTGGTGCCTCACGGGCCCCTAGGGGCCATGAGACGGAAGATGGGAGCCATGGATGGTGCTGTGCAGGGCCTCATGGCCGCCAGGTCGGGAGGAGACCGCTTCAGCCACAACAGTTCCGTCTGCAGGTTTCCGGCTGACATAGGAAAGGGAGCCTTGTACGCGGGGACTTCAGCAAGTTCCTGGGAAATGGAATTAAAGAACGAGTTAAGGAGCCAGGTGGTGGCGTGTGGTCGGACACAGTGCTGTGCCAGGCTGACCCCCGGGGTGGGGTCCTGGTTCACGACAACAGGAAACCTTCTGGAATATGCTGGAATGCACGTGCCTACGATCCAGGGCTGGCTGAGGATGGGGCAGGTCGGGGCATCAGGACCCCTTTGAGGCTGTTAGTCTGTCTCCTTATCTGTGTCTTGGTTTTTCTCTTTCACTCAGAATAAATTTTTAAAAATTTTAAAAGTATGGGGCCAGCAGGTGGTGTGGTGTCTGAGGGTACTGGATTCCCACATGGCTGACCACAGTTGGAGTCCTGAGCCTGGTGACTTGGTTTCTTGCTTTCTCTCTCTCTGTCTCTGGTCAAATTAAAAAATAAATAAGTAAATTAAGGAAAAAAATGTTTAAGATTAAATTTAAAAGTATGAGTTTATTATGGTGCAAAAATGTTATGAAATCCATGCATAGTTTTCAATAATACATATTTTTAAAGTTGATTTATTTCTTTTTTAAAAGTACTATTCATTTAATTTTTCTTATTATTTAATTTGCTATAGAGCACATGGGCTCACTAGAGAGACAGTGCAAGTGAGAGAAAGTAAGACACCAAGCTACCAGGTCTAGGACTTAAACCGCAGTCAGCCATGTGGGAGTCCAGCATCCTTAACCACCACGCCATCTGCCAACCCCAATAAACATTTTATAAAAGAATTATTTTATTTAACTTTATTTTAATTTGACCAGAGAGGGACAGAGAGAGAGAGAGAAAGCAGGCCTCCAGGTTCGGGACTTCGGCCATGTGGGAGTCCAGCACCCTTAACCACCACGCCATCTGCCGGCCCTCCAATAAACATTTTTTAAAAAAAGATTTTTGCCTTAAGGTGTGTATGCTTGCTGGAGAGATAGAGACAGTGAGAGGGAAATCACGAAATCGCTCCCCAGGGTGGATGGCCACGCCACAATCCCTTCTCCTCCAGTTTCCTCCTAGAATCTTGGGCATGCACACGAGCTGGGTGCGATTTTCAAGCCACTGCGTGCAGGACTTGAGCCACTGTTGGCCATGTGCAAGTTTCCAGATGTAAGTTAAAACATTGTAGATTGCCAAGGTAGTGCAGAGCTCCCCTGTCAATGCCCCCAGTTTCCACTGTTGTAACATCTAGCATTCCTTCATTATACTGAACCACGTACAGCCCGGCGTGGCCCATTGCTGTTAATTCAATTCCACACTTTCATGAATGACACCATTTTTTCCCGATGTTTTCTGCACCAGGATTCTACCCAGGACTCACTGCATTTGACAGTTATGTGTCCTTAGTCTCCTCTGTTAAGAGTTTCTCAGCCTTTCCTTGTTTTGATGACAGTGTCGGCTTTAAGCAGTCCTCCTCTGGCTATTTGTAGACTGTCCTTCTATTCGGATTTGTCTGATATCACCATTTGAAGGGGATTAGGAGTGTGGGGGAGGCGCCCACAGAGGTGAAGGTGTCTCCGTCACGTGGAATGTGGGCGCATGCTGTTGAAATGACATCTCACAGATGACCACAATCCCTTGGCTCAGGCAGTCTCTGCAAAGTGGTTTTCTCCTTTCTTATTGGGATCCTCTCGGCAGAACGTGATTTTTTGAGTGGGCGGGGGGGGGGGGAGGCTAAGGATTAGAAATAAATGTAAAAATAAACACACAAAGACATACAAGTATAGAAAAGCAAAGATTGGGTGGACCCAACTTCTCTGATGGAGATAGCCTTGAACCAGTCCCAGGTTTATTCTTTTAAAGGGCAGAAAAGTGGGGGAAGAGGAAATGAAATGCAAAGCCAATTATTTTTGTGTATTTTTTTCTTGATTTTTAAATAAAGAATTATTTTATTTATTATCATTAGTATTATTTTCCAGTTTGATCAGAGAAGGACAGAGAAAGAGAGAGAGGGGAAACGAGAAAGCAAGCCACCAGGTCCAGGACTCAAACTGCAGTCGGCCAGATATGAGTCCAGTGCCTCTAACCACCAGACCACCTGCTGGCTCCCAAAGCCAGTTGTTTTCAGATGTAAATCTGCTGAAAATGTGAGGACAACTGATGCCATGTAGTCTGTCTGATGCCATGTAGTTTGCCATGTAGCAACTTCCTTTAACCTGATACTGCTCTGCAGTTTCAGTTATCTAGCACATTCTCATGCAAATTGCTGTCACTGCCATGCAAATGGCAGCTTAGGGAACTGTGTTTCTGCATGTGTCTAAAGGTCCCCATGTTTGCTCAGATAGGCCACTCTCCACACCTTCCCCTACCAACTCCCTGGATGCAAGCCACCTATAGCAGCCCACTTTTAAGGGGTGTGTTAAACATTTTTTAAATTCAAAATTATTTTATGTATTTTAGTTTAGCTTTTGTTTGTTTGTTTGTTTGTTCAGTGAGAAAGAGAGAAGCACCCCAATAGGGTCTTTATGACACAATCCACCCCCAGCCTTACCCAGCGAGGATTGTGGACACATGTGCACCTGATATGTGCAAGGCGGCCTCAGGACACAAGCTTATGACCCACCCCCCTTCATGGTCTGGCATCACAGGACCTGGCATTACTGATGCACCAACATCTAGATCTAAACTGCCATTTTAGTTGACGAATGATTTCATATCTTTTGAGGCACAATGTGATGTTTTGATATGTGCTTACTACTGGAATGATGTATAGGCTAATTAACAAACCCATTACCTCACTTCGTGTTTTGTTTCTAGTTAAAACTTTTAAAATCAGGGCTGGCAGGTGGCATGGTGGTTAAGGGAGCTGGACTCCCACATGGCCAACTGTGGTTCAAGTCCTGGACCTGGTGGCTTGCTTTCTTACTCCCCCCCCCCCCCCCGCCGGTCCTTCTCTAGTCAATTACCCCCAAGGGGGAATGACCATGCTGCAACCCCTTCTCCTCAATTCTACTTTTGGGATTTTGGTCACACACATACATGTGCTTGGAATGCATTTCAAGTGAGTGGGTCCAGAACTCAAACCATGGTCGGCCATGTGGGAGTCCAGTGCTTTAACCCCTACACCACCTGCCGGCCCCCTTTCATAGTTTGAAGTATACTGCACATTACGAGCTACAGCTGCCGTCCTGTGCACTAGCTCACTGAAGCTTCTCCCAGCATCTGCCTGCAGCTTGGTAGCCTTGACCAGCAAGCCCCTTTCCCCGTCCACACTACTCCACATGCCTGCAACCACCACTGTCCTTACTCCTCTGAGCTTGACTGTTTTAGATTCCACATATGAAGGCAATCATGTGGTATTTGCCCTTCCGTGTCTTGTTTATTTCACGTCGTGTGATGCCCTCCGGGTTCATTCTCTGGCTGACTCTTACAGTCTAATCAGCAAGACATAGGGCATCCAGACATAGCCAAATTATCGGAGTCTTGATTGATTAAGCTGGTGGCATACAGGGGGTGAGGGGTGCTTATAAAGGCCAAAACCACATTAGGGTTGATGTGGCAGGACCAATAACCATTGAGAAGGGGGAAGTCTCCACAAGGGGAAGGAGTGACCTCGCACACACATTTATACAGAAGCAAAATTAAGCACTGCTACCTGTGGCATCTTTAGGGTTGGGAACTTTCTAGTCCTTACACAAACATAATGGAATCCTAATGGTCTTCATGGCTCAGAGCAAGGGGTCTGGTGATTGATTATTACATGGTAAGGAACATCTTAAGGTAGGGAGTTTGGGGTTATTTAGCAAAGACGGTAGGAGTGTTTTTTAATTATTATCATTTTATTTAGCTATTTATTTATTTATTTATTTAAATTTGACCAGAGAGGAACAGAGTAAAAGACAGAGAGAATGAGCCAGAGAGGGAAAGTGAGGAAGCATGTCACCAGGTCCAGGACTTGAACCGTGGTTGGCCATGTGGGAGTCCAACGCCCTTAACCACCACACCACCTGCCAGCCCAGACAGTAGGCATGTTAATCACTCTGTTGACTCTAGGCAAAAGGAGAAAGCAGGTTTCCAATATTAAGAGGAGTTCAAGATGGAGGTGCTCCTGCTTTACTGCTTCAGCTCGTTTTCCATCGTGCGGGGGTGCCAGTCTGTATCCATCCACCTGGCGATGACACCTGGGTTGTATCCATGTCTTGGTGATTGGGAATAATGCTGGTGAACATGAGAGATTTGATAGCAATAAATGCCTGCATCCAAAAAGAGGGAAGCTCTCAGGGCCAGCAGGTGGTGTAGTGGTAAAGGTGTTGGAGTACTACATGGATGAACATGGTTCAAGTCCTGGAGCCGGCGGCTTGAAACGCACACCAAGCACATGTGTGTGTGTACCCAAAATCCCAGGAGGAGAATGGAGGAGGAGGGATTGCAGCATAGCCTTCCCCCAGGGGATGATTTCTCACTTTCCCTCTCTCTGTCTCTCTCCAGTGAGTGCATGCACCCCAAGGAAAAAAGAAACCCCAAAAACCCTTGGACCAGCAGATGGTGTAATGGTTACATTGCTGGACCTCCACGTAGTCAACTGCAGGTCGAGCCCTGGACCCAGTGACTTAAAACTCACACCAGGTGCTTGTGCGTACGTGCCCCAAATCCCAAGAGCAGAATGGAGAAGGGATTGTGACATGGCCATCCCCCACCGGGGGGGGGGGGGGGTGATATCTCACTTTCTGTCTCTCTGTCTCTCTCTGTCTCTCCAGCAAGCACACATGCCCAATAGCAAAAATCTCTCTCAAAAAAAAGAAAGAAAGAAAGAAAGAAAAGAAAAGAAAAGAAAAGAAAAGAAAAGAAAAGAAAAGAAAAGAAAAGAAAAAAGGAGAACAAATTGAACCCAAAATCAGTGGAAGGAAGGAAATGAGAAAGATCAGCCCTTTGTGGACTTGAGCTCGTTTGGTTTTCACGATGACCTGCCCTGGCAGGTGTGTTGTCGTCTGCATTTTGCAGACGAGGAAACCAAGGTTCAGGGAGGTCCATTGTCCCACCCGAGGGGCAGCTCCTCGCCCTGCACCCACTGCCTCTGCCGGAGAGGGCTCCTGGACCTGCCTGTGCCCTGGCTCACCAGCTTCTCTGCCTTGGCCCTGCCGCCCTTGCCCTGCATCTGTCCAGAGGGGGAAACAGTCCAAGTTCCTCGACGGTCTTTATAAAGTTCATGGAATGTGCACATGCCAAAGAAACTATTGAGGGATTTGGAATTTTTTTTAAATAGATTTTTTTGCTATAGAGCATGTGTGCTTGTTAGAAAGACAGAGACAGAGACAGAAAGCAAAATATCAACTCCAGGGGGGAAGGTCATGCCGCAATCCCTTCTCCTCCATTCTCCTCTCGGGATCTTGGGCACGCGTGCACTTGCACCCAGCGTGAATTTTAAACTACCAAGTCCGGGACTTGAACTGCAGTCGACTGTGTGGGAGTACAACGATGTAACCACTATGCCATCTGCTGGTCCGGAAATTTTTCTTTTTCTGATAGTGCATGTGTACACAGACAAGCGGGCTGGGTGAGGCAGGGGCACCCTCAACAGGCTCTTGCTGCACTCAATCCCCTACCCCAGTCCTCTGGGTCCTCAGGGTCCTGGGAACCCACACACCCACATTTGGTGTGTTTTCAAGCAACCTGGGGACTTGAACCCACTGGCCAGATGGCTCCTGGCCCTGCAAAGCCCTAATGTTATTGCCACACCACCACGGGGGGCAGGATTTCTGAATTTTTTGTACCACGAGGAATTTGTACTTTGGTTTTTTGTTTTGATCCTCAAGATGATATTTATTTTCTTTAGTCTTTCATTTCTTTTTTTAAAAATAATTATGTAATTTTATTCATCGTCATTATTTTATTTTATTTTTTTGAAGTTGACCAGAGAGAGACAGAGAGGGAAGGAATGTGAAAAAGCAAGCTGCCAGGTCCAGGACTCAAACCACGGTCAGCCATGTGGGAGTCCAACTGCCCTAACCATCACGCCACCTGTCAGCCCTGCTTCATTTCTTTTAAATAAACATTGGCAGCAACCGGTTCCCCCCAACATGGAGTCTTGTAACCCAGGTCTTACCTGAATCAGGATGAGAGAGTGGTGGGTCCAGGTGGGGCTGCTGGCGGTGCCACTGCTGGCCGCATACCTGCATATCCCGCCTCCTCAGCTTTCTCCTGCTCTTCACTCCTGGAAGTCTTCAGGCAAATTTTTTACCTACAAGGGACTGCGCATCTTCTACCAAGATTCTGTGGGTGTGGTTGGAAGCCCGGAGATCGTTGTGCTTTTACATGGCTTCCCAACATCCAGCTATGACTGGTACAAGATTTGGGAAGGCCTGACCCTGAGGTTTCATCGAGTAGTTGCCCTTGATTTCTTAGGTTTTGGCTTCAGTGATAAACCGAGACCACATCACTATTCCATATTTGAGCAGGCCAGCATCGTGGAGGCACTTTTGCGACATCTGGGGCTCCAAAACCGCAGGATCAACCTCCTGTCTCATGATTATGGAGATATTGTTGCTCAGGAGCTGCTCTATAGGTACAAGCAGAACCGTTCTGGTCGGCTTACCATAAAGAGTCTCTGTTTGTCAAATGGAGGTATCTTTCCTGAGACTCACCGTCCTCTCCTCCTCCAAAAGCTACTCAAAGATGGAGGTGTGCTGTCACCCATCCTCACTCGGTTGATGAACTTCTTTGTATTCTCCCGAGGTCTCACCCCAGTCTTTGGGCCGTACACTCGACCCTCTGAGAGTGAGCTGTGGGACATGTGGGCAGGGATCCGCAACAATGATGGGAACTTAGTCATCGACAGTCTCTTACAGTACATCAATCAAAGGAAGAAATTCAGAAGACGCTGGGTGGGAGCTCTTGCCTCTGTAACTATTCCCATTCATTTTATCTATGGGCCACTGGATCCTGTAAATCCTTACCCAGAATTTTTGGAGCTGTACAGGAAAACGCTGCCGCGGTCCACAGTGTCGATTCTGGATGACCACATTAGCCACTATCCACAGCTAGAGGATCCCATGGGCTTCTTGAATGCATATATGGGCTTCATCAACTCCTTCTGAGCTGGAGAGTAGCTCCCCTGTGTTACCTCCCCTACTCCCTTATCTGTTGTGTATTCCACTTAGGGAGAAATGCCCAAAGAGGTCCTGGCCATCAAACACTATTCTCTCACAAAAGTCCACTTTCCTCACATTGGTGACCAGTATAAAGGAAAAAGCAGCAGGAGCTCCAATTCTAAGGGTTGACATAATAGCCCACCTCCCATGTGATACCTGATCGAGTGTATGGACTTGTGTCTGTCTTTGTGTTATTCTATGACTCACCACTACAGAGAGACAGAAGTTCTTTGCATAAAAGATTTTTTTAACACTTCTGTGGACTTTTCTGAAATACTTAGAAGTGCTTATTTCTGGCCAAACCCCAACTGGAATCCTACAGTAAAGAACGAGGAAGGAGGGTCTCCTAACCTCATTTTGAATGGCTTTAAGGGCACATGCTTTTTTAAAGTTCTCTGAGTAACATGGCTTCAAGTGAAAATGAGTCTCCCTTATAATTTTGGATTTATTTTGATCAGCTGCTTTTAATTATAGACATCTTATTAAAATAGGTATTGGTTTAAATGAGGTAGTATTCTAAGTATGTTTAGAGGTTAAGACTGTGATTTACCTACACGTTACATATATTTTTTAGATTACTAAACCAGCAGACCCTTACTCTGTCAGAGTAGTGAACCTTACTAAACATGTTTAATTTCTCAGTAAACTGAACTAAATCTAAACAACAGAATTTCCTAAAATCACTGGACATTAAGGACCAATTGCATTCTGTGCCAGAGATTTCCTGTTATTAGCTGGAAAGACCAGTTCTGACAGCAAATAGCAGTCCGACTCCTCATACCTCAGTGCATAGAAGCATGTCCCTCCTGAACTAGAGCGGAGGGGAGGGGATTGTGGTGCAGTCCTCATCACCATGCTGAATGTACATTGATTCTTTTCACGACAATTGCTTAACTTCCCATTGGCTGTCCCAGAGAGACTGTCTCATGTAGTTTCAGCAGTTCCTGTACTTTATAGACAGGAAGGTTCCAGAAACTATAAGAACAAATTCTGAAAGACCTATAAGCAAATGGTGCTGAATACTTTTTTTTTTAAGCCACAGTTTCATTGTTTTAGTCAAAGCAGGATTATTAAGTGATTAGTTTAAATTCTTTTTTTTTTTATTAGCAACGTCAAGTATAACAACTTATAAACTGGAATAAGTGTTTATTTTCTATTAATAAAAATGAATTGTGACAAAAGTGGACTCTGGCTTCCCCTCCCCCCAAACCCTCTGGGATAAAATTTTCCAACATTGCCAGGAACTTTTAGACACACATTAAATTAAAGAATAAAGTTAAGCAGCTGGAGTTTTGGATAGTATTTGATTTTCAAGATCACCCAAAGCTGCACTGTCATACCAAAGCTGACCAATTGTAAGAAAAAAACAAAAACAGAAAAACCCCATGCACAAGGACAGACATTTGCTTGATCTGCTGGCTCAGGGCCAAACATTTAATTTGCTTCTCCAAAGTCATCTTTAAGAAGTGTAAGTCTGTGAAATTCATGCCACTAGCCTAAAAGCCCACCGACAGTGAAGTGTACATCAACTTCTTGCCCAGTAAGACCTTAGCCAACAGAAGCCAAGATAACATCTACAGGTGTGCTCTCTTTGCTTCTGACAGTCACCTGCATGGTCACTCCATCTGCTAAGGCCAGCCTGGACCTGACCAATAAATCATAGCCACCTCTGAATATACCTGAGAAAAAAGTGAAAATGATGTTAAGAACTCAGAAAGTCCGAATGAAATTCCTCATGCTCTGCCTGCAAAAAAAAAAATAAATAAAAAAAATAAACATTGGCCTTCGGGCTAGCAGGTTAAAGGTGCTAGATTCCCATATGGTTGACCACAGTTTGAGTCTTGGACCTGGAGGCTTGCTTTCTCACTTTCCCTTTCCCTCTCTCTGTCTCTGTCTCTGTCTCTATCTCGTCAAATTGAAAAATAATAACAAATGGAAATAAATAAATAACTAAATCTTAAAAACAGCAACAACACACTGGCCTTCTACTTTAATTCCAGCTTCCCAGGAACCCGCTGGAGTCCCTCCTGCGCGCTTGTACTTGATAGAAAGCAACCGCTGAATATCACATCCCTCTCTGCAGACACTCACGTCCCGGGTCTGGGCCTGAGCTATTGATTGCAAATGCCCCAGGGCCACTTTAATTTCCTGCCTGGTCTAGATGGGCACAGATAGAGACCACGAGTTGGCTGCCGGGCGCCCACGGGGAGGCGAGCTGCGGCGTCTGACAGGAGGGCCCATGGCGATGGCTATCTCCCTCCTGGAGAGGCAGCCTGCAGGGAAGTGGGAGGCCAGGCCTGGCTCCGAGGGTTTGGCAGGCGGGGAGCGAGGTCAGGGTCTTAAAAGAGGAGCGAGTTGGCACTGCCCGTGTGGCAAACAGGACCCTCAAGTAAGGGGGAAGCGGAAGCTGCCGGGGACAACGGCTCTGTTCACAAGGACACGCACGCCACCTTCCATCCCACGGAGCCTCCACCCGGCACCCCAATTCCGCCTTTCTCCCCAAGAGCTCATCATAAAACATCAGCATGGGGCCAGCAGGTGGCATGGTGGCTAAGGTATGAGCCTCTCACATGGTCGACCATGGTTTGAGTCCCAGGTCTGGCTTGCTTTTCTTTTTTGTCTCTGGTGAGAATGTGTGCCCTATAGCAAATTAAAAATAATAATAATAAACATAATTAAATATATAAATAATTTGTTTTTTAAATAAAATGATAGTGTGCAGGGACTCGACTGTCCCCATGCTTTCGTGAGTGTTTTCAATATTCCAAATACGCCTTATACCAGGGGCTTCAGAATATTCATGGAAAATAGAATGAAAACACAAGTTTATTTTGTGCAAAAACTTTAGAGAGTTATGCACGGTGCTTTTTAAAAAATATTATTTTATTTAACTTTATTAATTTATTTACTTATCTTTTAATTTGACCAGAGAGGGACAGAGCAAGAGAGAGAAGGAAAGTGAGAGAGCAAACCACCGGGTCTGGGACTCGAACCGCGGTCAGCCACGTGGGAATCTCTCTCTCTTAACCACCGTGCCACCGGCCGGCCCCACCACGGTTTTTTTCCTAACATGCACTTCCCATGCTGGGAATGGCATGGCGCGCTCTTCATATGGCATCCCATTTAATCCTGACAGCAACCAGTGAGGACTCCTCTGCCTGGTTTTGTTTTGCTGTTTTTTAAAGAATTATTTTTATTTAACTTTATTTATTTAATTATTTATTTACTTTAATTTGACCAGAGAGGGACAGAGTGAGTGAGAGAGAGAGAAAGAAGAGAAAAAGTGAGAAAGCAAGCCTCCAGGTCCAGGACTTGAACTGCGTGTGGCTATGTAGGGAGTCCAGTGCCCTTAACCACCATGCCACCTTCCGGCCCCCCTCCTCTGCCTATTTTACAAATGAGGACATGGAGGCTGGGAGCGTGAAGTGACTCACAGACCAGGGCAGAACCAGAATTCGAGTCCAGGGTGTCCGACCACGAAGCCTCTGGTCTTTCTACCCATAATCCTCTACTCACTCATGTCCGCCAGCGTTTCTGACCCCTCGCACGTGGGCCAGCCACTGGGGTGTGCTGTTTGTCCTCACGTTTCAGGGGGGCACAGACCCACCCCACAAGGTAGCCGGCACATCACGCCAGCACGTCGGGTCATGGCTGTGAAAAACTCACGGTGACGAGGTGACAACAGAGCAAAAGGGCGTGGTACAAGGGGACTCTCACAGGCTGTGGCCAGGGAAGGTGTCCCGGAGGAGGACACCCTGAAGCACGTGTGTTTTAGTCTGTTCTGTTGCTAATAATACAAACAATTCAAGGCTGGGCAATTTCAGAGAGTAGAGGTTGTTCAGCTTGGGGTTGGGAGGTCGGAGGGCCAGGGGCCACTGGAGGAGCCTTCCAGAGTCCAGATGACCTTGTGAGAGTAAGAGGGCACAGCGACTGTCCCCGGGGCTCCATTCTGCTCTCCTTCCTGTCCCTACAAACCCACCAGGACTCTACCCTGAGCTCCGTCCCGATGACCTTCATTCTAATGTATTCCCGAAGGCCCACCTCGGCACCATAACTGGGTCAGTTTTCGCCCTCTTAATCCCATCACAATGACCCAACACGTGCATTTTGGGGACCCAGGCGAACCAGAGCGAGCTGTACCTGAGGCGTTGGAAGAGCAGGGAGAAGCATGTTTAAGAACAGGGAACAGCAAGGACGCCAGTCCTGACATCAGGAGGACAGACAGAGGGAGTCACGGGTGACTGGAGGGGCCAGCAGGTGGCATGGTGGTTAAGGCACTGGACTCCCACGTGGTCAACTACAGTTCGAGTCCCAGGCCTGGCAGCTTGAAACACGCTGGGCACATGTGTGTGCATGCCCAAAATCCCAAGAGGAAAATGGAAGAGAAGGGATTGCAGTGTGGCCATCCCCCTGGGGGTGATTTCTCACTTTCCGTCTCTCTGTGTCTCCGGCAAGAGCTCGCACCCTACAGCAAGAATCTCTCCTCCCCCTCAAAAAAAAAAAAAAAAAAAAAAAGGTGATTGGAGGGAGTGAGCGAGGGTGAAAAGGCAGGGTCCAGGACCAGCCGAGCCTTGTAACCAAGGTCGGGGTGAGGAACTAACCTGGGTGTGACGGATGCCATCAGAAGGTTTTAAGCAGGACAGCGACAACGTCCCTTCTCTCCACCTGCCCATGTTGGAGAGCAACGACCCTTAACCTCAGCACAGTTGACATTTGGGGCCAAATAACCCTTCACCGTTGTGGGGGCTGTCCTATGGGAAGGAGGGTGTTCCGCAGCATCGGGCCTCTACCCACCAGATGCCAGTGGTGTCTCCCCCTGCCCTAGCTGCAACACCCCAAAATGCCTGGGACCTCACCAGAAGCCCCGCCCCCCCGAGAACTGCTACGTGATGGCAAAGCTGTCCTGGTTGCCGTCCTCCACACGGTGACTGAAGGGTGCAGGCGGCGCCCCAAGTCAGAGCCCTGCCTGCCACCTCACAGGCCGGGGAGGGAGCAGGGGTGGGAGATCGCCTGGGCTCGCTACGGCCAAGCCTGCAAGCCAGTGCCACCGTTCCCACCCAGATCCGCCGGCCAGCCCTAGCGCGGTAGCACTGGCCCAGCTGCCAGGTGGTGGGGCGCCGGCATGCTCCGGCCAGGAGGAGCAGGTGGATTTGGGCTCACGCGGGCCCTCGGACGAGACGAGCTGAGCGCTTCCTGACGTGACCTGAGCTCAGGGCTGTGGCTCCTCTTGGAGCATCCCGCCCTCCCTGGCTGGCAAGAACCCCTGAGGCTTGACGGGGAGTCAGTTTCCTGCATACTCAGTCCAGGTGAGGCTCCCCCTCGAGGTTAGCTTGGCACTGGGTCTGAGGAAGGGGTGCAGTGCATTTCTGTAGCCCTCGAGCCTAGCTGTCAGAGCAAGTCTTGCGGAGTTTGAGGGGGATGCTGGGGCAGACTTGCCCTTTTCCAGGCTGGATGCAAACCCGGTGCTCTGGCAGCCATGAGACCAGGAGAAAAAGTCTATTCAAGATCATGGAGAAGGCAGGGACAGAGTGAAAGCAAGTGCAGGCGACCTGCTGGGACCCCTGGTTCTACTCACTCTGAAAGTCAGAAGGTGAGACTTCAAAAAGTTTGTGAGAAATGCAATTAAAGAGGATTTTTTTTTTTTTGGAGTTTTTTTTTGCTATAGGGCGCGTACGCTCGCCAGACAGACAGAGACAGAGAGACAGAAAGTGAGAAATCACCCCCCAGGGGGGATGGCCACGCCGCAATCCCTTCTCCTCCATTCTCCTCTCGGGATCTTGGGCACGCACGCACACGCGCCTGGCGTGAGTTTAAGCCACCGGGTCCGGGACTCAAACCGCGGTCGACTACGTGGGAGTCCAGCAACATAGCCATTATGCTAACTGCTGGTCCTAACTTTTTTTTTTTCTTTTTTTGGAGAGGTTTTTGCTATAGGGCGCGTGTGCTCGCCAGACAGACAGAGAGAGACAGAGAGATAGAAGGCAGGAAATCACCCCCCAGGGGGGGATGGCCACGCCACAATCCCTTCTCCTCCATTCTCCTCTCGGGATCTTGGGCACGCACGCACACGCGCCCGGCGTGAGTTTAAGCCGCCGGGTCCGGGACTCGAACCGCGGTCGACTACGTGGGAGTCCAGCGACATAGCCATTACGCTAACTGCTGGTCCCCTGACTTTTTTTTTTTTTTTCAGTAGATGTTGTTGCCTTAGGGTGCGTGCACTCGCCAGAGAAAGAGAGACAGAGACAGTGAGAGGGCAAGTGAGAAATCACCACCCATGGAGGATGGCCACACCGCAATCACTTCTCCTAGGATCTTGGGCATCCACGCACATGAGCCTGGCATGAGTGTCGAGCCACCAGGCCCAGGACTCGAACCATGGTTGGCCATGTGAGAGTCTGGTGACTTAACTGCTATGCCATCTGCGGGCACCATTGTTTGAGTTTTTTGCCTTAGGGTTTGTACACTTGTCAGAGAGACACAGAGAGGGAAAGTGAGAAGTCACTCCCCGGGGAGAATGGCCACACCACAATCTCTTCTTCGTTCTCCTCTTGGGACTTTGGGCACACGTGTACATGTGCTTGGTTAAGCCGCCAGGGCCAAGACTCGGGTCATGAAGTAAGCCATGAGGGATCCAGTACTTTAACTATTACGCCACCTGGTGTCCCATTAAAGTGGACTTTAAAAAAGTCGGCAGACCAGCAGATGATGTAATAGTTACGTCGCTGGATTCCCATGTAGTCGACTGAGGATCGAGGCCTGGACCCAGTAACTTAAAATTCACACCAGGCATATGCATGCGTGCCCAAGATCTCGAGAGCGCATGCGCCCTATAGCAAAAACCTCTCAAAAAAAAAAAAAATTAATCATTTATTTTTTGGAGAGGTTTTTGTGCTCGTCAGAAAGACAGAGAGAGACAGAGAGACAGAAAGCGAGAAATCACCCCCAGGGGGGATGGCCACACCGCAATCCCTTCTCCTCCATATACTCTCTCAGGATCTTGGGCACGCACGCACACGCGCCCAGCGTGAGTTTAAGCCACCGGGTCCGAGACTCGAACCTCGGTTGGCTACATGGGAGTCCAGCGACATAGCCACTATGCCAACTGCTGGTCCTAATAGTAAATAATTTTAAAAATATTTGAAAGATGGCTTGCACACCCAGCAGAGAGAGACAGACCGCTCCTCATGAGGAATGGTCACACTTCAATCCCTTCTTCTCCCTTCTGCTCTCCTTTGGGATCTTGGACATGCATGCACACATGTCCTGGGTGTGTGTTTTTTAAGCTGCTGTGTCTGACGCTGGAACTGCCTGGTTGGCACATGGGATTCAACTGCCTTAACCACCATGCCACCAGCACCAATAAAAGCTGCACTTTTACTTTGGTGCAAAAATTGAAATCCATGCAAAGGTTTTTTATCATATATGCATTTTCCAGGAACTTTTTTTTTTTTTAACTTTATTTATTTATTTTAATTTGACCAGAGAGGTCCAGGACTCGAACCATGATCTGCCATGTGGGAGTCCAGTGCCCTTAACCACCATGCCACCTGCCAGCCCCATTTTCCAGGAACTTCTGAAGGCCTTTCATAAATGCTTGAGTTTTCTAATCACATAAACCAGTAAGTTCCGCTTATCTGTCCTTCTCAGTCAGACGATACTGAACATTTTCCCCCAGGCCCAGAGATTCCCAGGGACTGGGATGGGACTGACTGTTCACGGACTGGCCCTGGGAAACATGGGACCACAGAGTTAGGGCAAGAAGCTGAGATCCATAGGAACAAGGAAAGGGTCATAACAGTTCCAGGTATCAGGCCTCAGTGGCCCTGGCATGGCACGCTGGGCTTAGACACTGGGTAAAAACCTCCACTTGCTGGGAACCAGCAGTTAGCGTAATGGCTATGTCGCTGGACTCCCATGTAGTCAACCGCAGTTTGCGTCCCGGACCCGGTGGCTTAAAACTCACGCCGGGCGCGTGTGCGTGCGTGCCCAAGATCCCGAGAGGAGAATGGAGGAGAAGGGATTGCGGCGTGACCATCCCCCCTGGGGGGTGATTTCTCGCTTTCTGTCTCTCTGTCTCTCTCTGTCTGTCTGGCGAGCGCACGCGCCCTATAGCAAAAACCTCTCCAAAAATAAATAAATAAATAAATAAATAAATAAATAAATAAATAAAAAATAAAACCTCTACTTGCTATGTCCCAGCTCAGGAACCACTTGCCTGACTTGTCTTGACCATAACCCTGAGGAGTAAATGCAACTGGGAGGCTCATTTTGAAGGCCAGGGCTCAGAGAGGCCAGCTGACTGTGCCAAGGTCACACAGCTTGTGAAATCGCAGTGTGTTGGGACTCAAATCTAGGTTTTCCTGACCCCATAGGCCATGTTTTGTTTGATGTTTCTGTACAGCAAATTATTTTCCAAAAAATTTACTTATTATTACTATTTGAGTGGTTTTTGCCTGAGGGTGCATGTGCTCACCAGAGAGAGAGAGAGAGACAGAGATAGCGAGAGGGAAAATGAGAAATCACCCCCCCAGGGGAGATGGCCACACCGCAGTCCCTTCTCCTCCATTCTCCTCCCAAGATCTTGGGCACGCACGCACACATGCCCAGCATGAGTTTCAAGCTGTCGGGTCTTGAACTTGTACCGCCGTCAGCCATGAGGGAGTCCAGCGATATAACTGCCTCACCATCTCCTGGCCCCTGTTATTATTATTTTTTAATTCAACCAGAGAAAGAGAGAGAGAGGAAAAGTGAGAAAGCAAGCCGCCAGGTCCGGACTTGAACCTCAGTCAGCCATGTGGGAGTCCAGTGCCTTCACCACCATGCCACCTGCCAGCCCCATGTACAGCAAATTCGAACATCTTCCTGAGCTTATTTTCATCCAGGGCTCGGATTTATAGGGCTGCCCATCCAGATCAGCCACAGATGGCTTGGGGCAGCCTGACACACGTGTCCCCTCTCCACTCCCCCGCAGGCCCTGTGTCGGGTCTCGACCCCTGCTATAAAGTACACATTCCATGTCCCCAGGCATGTGGCATGTGCTGCGCTGCTGCTCATTCGCTTCTGCAGGTGCGTGGTGCAGAGTGGGCGAGACAGAGCGTGGTAGGGACGCGCTGTGAGTGCCAGCGTGCCGTTCACACCCGGCTGTCGAGGAACTAACGAGCCTTTGAGGAACAGCTTCTGTCGCCGCCCGCACGGTGGGGGGACACACCCCCTTTAGCACACGCTGTTTGTGCCACAGGTGTGGAGCACACGTGAGGTCGTGTTTAGGAGCCGCGTGCACGTGTGCGTGTGTGGTGAGTAGGTGTGACTTGTCTACACTGCTCCGTCAGAACTGAGCCCAGGGAGTGAGTCAGCCCACGGCAGCCCAGGAAAGGGGAGACGTAGTGACGATTTTTTTCCAGATCGAATGACACTTCCTCTGCTTTCTGGCAATTTAGAGGCAACGAAACCGAAGCAGGCCCGACTCCTACAAGCTCTAGGTAGACTTAGCATAAGGGATCTTTTACCGTAAAAGAATTGGGTTTCTCTTCATGTAAGGAAACCAACACAGAGGTCTGGGGCCAGCAGGTGGCATGGTGGTTAAGGTGTTGGATTCCCACATGGCTGGCCGCAGTTCATGTCCCGGACCCGGTGGCTTGAAAATCATAACAAATAAACAAATGTTTAAACAAAATGAACAAACAAGGGGCTGGCAGGTGGCATGGTGGCTGAAGGTGATAGACTCCCACATGGCCAACCATGGTTCGTGTCCCGGACCTGGCAGCTTGCTTTCTCACTTTCTCTCTCTCTCTCTCTCTCTCTCTCTCTCTCTCTCTCTCTTACTCTCTGTCCCTCTCTGGTCAAATAAAATGAATAAATAAATAAAAGAATTCTTTAAATAAATTGTAAAAAAAAAAATATTAACAAACAAAACCCCCCACAGAGATCTGTTTATTTCTTGCAACCAAGTCCGCATAAGTGTTATGGGCTGAACAGTCACGTGCCCTGAAAATCCATTGAAATTCTCACCCTCACTGTGCTGGGATTAGGAGGTGGGCCTTTGGGAGGTGATCGGGTCAGGAGGGTGGACCCCTCAAGATGGGATTAGTGCCCTTATCAAAGTCCCCAGTGGGCTCCATCATCCCTCGTGCCATGTGAGGACAGAGAGGCGTCACCCACGAGCAGAGAGCAGGCTCCCACCAGACACTCGATCTGCTGGCACCTTCACCTTGGACTTCCCAGCCCCCAGAACCGTGAGCAGGACGCTTCTGCTGTTTCTAAGGCCCGTAGTCCGTGCTACCCATTACAGCTGCCTGAGTAGACTAAGCCAGCAAGCAGGAGTGAGGCTTGTGAAGATTGCTGTTACTCTGTCCTGGGCCTTGGGGAGGCCCAGCTCTTCACTCGGACTGTCCTCCACGAGGTACATTCCCAGCCATTGGTCTATGGCGTTGTTGTAGAGGGGAGCAGGACAGTGGGTGTCTTGCTGGAATGTAGGTGTCTGTCCCACGTCCGTTCTTCCCTTTATTGTTCTGCCTCAATTTGCTGGGGAGTGCCACCACTTCCTCCTTCTTGGATTACATGGTTTGGGAGGAGTTGACCCACATCCAACTTTTTTTTTTTTTAAGAATTATTTATTATCGGGACCAGCAGTTGGCGTAATGGCTATGTCACTGGACTCCCAGGTAGTCGACCGCGGTTCGCGTCCCGGACTCGGTGGCTTAAAACTCATGCTGGGCGCGTGTGCGTGCGTGCCCAAGATCCCGAGAGGAGAATGGAGGAGAAGGGATTGCGGCGTGGCCATCCCCCCGGGGGTGATTTCTCACTTTCCCATTCACTCTCTCTCTCCATGGAGTGCATGCATACTATGACAAAACCTTACCCAAAAAATTGGCGATAGGAGAGGAAAGAATTGATTATAGTGTGGCCATACCTGGAAGACATGCCAGAATACCTCTGACCAGTCAGCTGACTTAGAGACGCTTTTACGGGGTGGGAGCTGGCGCTGTGGGGCTAATGGCTAGCTATAGAAAAACATAGATCCGGTTAATTTTTAGCGAGGGGCACAATTGCATGATTTGTCTTTGAGACAGGAGTTTCTGTTTTAGCTGAGGAGTACAATCAAACAATCCATCTTTAAGACAGGAGTTTCAGCTTATGGCTGGGGCAGAATGCCCCATTGTTTCAAGCTCCTGGTCTCCTGGAGTTCCTATGAGAAACCTCAAACAAAGAGTATCAGGTTGAGAGAGAAAACAATTTTTATTTCAAGACGGCGTCAGCCTGGCTAAGCAGGCCCAGTACATGTGCACGTCTGTGGTCTGGCTGGCTGCGGCTGGTGGTGGATCAGGAGTGAAGACCCTGTTGGGGGGTGGGGTGTCTCTCTCTCTCTCTTCCCCCACCTGCAAAGAAATAAACTTTAGGTCCAGTCACATAACCTAGTGGCTAAAGGAGATGGATCCTGGGACGAGCAGGCGGCAAAATGGTTCTATAGCTGAATTCCCATGTAGTCCACCAAGGTTCAAGTCCTGAACCAGAGGCCTGAAACTCACACTGGGCACATGTGCATGTGTGTCCAAAATCTTGAGAGGAGAATGGAGGAGAGGGGATTGTGTAGTGGCCAACCCCTCTGGGGGGGTGATTTTTTTGCTTTCTGTCTCTCTGTCTCTCTGGAGAGTGCACATGCCTTATAGCAAAAATCTCTCTCAGAAAAAAAAAAAGTGGGGGGGACCAGCAGGTGGCATGGTGGTTAAGGTGCTGGACACTTCCACATGGCCGACCAGGGTTCAAGTCCTGAATCTGGTGGCTTGCTTTCGCACTTCTCCTCTCTCTCACTCTCACCCTCTGTCTCTCGCTCTGGTCAAACTAAAAAAATAAATGAATGAATAAATAAAATAAAATAAAATAAATAATTATTAAAAAGAAAGAAAGGAAGGACACGGATCCCACAGGGCAGTGAATTCTAGCCCCAGGAGCCTAAAAAACACACCAGCATGTGTATGTGCACCCCACAGAGAAGAGAGAAATGAAGAGGGGATTATAGCATGACTGTACCCCGTTGGGGGTGCTTTCTCCCTCTCTTTCCCTTTCTCTTGGGAGTATATATACCCTTTGGCAATTATAAATAAATAAACAAGCAAACAAACCAATTTCAAAGTCTAGAAGGGGTAGGTGGAATGTTTGGTTGGCCTTATTTGGGGTTCGAATGCCCCATGAGACCTGGGGGATGCCCAGCTCTCGGCCCCAGCCTAGAATGGGTCTGAAGCCACCCCTGGGTTTGCCTCCATGCGAGGAAGCCAGCCGCCGCCCCCAGCCCCTTCCCCCTGCCATAGATACCTCCTCTTCACAGAGCTTGGGCCTGGGCTAGACCGGAGGTGAGGTGAGCAATGGCAGAGTTTGGGCCGGGGAAGCTCACTAAAGACAGAGGAAAGCTGAGGCAGGAACCTGGACGGGATGGAGCTGGCAGGGCTTGCGGACTGAAGGAGGGCCGTGCCACCTGGTTCCAGCTCCCTGGCGAAGACGCTTCCTCAAGGTCCTCCCTGCACGTGTGCGCCGTGCTCTAAGGCCTGCGGTCCCGTCGGTGACATTTGCAGCTGGCACCGTCCCTGCCTTCCTGGCCGTGGCGTCGTACCTCACACCCTCTGAGCTCCGGCTCTCCCTGGCTGCAAGTCCGGCCAAGGCACAGGGGCGCTGGGAGTGTCTGCAGTCGGTGTCCGCCGTGACCCATGGCCGTGTGAATACCCCAGCTCCCCTGCCCGAGGTCGGGGTGGGGCTTGCACGTCCTGCTGTGGCCCGTCTCTCAGAGGTCTCCAGGCACACGGACCCCCCGTTGCCGCAGTGGTAACCTGCTTAGTGCACCCTCTCTGCCCGCCTCTTCCAGGATTGCCTTCCAAGTAAACCACTTTCGGGGAGGGTTTTTTAAAAATAATTATGTATTTAATTTTATGTATTCATTTATTTTAATTTGAACAGTGAGAGACACAGAGAGAGAGAGAGAGAAGGAAAGTGAGAAAGTAAGCCTCCAGGTCCGGAACTCGAACCATGGTCAGCCATGCCGGAGTGTCCAGTGACTTAACCACCATGCCACCTGCCGGTCCCCATCAGGAGGGATTTTTAAAAAAAATATTTGATTTAACTTTATGTATTTACTCATTCATTTATTTTAATTTGAGCAGAGGGAGGAAAGTGAGAAAGCAAACCACGAGGTCCAGGAATCGAACCGTGGTCTGCCATCTGGGAATGTCCAGTGCCTTAACCACCAAGCCACCTCCTGGTCTCTATTTATTTTTCATATTTATTTATGTATTTATTCAAATTTGACAGAGTAAGAGAGAGAGAGAAAGCGAGAAAGCAAGCCACCAGTTCTGGTACTTGATTTGCAGTTGGCCAGGTGGGAGTCCAGCGCCCTTAACCACCACACCACCTGCTGCCCCCTACCCTCCGCTTTTTAAAGTTCACATACTTCTTTTTTTTTTGAGAGATTTTCGCTATAGGGCACGTGAGCTCGCCAGACAGAGAGAGAGACATAGAGACAGAAAGCGAGAAATCACCCCCCGGGGGGATGGCCACGCCGCAATCCCTTCTCCTCCATTCTCCTCTCCGGATCTTGGGCATGCACGCACATGCACCTGGCATGAGTTTTAAGCCACCGGGTCCGGGACACGAACCGTGGTCGACTACATGGGAGTCCAGCGACATAGCCATTACGCTAACTGCTGGTTCCCCCAAAACTCTCTTAATGAAGGCCAGCATGGACAAGGCAGGGGGACCTAGGGATGGTTGGTGGGGCACCACCACGTGACTGCAGTGCGTGTGACATGATTGCTTTCACGGGCCACTTTGCAAACATAGGACGCTTGCTTTCCTTCCACTTCTGAGTGTGCGTGTGTGTACGTGCGCCTGTACACCAGGCAGGGCCAGGAAGATCTGTTATGTCCGTATTTGCATTTAAAATGGCATCTCATTAGCATTTTTACACAGCGCTGCCTCAGATTCCCATGAGGTGTGATCCCCTCGGGCACATCCCCTGTCTGAGGTGGGGGAGGCTCCCCGTGAGTGCGAGTGCGAGGGTGGGACAGGCTGCCATGCCGACCCCCAAGTCTCGCAGTGAGTGACTGGTTCCCACCCTGTGGGGTCCTAGGAAGCCAAGCACCAGAACCAGCTCAGGTTCGAGGAGCTCGGGCTGCAGCCTGAGACACGGAGGCCCAAGCACAGCCTTCCCAGCCCCTCAGGAGGGACACGAGGACCCCACATGCCATCCTCTTCCCCATTCCCTCCCCCCTTCAGCTCCACGGTAAGGCTCAGCCTGCTGGCTTGAAACTCGCAGGCCTCAGCTGGGGTCGTGGCTGATGGGACAGGGGGACCGCCCTGGAACGTCTCCTTCTGGAGTGGAGCCAGCGCGTCGATGGCGTGCCGGGCCTCGACCCTCGGCAACAAGGCCGCTGTGGCTTGTGTTCTGCACCCCCACGCCATAATTCATGTTGAGATTCGGCATGAAGGGATTAGAAGTTGATACTTGGTGGTGTCCTTCCAAGAGAGGGAAGGAGCCCAGAAGAGCTAAGGAGAGACCCGTGGGCACAGACACACCTGGGGGTGCAACCAGGAGACCCTTGTCAGGTGTAGGCCCTGGACCTTGGACCTCCAGATCGTGAGTTGAATACATCCTTATTCTTCATTTTCTCTTTTTTAAGAATTATTTTATTTGTTTATTTATTTATTTATCCATTTTCCAACTTGACCAGAGAAAGAAAGTGAGCAGGCCAGCCACCAGGTCTGGGACTTGAACCGCAGTTGGCTATGTGAGAGTCCAGCACCTTAACCACCACGCCACCTGCCGACCTCTTGTTTATATTTTTATTTCTTCCAAGAGTGACGAGAGAGAGAGAGGGAGTCAGAGACAGAGAGAGACAGCATCCTCACAGGATCTTCCTGCCGAGACCCCCCCACCCCACCCCAGCCTCAGCCTGCCCTGGATCGTGGATGTGTGCCTGCCCGTCCTATTCGGGGAAGCCTACGCTCCCTAGCCTGGAACCTTCCCATGTGCGGTGGCCTCCTGGTGCGTCCCCCCTCCCAGCCCCGTGACGTTTGTCTCACGCAGATGGAGGGGGATGTCAAGTCTCTTTGTCCTTTTCCTTGGCAGTCAAGAGCAAAGAGAGGCGTCCCAGGCTCCCTGCAGAAATGTCAGGACATTCCGGTGTGACCGTAACAGAAGAAAGGTGACCAGAAATGCCTGGGGTGGGGAAGACTGCCCAGAGTGAGATGTGTCAGGGCGCAGCACCCGCCCACGTGAAGTCCGTGCACGCCGCCCCCCGCCCGGCGTAGACAGGGATGCACCAGTAGAAGCCGGACAGTCGGTGTGGCGGCTGTAGCCCACACACACTCGCTGGGGAACTAAGCGTCATGATCCCTCCCGGAAGGGTGGGAGGCGGGTGTCCGTGCATCCGTTTGCTGACGAACATTGAGAAGTGCAGGTTTGCTGCTGCTCATTTTAAAATTTTACTTTTGCTTTAGGACATATGAACTTGCCGGAGAGAGAGAGAGACACATACACACAGCCAGAGACAGAGAGAGGGGAAGTGAGAAATCATTCCCCAGGGGAATGGCCACACCGCAATCCCTTCTCCTCCATTCTCCTCCTAGGATCTTGGGCACGCACACACACGCGCCCGGCGTGAGTTTAAGTCGCCGGGTCCGGGACTCGAACCGAGGTCGACTACATGGGAGTATAGCAACATAGCCATTACGCCAACTACTGGTCTAAATGGAGATTTTTGCTAGAGGGCATGTGTGCTCTTTTAAGAGACAGAAAGCCAGAAATCACCCCCCAGGGGTTGGCCACTCCACTATCCTTTCTCTTCCATTCTCCTCTTGGGATTTTGGGCACACACGCACACACACCCAGTGTGAGTGTTAAGCCGTTGGGTCTGGGACATGAACTGGGGGCAACCGTGTGGGAGTCCAGCACCTTAACCACTATGCCATCTGCTGGCCCCAGGCTCCTTCAGGCTTCCTTTCCCATGAGGGAGGTACCAGCATATCCTCCATTTCCAGCCCGAAGCAATGGAGGTGCACCAGGTCACAGAGCTGCGAGGCGCAGAGTGGAGCCCGGAGCTGGGCCTCTGCCTCCACGCCAGCTCCTGCAGAGACAGAGTCAGCCTGGAAGGGGCTCGTGCTCCCCCTCTGGGTGGACATGGGCGCTTACTCATTTCTTCCTCGAGCGAGACAGCGAGAGCGCCCCCAGTGGATCTTGGCACCACGATCCACCTGCAACCTCAGCCAGCCCTGGGTGATGGGCCAGTGCGTGTGACATACTCAGGGAGAACCCTGGGCTCGAACCAGGGACCTTCCCAGTGGGATCCTCCTGTTGCTGTGCTACCATTCAGCCCTCGAAATGTTTTATCATACTTTTCTTAGAAGAAATGAGAAATAACCTCTGTGCTTTATCCAACCGTGGAGACTATATGTCAGAGACCCTGTATATTCTCTCTCTCTCTCCCTTTTTTTTTAAGTTATCACATTTAATTAATTAATTAATTTTAATTTGACCAGGGAGGGACAGAATGAGAGAGACAGAAAGTAAGAAAACAAACCACCAGGTCCAGGACTCGACCTGTGGTGGGCCAAGTGGGAGTACAGCGCCCTTAACCACCATGCCACCTGCCAGCCCTTCTCTTTTTTATTATTATTTTTTAAGTAATATTTATTTGGGGCTAGCAGAGGGTATAGCGGCTGTGTTGCTGGACTCCCACATGGCTGACTGCAGTTCCAGTCCTGGACTCAGTGACTTGAAACTCACGCTGGGCACACGTGCATGTGTGCCCAAGATCCTGGGAGGAGAATGGAGGAGAAGAGATTGTGGCATGGCCATGCCCTCTGGGGGAGGGGTGTGAATTCCTACTTTCCCACTGTCACTGTCTCTCCCCAGCAAGCACATGTGCCCCAAGGGCAAAAACACCTCTACAAAGAACCAGCAGATGGTGTAATGGCTATGTCGCTGGACTCCCATGTAGTCGACCGCAGTTCAAGTCCCGGACCTGGTGGCTTAAACTCACGCCGGGTGCATGTGCGTGCTTGCCCAAGATCCTGAGAGGAAAATGGAGGAGAAGGGATTGCGGCGTGGCCATCCCCCCTGGGGGTCGACTTCTCGCTTTTTATCTCTCTGTCTTTCCAGTAAGTGTAAGTGCTCTATAGCAAAAGCCTCTCTTCAAGGAGACAAAAATATTTACCATTTTTAAAAAGACTTATTTATTTATTTAATGCCATTTGTTACTATTATTTTTTTCATTTGACCAGACAGAGAGAGAGAAAGAGAAAGAGAAAGCGGGAAAGCAAGCCACCTGGTCCAGGACTCGAACCACAGTCAGCCATGTGGGAATCCACCACCTTTAACCACCTCACCACCTGCCAGCCCCTATTATTATTGTTTTTAAATTTGCCACAGGGCACATGTGCTCACCAGAGAGAGAGAGAGAGGGAAAGTGAGAAGGGAAGCCGCCAGGTCTAGGAATCGAACTGCCATCAGCCATGTGAGAGTCCAGTGCCTTAGCCATCATGTCACCTGCTGGCTTCAATCCAGTATATTCTTTTTTTTTTTTTTTTTTTAGAATTATTTCATTTAGCTTTATTTGAGAAGAAAAAGAGAGAGATGAGAGAGACAGAGAGAGAGAGAGAGAGAGAGAGAGAGAGAGAGAGAGAGAGAAAGTGAGAACGCAAGCTGCCAGGTCCGGGACTTGAACTGCATCGGGCCTTTGGGAGTCCAGTGCCCTTAGCCACCACACCACCTGCCGGTCCCCAACCCACTATATTCTTCATGAGCGTCTTTGTGGGACATTCATAGACATCGAGACAATCTGAAGGGAAAAGCCAAGAGAATGGCCAGCCGGGGCCCGTCCCAGCCCGGCCCGGCCATCTGCTGTTGGCCTCTGCCTGCTCTGCAGACGGATGGGGCTCCCGGGTGCTCCAGCATCTAGGGTCGGGTCGCCCCGGTTTCACATATGGCGGCCCGTCTTTCTAGGAAGAGCAGTCCCAGCGTGGGAGGAGGAGGCTCCTGGCAGCCTCTTCCTGCACTCCAGCCGCTGAGGCCACGGCCCGACCATCTGCCAGGGCCCGAGGCCTTCTCCTCGCTGCTGGACAGGCGGGCACGTGCCCATCGCAGGGAGCAGCCCCTGCCAATGGCTGACGAGAGCCAAGGAGCGACCCTGCCAGCTCCAGGGCCCCTCGGGTAGGACGGCTCTGCCCTCAGCACCTCCCTGGCCTCTGCGATCTCCTGGCATCACGCTCCAGTTGCCCGCAGTGGTGCCCAGCGCGCTGCCTCTGCCGTCTGCCCTCCCCCGCTCACTTCGGCCTCTCCTGGACCCCTCCTAAATACCACGCATGTCCTTCCTCGCTTCCCTGTCTCAGGGTCTGCATCTGAGGGAGCCCGAACTAGGGCAGAGGGACATTTGCTTGCTTTCTTTTTATCAGAGAGATTTTTTGCTCCAGGGCACGTGTGCTTGCCAGGGACAGGAAGTGGGAAATCACACCCACGGGGGATGTCCACACTGCAGCGCCTTCTCCTCCATTCTCCTCTGGGGATCTTGGGCACATACGTGTGCGTGTCCAGCGTGAATTTCAAGTCACTGGGTTCAGGATTCGAACCTTGGTCAGCCATGGCAGAGTTCAGTGACTAACTATTCAGCCATCTGCTGGTCAGAGGGAGGGACATTTTCTTTTCTTTTTCTTTTTTCCTTTTTTATTGGAAGTTTTTCTCTTAGGGAGTGTGTGTTCACCAGAAAAACAAAGAGACGGACAGTGAGAGGGAAAGTGAGAAATCACCCCCCCCCCGGGGGAAGATGGCCTCACTGCAATCCCTTCTCCTCCATTCTCCCCTTGAGATGTTCGGAACACACGCACACGTGCCCAGCATGAATTTCAAGACTCTGGGTCCAGGACTCAAACCACAGTCGGCCATGTGGGAGTCCAGCAACATAACTGCTAAGCCATCTGCTGGCCTCAGAGGGGCATTTTTTTTTCTTTCCTTTTTTAAGAATTACTTTATTTAACTTTATTTATTTATTTATTTAAATTTAAACCAGAGTGGGACAGAGTGAAAGAGAGAGAGAGAGACAGAGAAAGAGGGAGAGAGAAAGTGAGAAAGCAAGTTGCCAGGTCCAGGACTTGAACTGCAGTCAGCCATGTGGGAGTCCAGCGCCTTTAACCACCACACCACCTACCAGCCCCAGAGGGACATTTTCTTTTCTTTTTAAGAATTATTTTATTTTATTTATTCATTTATTTTAATTTGACGAGAGAGAAAGAGAGAGAGAGAGAGAAAGTTAGAAAGCAAGCCACCAGGTCTGAGACTCGAACTGTGGTTGGCCATGTGGGAGTGTCCAATGCCTTAGCCACCATGCCACCTGCTGGTCCCCAGAGAGACATTTTCTCTCTTCTTTCTTTCTTTCTTTCTTTCTTTCTTTCTTTCTTTCTTTCTTTCTTTCTTTCTCTCTCTCTCTCTCTCTCTCTCTCTTCCTCTCTCTCTTCCTCTCTCTCTTCCTCTCTCTCTTCCTCTCTCTCTTCTCTCTCTCTTCCTCTCTCTCTTCCTCTCTCTCTTCCTCTCTCTCTTCCTCTCTCTCTTCCTCTCTCTCTTCCTCTCTCTCTTCCTCTCTCTCTTCCTCTCTCTCTTCCTCTCTCTCTTCCTCTCTCTCTTCCTCTCTCTCTTCCTCTCTCTCTTCCTCTCTCTCTTCCTCTCTCTCTTCTCTCTCTCTTTCTCTCTCTCTCTTTCTTTCTTTCTTTCTTTCTTTCTTTCTTTCTTTCTTTTTTGGAGAGGTTTTTGCTATAGGGCGCGTATGCTCGCCAGAAAGACAGAGAGACAGAAAGCGAGAAATCACCCCCCAGGGGGGATGACCACACCACAATCCCTTCTCCTC
>JAKSZU010000022.1:2086406-2167109 GCA_026018925.1 Tupaia tana | reverse complement strand
CATGTGCACCTGATATGTGCAAGGTGGCCTCAGGACACAAGCTTATGACCCACCCCCCTTCATGGTCTGGCATCACAGGACCTGGCGTTACTGATGCACCAACATCTAGATCTAAACTGCCATTTTCAGTTGACGAATGATTTCATATCTTTTGAGGCACAATGTGATGTTTTGATATGTGCTTACTACTGGAATAATGTATAGGCTAATTAACAAACCCATTACCTCACTTCGTGCTTTGTTTCTAGTTAAAACTTTTAAAATCAGGGCTGGCAGGTGGCATGGTGTTTAAGGGAGCTGGACTCCCACATGGCCAACTGTGGTTCAAGTCCTGGACCTGGTGGCTTGCTTTCTTACTCCCCCCCCCCCCCCCCCCGTCCTTCTCTAGTCAAATTAAAAAAAAAAAAAAAAAAAAGGTAAAATAAAATAATTCTTTAAAAATTTTTTTAATGCTTTCAGCAGCTTTTTTTTTTTTTTTTTTTTTTTTTTTTTGCCATAGGGTCCATGTGCTCAACAGAGAGAGACAGAGATAGTGAGACGGAAAGTGAGGAATAATCCCCTTGGGGGGGATGGACACACTTCAATCCCTTTTCCCCCATTCTTTTCCTGGGATTTTGGGCAGGCATGCACATGCACCCAACATAATTTTCTCTCTTTCTTTTTTTAGGATTATTACTGCAGTAGGGCACATGCAGTTGCCAGAGAGACAGAGAGAGATTCAAGAGAAAGGAAGAAATTACCCCCCAGGGGGAATGACCATGCTGCAACCCCTTCTCCTCAATTCTACTTTTGTGATTTTGGTCACACACATACATGCGCTTGGAATGCATTTCAAGTGACTGGGTCCAGAACTCAAACCATGGTCGGCCATGTGGGAGTCCAGTGCTTTAACCCCTACACCACCTGCCGGCCCCCTTTCATAGTTTGAAGTATACTGCACGTTACGAGCTACAGCTGCCGTCCTGTGCACTAGCTCACTGAAGCTTCTCCCAGCATCTGCCTGCAGCTTGGTAGCCTTGACCAGCAAGCCCCTTTCCCCGTCCACACTACTCCACATGCCTGCAACCACCACTGTCCTTACTCCTCTGAGCTTGACTGTTTTAGATTCCACATATGAAGGCAATCATGTGGTATTTGCCCTTCCGTGTCTTGTTTATTTCACGTCGTGTGATGCCCTCCGGGTTCATTCTCTGGCTGACTCTTACAGTCTAATCAGCAAGACATAGGGCATCCAGACATAGCCAAATTATCGGAGTCTTGATTGATTAAGCTGGTGGCATACAGGGGGTGAGGGGTGCTTATAAAGGCCAAAACCACATTAGGGTTGATGTGGCAGGACCAATAACCATTGAGAAGGGGGAAGTCTCCACAAGGGGAAGGAGTGACCTCGCACACACATTTATACAGAAGCAAAATTAAGCACTGCTACCTGTGGCATCTTTAGGGTTGGGGACTTTCTAGTCCTTACACAAACATAATGGAATCCTAATGGTCTTCATGGCTCAGAGCAAGGGGTCTGGTGATTGATTATTACATGGTAAGGAACATCTTAAGGTAGGGAGTTTGGGGTTATTTAGCAAAGACGGTAGGAGTGTTTTTTAATTATTATCATTTTATTTAGCTATTTATTTATTTATTTAAATTTGACCAGAGAAGAACAGAGTAAAAGACAGAGAGAATGAGCCAGAGAGGGAAAGTGAGGAAGCATGTCACCAGGTCCAGGACTTGAACCGTGGTTGGCCATGTGGGAGTCCAATGCCCTTAATCACCACACCACCTGCCAGCCCAGACAGTAGGCGCGTTAATCACTCTGTTGACTCTAGGCAAAAGGAGAAAGCAGGTTTCCAATATTAAGAGGAGTTCAAGATGGAGGTGCTCCTGCTTTACTGCTTCAGCTCGTTTTCCATCGTGCGGGGGTGCCAGTCTGTATCCATCCACCTGGCGATGACACCTGGGTTGTATCCATGTCTTGGTGATTGGGAATAATGCTGGTGAACATGAGAGATTTGATAGCAATAAATGCCTGCATCCAAAAAGAGGGAAGCTCTCAGGGCCAGCAGGTGGTGTAGTGGTAAAGGTGTTGGAGTACTACATGGATGAACATGGTTCAAGTCCTGGAGCCGGCGGCTTGAAACGCACACCAAGCACATGTGTGTGTGTACCCAAAATCCCAGGAGGAGAATGGAGGAGGAGGGATTGCAGCATAGCCTTCCCCCAGGGGATGATTTCTCACTTTCCCTCTCTCTGTCTCTCTCCAGTGAGTGCATGCACCCCAAGGAAAAAAGAAACCCCAAAAACCCTTGGACCAGCAGATGGTGTAATGGTTACATTGCTGGACCTCCACGTAGTCAACTGCAGGTCGAGCCCTGGACCCAGTGACTTAAAACTCACACCAGGTGCTTGTGCGTACGTGCCCCAAATCCCAAGAGCAGAATGGAGAAGGGATTGTGACATGGCCACCCCCCACCGGGGGGGGGGGTGATATCTCACTTTCTGTCTCTCTGTCTCTCTCTGTCTCTCCAGCAAGCACACATGCCCAATAGCAAAAATCTCTCTCAAAAAAAAGAAAGAAAGAAAGAAAGAAAGAAAAGAAAAGAAAAGAAAAGAAAAGAAAAGAAAAGAAAAGAAAAAAGGAGAACAAATTGAACCCAAAATCAGTGGAAGGAAGGAAATGAGAAAGATCAGCCCTTTGTGGACTTGAGCTCGTTTGGTTTTCACGATGACCTGCCCTGGCAGGTGTGTTGTCGTCTGCATTTTGCAGACGAGGAAACCAAGGTTCAGGGAGGTCCATTGTCCCACCCGAGGGGCAGCTCCTCGCCCTGCACCCACTGCCTCTGCCGGAGAGGGCTCCTAGACCTGCCTGTGCCCTGGCTCACCAGCTTCTCTGCCTTGGCCCTGCCGCCCTTGCCCTGCATCTGTCCAGAGGGGGAAACAGTCCAAGTTCCTCGACGGTCTTTATAAAGTTCATGGAATGTGCACATGCCAAAGAAACTATTGAGGGATTTGGAATTTTTTTTAAATAGATTTTTTTGCTATAGAGCATGTGTGCTTGTTAGAAAGACAGAGACAGAGACAGAAAGCAAAATATCAACTCCAGGGGGGAAGGTCATGCTGCAATCCCTTCTCCTCCATTCTCCTCTCGGGATCTTGGGCACGCGTGCACTTGCACCCAGCGTGAATTTTAAACTACCAAGTGTGGGACTTGAACTGCAGTCGACTGTGTGGGAGTACAATGATGTAACCACTATGCCATCTGCTGGTCCGGAAATTTTTCTTTTTCTGATAGTGCATGTGTACACAGACAAGCGAGCTGGGTGAGGCAGGGGCACCCTCAACAGGCTCTTGCTGCACTCAATCCCCTACCACAGTCCTCTGGGTCCTCAGGGTCCTGGGAACCCACACACCCACATTTGGTGTGTTTTCAAGCAACCTGGGGACTTGAACCCACTGGCCAGATGGCTCCTGGCCCTGCAAAGCCCTAATGTTATTGCCACACCACCACGGGGGGCAGGATTTCTGAATTTTTTGTACCACGAGGAATTTGTACTTTGGTTTGTTTGTTTTGATCCTCAAGATGATATTTATTTTCTTTAGTCTTTCATTTCTTTTTTTAAAAATAATTATGTAATTTTATTCATCGTCATTATTTTATTTTATTTTTTTGAAGTTGACCAGAGAGAGACAGAGAGGGAAGGAATGTGAAAAAGCAAGCTGCCAGGTCCAGGACTCAAACCACGGTCAGCCATGTGGGAGTCCAACTGCCCTAACCATCACGCCACCTGTCAGCCCTGCTTCATTTCTTTTAAATAAACATTGGCCTTCGGGCTAGCAGGTTAAAGGTGCTGGATTCCCATATGGTTGACCACAGTTTGAGTCTTGGACCTGGAGGCTTGCTTTCTCACTTTCCCTTTCCCTCTCTCTGTCTCTGTCTCTGTCTCTGTCTCTATCTCGTCAAATTGAAAAATAATAACAAATGGAAATAAATAAATAACTAAATCTTAAAAACAACAATAACACACTGGCCTTCTACTTTAATTCCAGCTTCCCAGGAACCCGCTGGAGTCCCTCCTGCGCGCTTGTACTTGATAGAAAGCAACCGCTGAGTATCACATCCCTCTCTGCAGACACTCACATCCCGGGTCTGGGCCTGAGCTATTGATTGCAAATGCCCCAGGGCCACTTTAATTTCCTGCCTGGTCTAGATGGGCACAGATAGAGACCGCGAGTTGGCTGCCGGGCGCCCACGGGGAGGGGAGCTGCGTATGACGGGAGGGCCCATGGTGATGGCTATCTCCCTCCTGGAGAGGCAGCCTGCAGGGAAGTGGGAGGCCAGGCCTGGCTCTGAGAGTTTGGCAGGCGGGGAGCAAGGTCAGGGTCTTAAAAGAGGAGCAAGTTGGCACTGCCCGTGCGGCAAACAGGACCCTCAAGTAAGGGGGAAGCGGAAGCTGCCGGGGACAACGGCTCTGTTCACAAGGACACGCACGCCACCTTCCATCCCACGGAGCCTCCACCCGGCACCCCAATTCCGCCTTTCTCCCCAAGAGCTCATCATAAAACATCAGCGTGGGGCCAGCAGATGGCATGGTGGCTAAGGTATGAGCCTCTCACATGGTCGACCATGGTTTGAGTCCCAGGTCTGGCTTGCTTTTCTTTTTTGTCTCTGGTGAGAATGTGTGCCCTATAGCAAATTAAAAATAATAATAATAAACATAATTAAATATATAAATAATTTGTTTTTTAAATAAAATGATAGTGTGCAGGGACTCAACTGTCCCCATGCTTTCGTGAGTGTTTTCAATATTCCAAATACGCCTTATACCAGGGGCTTCAGAATATTCATGGAAAATAGAATGAAAACACAAGTTTATTTTGTGCAAAAACTTTAGAGAGCTGTGCATGGTGCTTTTTAAAAAATATTATTTTATTTAACTTTATTAATTTATTTACTTATCTTTCAATTTGACCAGAGAGGGACAGAGCAAGAGAGAGAAGGAAAGTGAGAGAGCAAACCACCGGGTCTGGGACTCGAACCGCGGTCAGCCACGTGGGAATCTCTCTCTCTTAGCCACTGTGCCACCGGCCGGCCCCACCACGGTGTTTTCCTAACATGCACTTCCCATGCTGGGAATGGCGTGGCGCGCTCTTCATATGGCATCCCGTTTAATCCTGACAGCAACCAGTGAGGACTCCTCTGCCTGGTTTTGTTTTGCTGTTTTTTAAAGAATTATTTTTATTTAACTTTATTTATTTGTTTATTTATTTACTTTAATTTGACCAGAGAGGGACAGAGTGAGTGAGAGAGAGAGAAAGAAGAGAAAAAGTGAGAAAGCAAGCCGTCAGGTTCAGGACTTGAACTACGTGTGGCTATGTAGGGAGTCCAGTGCCCTTAACCACCACGCCACCTTCCGGCCCCCCTCCTCTGCCTATTTTACAAATGAGGACACGGAGGCTGGGAGCGTGAAGTGACTCACAGACCAGGGCGGAACCAGAATTCGAGTCCAGGGTGTCCGACCACGAAGCCTCTGGTCTTTCTACCCATAATCCTCTACTCACTCATGTCTGCCAGCGTTTCTGACCCCTCGCACGTGGGCCAGCCACTGGGGTGTGCTGTTTGTCCTCACGTTTCAGGGGGGCACAGACCCACCCCACAAGGTAGCCGGCACATCACGCCAGCACGTCGGGTCATGGCTGTGAAAGACTCACGGTGACGAGGTGACAACAGAGCAAATGGACGTGGTACAAGGGGACTCTCACAGGCTGTGGCCAGGGAAGGTGTCCCGGAGGAGGACACCCTGAAGCACGTGTGTTCTAGTCTGTTCTGTTGCTAATAATACAAACAATTCAAGGCTGGGCAATTTCAGAGAGTAGAGGTTGTTCAGCTTGGGGTTGGGAGGTCGGAGGGCCAGGGGCCACTGGAGGAGCCTTCCAGAGTCCAGATGACCTTGTGAGAGTAAGAGGGCACAGCGACTGTCCCCGGGGCTCCATTCTGCTCTCCTTCCTGTCCCTACAAACCCACCAGGACTCTACCCTGAACTCCGTCCCGATGACCTTCATTCTAATGTATTCCTGAAGGCCACGCCTCGGCACCATAACTGGGTCAGTTTTCGCCCTCTTAATCCCATCACAATGGCCCAACACGTGCATTTTGGGGATCCAGGAGGACCAGAGCGAGCTGTACCTGAGGCATTGGAAGAGCAGGGAGAAGCATGTTTAAGAACATGCAAGGACGCCAGTCCTGACATCAGGAGGAGAGACAGAGGGAGTCACGGGTGACTGGAGGGGCCAGCAGGTGGCATGGTGGTTAAGGCACTGGACGCCCACGTGGTCAACTACAGTTCGAGTCCCAGGCCTGGCAGCTTGAAACACGCTGGGCACATGTGTGTGCATGCCCAAAATCCCAAGAGGAAAATGGAAGAGAAGGGATTGCAGTGTGGCCATCCCCCCGGGGGTGATTTCTCACTTTCCGTCTCTCTGTGTCTCCGGCAAGAGCTCGCACCCTACAGCAAGAATCTCTCCCCCCCCCCAAAAAAAAAAAAAAAAGGTGATTGGAGGGAGTGAGCGAGGGTGAAAAGGCAGGGTCCAGGACCAGCCGAGCCTTGTAACCAAGGTCGGGATGAGGAACTAACCTGGGTGTGACGGAAGCCATCAGAAGGTTTTAAGCAGGACAGCGACAACATCCCTTCTCTCCACCTGCCCATGTTGGAGAACAACGACCCTTAACCTCAGCATAGCTGACATTTGGGGCCAAATAACCCTTCACCGTTGTGGGGGCTGTCCTATGGGAAGGAGGGTGTTCCGCAGCATCGGGCCTCTACCCACTAGATGCCAGTGGTGTCTCCCCCTGCCCTAGCTGCAACACCCCAAAATGCCTGGGACCTCACCAGAAGCCCCGCCCCCCCCGGAGAACTGCTACGTGATGGCAAAGGCTGTCCTGGTTGTGTCCTCCACACGGTGACTGAAGGGTGCAGGCGGCGCCCCAAGTCAGAGCCCTGCCTGCCACCTCACAGGCCGGGGAGGGAGCAGGGGTGGGAGATCGCCTGGGCTCGCTACGGCCAGGCCTGCAAGCCAGTGCCACCGTTCCCACCCAGATCCTCCGGCCAGCCCTAGCGCGGTAGCACTGGCCCAGCTGCCAGGTGGTGGGGCGCCGGCATGCTCCGGCCAGGAGGAGCAGGTGGATGGGCTCACGCGGGCCCTCGGACGAGCTGAGCGCTTCCCGACGTGACCTGAGCTCAGGGCTGTGGCTCCTCTCGGAGCATCCCGCCCTCCCTGGCTGGCAAGAACCCCTGAGGCTTGACGGGGAGTCAGTTTCCTGCACGCTCAGTCCAGGTGAGGCTCCCCCTCGAGGTTAGCTTGGCACGGGGTCTGAGGAAGGGGCGCAGTGCATTTCTGTAGCCCTCAAGCCTACCTGTCAGAGCAAGTCTTGAGGAGTTTGAGGAGGATGCTGGGACAGACTTGCCCTTTTCCGGGCTGGATGCAAACCCGGTGCTCTGGCAGCCATGTGAGACCAGGAGAAAAGTCTATTCAAGATCATGGAGAAGGCAGGGACAGAGTGAAAGCAAGTGCAGGCGACCTGCTGGGACCCCTGGTTCTACTCACTCTGAAAGTCAGAAGGTGAGACTTCAGAAAGGTTGTGAGAAATGCAATTAAAGAGGATTTTTTTTTTTGGAGTTTTTTTTGCCATAGGGCGCGTACGCTCGCCAGACAGACAGAGAGAGACAGAGAGACAGAAAGTGAGAAATCACCCCCCAGGGGGGATGGCCACTCCACAATCCCTTCTCCTCCATTCTCCTCTCGGGATCTTGGGGACACACGCACACGCACCTGGCGTGAGTTTAAGCCACCGGGTCCAGGACTCAAACCGCGGTCGACTACGTGGGAGTCCAGCAATATAACCATTATGCTAACTGCTGGTCGTCCTGACTTTTTTTTTTTTTTAGTAGATGTTGTTGCCTTAAGGTGCCATGCACTCTCCAGAGAAAGAGAGACAGAGACAGTGAGAGGGCAAGTGAGAAATCACCACCCATGGAGGATGGCCACACCGCAATCACTTCTCCTCCCAGGATCTTGGGCATCCACGCACATGAGCCTGGCATGAGTGTCAAGCCACCAGGCCCAGGACTCGAACCATGGTTGGCCATGTGAGAGTCTGGTGACTTAACTGCTGTGCCATCTGCGGGCACCATTGTTTGAGTTTTTTGCCTTAGGGTTTGTACACTTGTCAGAGAGACACAGAGAGGGAAAGTGAGAAGTCACTCACCGGGGAGAATGGCCACACCACAATCTCTTCTTCGTTCTCCTCTTGGGACTTTGGGCACACGTGTACATGTGCTTGGTTAAGACGCCAGGTCCAAGACTCGGGTAATGAAGGCCATGAGGGATCCAGTACTTTAACTACTACGCCACCTGGTGTCCCATTAAAGTGGACTTTAAAAAGTCAGCAGACCAGCAGATGATGTAATAGTTACGTCGCTGGATTCTCGTGTAGTCGACTGAGGTTCGAGGCCTGGACCCAGTAACTTAAAATTCACACCAGGCATATGCATGCGTGCCCGAGATCCCGAGAGGAGAATGGAGGAGAAGGGATTGCGGTGTGGCCATCCCCCCTGGGGGGTGATTTCTCGCTTTCTGTCTCTCTGTCTCTCTCTGTCTGTCTGGCGAGCGCATGCGCTCTATAGCGAAAACCTCTCAAAAAAATAATAAAATAATAATTAATCATTTATTTTTTGGAGAGTTTTTTGTGCTCACCAGAAAGACAGAGAGAGACAGAGAGACAGAAAGCGAGAAATCACCCCCGGGGGGATGGTCACACCACAATCCCTTCTCCTCCGTATACTCTCTCGGGATCTTGGGCACGTACGCACACGCGCCCGGCATGAGTTTAAGCCACCGGGTCCGAGACTCGAACCTCGGTTGGCTACAAGGGAGTCCAGCGACATAGCCATTATACTAACTGCTGGTCCCAATAGTAAATAATTTTAAAAATATTTGAAAGATGGCATGCACACCCAGCAGAGAGAGACAGACCGCTCCTCATGAAGAATGGTCACACTTCAATCCCTTCTCCTCCCTTCCGCTCTCTTTTGGGATCTTGGACATGCATGCACACATGTCCTGGGTGTGTGTTTTTTAAGCTGCTGTGTCTGACGCTGGAACTGCCTGGTTGGCACATGGGATTCAACTGCCTTAACCACCATGCCACCAGCACCAATAAAAGCTGCACTTATACTTTGGTGCAAAAATTGAAATCCATGCATAGGTTTTTTATCATATATGCATTTTCCAGGAACTTTTTTTTTTAACTTTATTTATTTATTTTAATTTGACCAGAGAGGTCCGGGACTCGAACCATGGTCTGCCATGTGGGAGTCCAGTGACCTTAACCACCATGCCACCTGCCAGCCCTATTTTCCAGGAACTTCTGAAGGCCTCTCATAAATGCTTGACTTTTCTAATCACATAAACCAGTAAGTTCCGCTTATCTGTCCTTCTCAGTCAGACGATACTGAACATTTTCCCCCAGGCCCAGAGATTCCCAGGGACTGGGATGGGACTGACTGTTCACGGACCGGCCCTGGGAAACATGGGACCACAGAGTTAGGGCAAGAAGCTGAGATCCATAGGAACAAGAAAAGGGTCATAACAGTCCCAGGTATCAGGCCTCAGTGGCCCTGGCATGGCACGTTGTGCTTAGACACTGGGTAAAAACCTCCACTTGCTGGGAACCAACAGTTAGCGTAATGGCTATGTCGCTGGACTCCCATGTAGTCAACCGCAGTTCGCGTCCCGGACCCGGTGGCTTAAAACTCACGCCGGGCGCGTGTGCGTGCGTGCCCAAGATCCTGAGAGGAGAATGGAGGAGAAGGGATTGCGGCGTGACCATCCCCCCTGGGGGGTGATTTCTCGCTTTCTGTCTCTCTGTCTCTCTCTGTCTGTCTGGCGAGCGCACGCGCCCTATAGCAAAAACCTCTCCAAAAATAAATAAATAAATAAATAAATAAATAAATAAATAAAAAATAAAACCTCTACTTGCTATGTCCCAGCTCAGGAACCACTTGCCTGACTTGTCTTGACCATAACCCTGAGGAGTAAATGCAACTGGGAGGCTCATTTTGAAGGCCAGGGCTCAGAGAGGCCAGCTGACTGTGCCAAGGTCACACAGCTTGTGAAATCGCAGTGTTGGAACTCAAATCTAGGTTTTCCTGACCCCATAGGCCATGTTTTGTTTGATGTTTCTGTACAGCAAATTATTTTCCAAAAAATTTACTTATTATTACTATTTGAGTGGTTTTTGCCTGAGGGTGCATGTGCTCACCAGAGAGAGAGAGAGACAGATATAGCGAGAGGGAAAGTGAGAAATCACCCCCCCAGGGGAGATGGCCACACCGCAGTCCCTTCTACTCCATTCTCCTCCCAAGATCTTGGGCACGCACGCACCCATGCCCAGCATGAGTTTCAAGCTGTTGGGTCTTGAACTTGTACCACCGTCAGCCATGAGGGAGTCCAGCGATGTAACTGCCTCACCATCTGCTGGCCCCTGTTATTATTATTTTTTAATTCAACCAGAGAAAGAGAGAGAGAGGAAAAGTGAGAAAGCAAGCCGCCAGGTCCGGACTTGAACCTCAGTCAGCCATGTGGGAGTCCAGTGCCTTCACCACCATGCCACCTGCCAGCCCCATGTATAGCAAATTCGAACATCTTCCTGAGCTTATTTTCATCCAGGGCTGGGATTTATAGGGCTGCCCATCCAGATCAGCCACAGATGGCTTGGGGCAGCCTGACACACGTGTCCCCTCTCCACTCCCCCGCAGGCCCTGTGTCGGGTCTCGACCCCTGCTATAAAGTACACATTCCATGTCCCCAGGCATGTGGCATGTGCTGCGCTGCTGCTCATTCGCTTCTGCAGGTGCGTGGTGCAGAGTGGGCGAGACAGAGCGTGGTAGCAACGCGCTGTGAGTGCCAGCGTGCCGTTCACACCCGGCTGTCGAGGAACTAACAAGCCTTTGAGGAACGGCTTCTGTCGCCGCCCGCACGGTGGGGGGACACACCCCCTTTAGCACACGCTGTTTGTGCCACAGGTGTGGAACACACGTGAGGTCGTGTTTAGGAGCCGCGTGCACGTGTGCGTGTGTGGTGAGTAGGTGTGACTCGTCTACACCGCTCCGTCAGAAATGAGCCCAGGGAGTGAGTCAGCCCACGGCGGCCCAGGAAAGGGGAGACGTGGTGATGATTTTTTTCCAGATCGAATGACACTTCCTCTGCTTTCTGGCAATTTAGAGGCAACGAAACCGAAGCAGGCCCGACTCCTACAAGCTCTAGGTAGACTTAGCATAAGCGATCTTTTACCGTAAAAGAATCGGATTTCTCTTCATGTAAGGAAACCAACACAGAGGTCTGGGGCCAGCAGGTGGCATGGTGGTTAAGGTGTTGGATTCCCACATGGCTGGCTACAGTTCACGTCCCGGACCCGGTGGTTTGAAAATCATAACAAATAAACAAATGTTTAAACAAAATGAACAAACAAGGGGCTGGCAGGTGGCATGGTGGTTGAGGGTGATAGACTCCCACATGGCCAACCATGGTTTGTGTCCCGGACCTGGCAGCTTGCTTTCTCACTTTCTCTCTCTCTCTCTCTCTCTCTCTCTCTCTCTCCTTCTCTCTGTCCCTCTCTGGTCAAATACAATGAATAAATAAATAAGAGAATTCTTTAAATAAATTGTAAAAAAAAATATTAACAAACAAAACCCCCCACAGAGGTCTGTCTATTTCTTGCAACCGAGTCTGCATAAGTGTTATGGGCTGAACAGTCACGTGCCCTGAAAATCCATTGAAATTCTCACCCTCACTGTGCTGGGATTAGGAGGTGGGCCTTTGGGAGGTGATCGGGTCAGGAGGGCGGACCCCTCAAGATGGGATTAGTGCCCTTATCAAAGTCCCCAGTGGGCTCCATCATCCCTCCTGCCATGTGAGGACAGAGAGGCGTCACCCACGAGCAGAGAGCAGGCTCCCACCAGACACTCGATCTGCTGGCACCTTCACCTTGGACTTCCCAGCCCCCAGAACCGTGAGCAGGACGCTTCTGCTGTTTCTAAGGCCCGTAGTCCGTGCTACCCATTACAGCTGCCCGAGTAGACTAAGCCAGCAAGCAGGAGTGAGGCTTGTGAAGATTGCTGTTACTCTGTCCTGGGCCTTAGGGAGGCCCAGCTCTTCACTCGGACTGTCCTCCGCGAGGTACATTCCCAGCCATTGGTCTATGGCATTGTTGTAGAGGGGAGCAGGACAGTGGGTGTCTCGCTGGAATGTAGGTGTCTGTCCCACGTCCGTTCTTCCCTTTATTGTTCTGCCTCAATTTGCTGGGGAGTGCCACCACTTCCTCCTTCTTGGATTACATGGTTTGGGAGGAGTTGACCCACATCCAACTTTTTTTTTTTTTTTTTAAGAATTATTTATTATCGGGACCAGCAGTTGGCGTAATGGCTACGTCGCTGGACTCCCAGGTAGTCGACCGCGGTTCGCGTCCCGGACTCGGTGGCTTAAAACTCATGCTGGGCGCGTGTGCGTGCATGCCCAAGATCCCGAAAGGAGAACGGAGGAGAAGGGATTGCGGCGTGGCCATCCCCCCTGGGGGTGATTTCTCACTTTCCCACTCACTCTCTCTCTCCATGGAGTGCATGCATCCTATGACAAAACCTTACCCAAAAAATTGGCGATAGGAGAGGAAAGAATTGATTATAGTGTGGCCATACCTGGAAGACATGCCAGAATACCTCTGACCAGTCAGCTGACTTAGAGACGCTTTTACGGGGTGGGAGCTGGCGCTGTGGGGCTAATGGCTAGCTATAGAAAAACAGATCCGGTTAATTTTTAGCCGAGGGGCACAATTGCATGATTTGTCTTTGAGACAGGAGTTTCTGTTTTAGCTGAGGAGTACAATCAAACAATCTATCTTTAAGACAGGAGTTTCAGCTTATGGCTGGGGCAGAATGCCCCATTGTTTCAAGCTCCTGGTCTCCCTGGAGTTCCTATGAGAAACCTCAAACAAAGAGTATCAGGTTGAGAGAGAAAACAAGTTTTATTTCAAGATGGCGTCAGCCTGGCTAAGCAGGCCCAGTACATGTGCACGTCTGTGGTCTGGCTGGCTGCGGCTGGTGGTGGATCAGGAGTGAAGACCCTGTTGGGGGGGGGGTCTCTCTCTCTCTCTTCCCCCACCTGCAAAGAAATAAACTTTAGGTGCAGTCACATAACCTAGTGGCTAAGGGAGATGGATCCTGGGACGAGCAGACGGCGAAATGGCTCTATAGCTGAATTCCCAAGTAGTCCACCATGGTTCAAGTCCTGAACCCGGAGGCTTGAAACTCACATTGGGCACATGTGCATGTGTGTCCAAAATCATGAGAGGAGAATGGAGGAGAGGGGATTGCGTCATGGCCAACCCCTCTGGGGGGGGTGATTTTTTTGCTTTCTGTCTCTCTGTCTCTCTGGAGAGTGCACATACCTTACAGCAAAAATCTCTCTCAGAAAAAAAATAAATAAATAAAGGGGGAACCAGCAGGTGGCGTGGTGCTTAAGGTGCTGGACACTTCCACATGGCCGACCAGGGTTCAAGTCCTGAATCTGGTGGCTTGGTTTTGCACTTCTTCTCTCTCTCACTCTCACCCTCTGTCTCTCTCTCTGGTCAAACTAAAAAATAAATGAATGAATAAATAAAATAAAATAAAATAAAATAATTATTAAAAAGAAAGAAAGAAAGAAAGGAAGGAAGGAAGGACACAGATCTCACAGGGCAGTGAATTCTAGCCCCAGGAGCCTAAAACACACCAGCATGTGTATGTGCACCCCACAGAGAAGAGAGAAATGAAGAGGGGATTATAGCATGACTGTACCCCGTTGGGGGTGCTTTCTCCCTCTCTTTCCCTTTCTCTAGGGAGTATATATACCCTTTGGCAATTATACATAAATAAACAAGCAAACAAACCAATTTCAAAGTCTAGAAGGGGTAGATGGAATGTTTGGTTGGCCTTATTTGGGGTTCGAATGCCCCATGAGACCTGGGGGATGCCCAGCTCTCGGCCCCAGCCTAGAATGGGTCTGAAGCCACCCCTGGGTTTGCCTCCGTGCGAGGAAGCCAGCCGCCGCCCCCAGCCCCTTCCCCCTGCCATAGATACCTTCTCTTCATAGATCTTGGGCCTGGGCTAAACCGGAGGTGAGGTGAGCAATGGCAGAGTTTGGGCCGGGGAAGCTCACTAAAGACAGAGGAAAGCTGAGGTCAGGAACCTGGACGGGATGGAGCTGGCAGGGCTTGCGGACTGAAGGAGGGCCGTGCCACCTGGTTCCAGCTCCCCGGCGAAGACGCTTCCTCAAGGTCCTCCCTGCACGTGTGCGCCGTGCTCTAAGGCCTGTGGTCCCGTCGGTGACATTTGCAGCTGGCACTGTCCCTGCCTTCCTGGCCGTGACGTCATACCTCACACCCTCTGAGCTCGGGCTCTCCCTGGCTGCAAGTCCGGCCAAGGCACAGGGCCGCTGGGAGTGTCTGCAGTCGGTGTCCGCCGTGACCCATGGCCGTGTGAATACCCCGGCTCCCCTGCCCGAGGTCGGGGTGGGGCTTGCACGTCCTGCTGTGGCCCGTCTCTCAGAGGTCTCCAGGCACACGGAGCCCCCCGTTGCCGCAGTGGTAACCTGCTTAGTGCACCTTCTCTGCCCGCCTCTCTTCCGGGATTGCCTTCCAAGTAAACCACTTTCGGGGAGGGTTTTTTAAAAATAATTATGTATTTAATTTTATGTATTCATTTATTTTAATTTGAACAGTGAGAGACACACACAGAGAGAAAGAGAGAGAGAGAGAAGGAAAGTGAGAAAGTAAGCCTCCAGGTCCGAGACTCGAACCATGGTCAGCCATGTCGGAGTGTCCAGTGCCTTAACCACCATGCCACCTGCCGGTCCCCATCAGGAGGGATTTTTTAAAAAAATATTTGATTTAACTTTATGTATTTACTCATTCATTTATTTTAATTTGAGCAGAGGGAGGAAAGTGAGAAAGCAAACCACGAGGTCCAGGAATCGAACCGTGGTCTGCCATCTGGGAATGTCCAGTGCCTTAACCACCAAGCCACCTCCTGGTCTCTATTTATTTTTCATATTTATTTATGTATTTATTCAAATTTGACAGAGTAAGAGAGAGAGAGAAAGCGAGAAAGCAAGCCACCAGTTCTGGGACTTGAACTGCAGTTGGCCAGGTGGGAGTCCAGCGCCCTTAACCACCACACCACCTGCTGCCCCCTACCCTCCGCTTTTTAAAGTTCACATGCTTCTTTCTTTTTTTTTTTGAGAGATTTTCGCTATAGGGCACGTGAGCTCGCCAGACAGAGAGAGACATAGAGATAGAAAGCGAGAAATCACCCCCCAGGGGGGATGGCCACGCCGCAATCCCTTCTCCTCCATTCTCCTCTCGGGATCTTGGGCACACACGCACATGCACCTGGCGTGAGTTTTAAGCCACCGGGTCCGGGACATGAACTGCGGTCGACTACATGGGAGTCCAGCGACATAGCCATTACGCTAACTGCTGGTTCCCCCAAAACTCTCTTAATGAAGGCCAGCATGGACAAGGCAGAGGGACCTCGGGATGGTTGGTGGGGCGCCACCATGTCACTGCAGTGCGTCTGACACGATTGCTTTCACGGGCCACTTTGCAAACATAGGACGCTTGTTTTCCTTCCACTTCTGAGTGTGCGTTTGTGTACGTGTGCCTGTACAGCAGGCAGGGCCAGGAAGATCTGTTATGTCCGTATTTGCATTTAAAATGGCATCTCATTAGCATTTTTACACAGTGCTGCCTCAGATTCCCATGAGGTGTGACCCCCCTCAGGCACATCCCCTGTCTGAGGTGGGGGAGGCTCCCCGTGAGTGTGAGTGCGAGGATGGGACAGGCTGCCATGCCGACCCCCAAGTCTCGCAGGGAGTGACTGGTTCCCACCCTGCGGGGTCCTAGGAAGCCAAGCACCAGAACCAGCTCAGGTTCGAGGAGCTCGGGCTGCAGCCTGAGACACGGAGGCCCAAGCACAGCCTTCCCAGCCCCTCAGGAGGGACACGAGGACCCCACATGCCATCCTCTTCCCCCTTCCCTCCCCCCTTCAGCTCCACGGTAAGACTCAGCCTGCTGGCTTGAAGCTCGCAGGCCTCAGCTGGGGTCGTGGCTGATGGGACAGGGGGACCGCCCTGGAACGTCTCCTTCTGGAGTGGAGCCAGCGCGTCGATGGCGTGCCGGGCCTCGACCCTTGGCAACAAGGCCGCTGTGGCTTCTGTTCTGCAACCCCACGCCGTAATTCACATTGAGATTCAGCATGAAGGGATTAGAAGTTGATACTTGGTGGTGTCCTTCCAAGAGAGGGAAGGGGCCCAGGAGAGCCCCGGAGAGACCCGTGGGCACAGACACACCTGGGGGTGCAGTCAAGAGACCGTTGTCAGGTGTAGACCCTGGACCTTGGACCTCCAGATCATGAGTTGAATACATCCCTATTTTTTATTTTTTCTTTTTTAAGAGTTATTTTATTTGTTTATTTATTTATTTATCCATTTTCCAACTTGACCAGAGAAAGAAAGTGAGCAGGCCAGCCACCAGGTCTGGGACTTGAACCGCAGTTGGCTATGTGAGAGTCCAGCACCTTAACCACCACGCCACCTGCCGACCTCTTGTTTATATTTTTATTTCTTCCAAGAGTGACGAGAGAGAGAGAGGGAGTCAGAGACAGAGAGAGACAGCATCCTCACAGGATCTTCCTGCCGAGACCCCCCACACCGCCCCAGCCTCAGCCTGCCCTGGATCGTGGGTGTGTGCCTGCCCGTCCTATTCGGGGAAGCCTACGCTCCCTAGCCTGGAACCTTCCCATGTGCGGTGGCCTCCTGGTGCGTCCCCCCTCCCAGCCCTGTGACGTTTGTTTCACGCAGATGGAGGGGGATGTCAAGTCTCTTTGTCCTTTTTCTTGGCAGTCAAGAGCAAAGAGAGGCGTCCCAGGCTCCCTGCAGAAATGTCAGGACATTCCGGCGTGACCGTAACAGAAGAAAGGTGACCAGAAATGCCTGGGGTGGGGAAGACTGCCCAGAGTGAGATGTGTCAGGGTGCAGCACCCGCCCACGTGAAGTCCGTGCACGCCGCCCCCCGCCCGGCGTAGACAGGGACGCACCAGTAGAAGCCGGACAGTCGGTGTGGCGGCTGTAGCCCACACACACTCGCTGGGGAACTAAGCGTCATGATCCCTCCCGGAAGGGTGGGAGGCGGGTGTCCGTGCATCCGTTTGCTGACGAACATTGAGAAGTGCAGACTTGCTGCTGCTCATTTTAAAATTTTACTTTTGCTTTAGGACATATGAACTTGCCGGAGAGAGAGAGACACATACACACAGCCAGAGACAGAGAGAGGGAAAGTGAGAAATCATTCCCCGGGGGAATGGCCACACCGCAATCCCTTCTCCTCCATTCTCCTCCTAGGATCTTGGGCACGTACACACACGCACCCGGCGTGAGTTTAAGCCACCGGGTCCGGGACTCGAACCGAGGTCGACTACATGGGAGTATAGCAACATAGCCATTACGCCAACTACTGGTCTAAATGGAGATTTTTGCTAGAGGGCATGTGTGCTCTTTTAAGAGACAGAAAGCGAGAAATCACCCCCGAGGGGTTGGCCACTCCACAATCCTTTCTCTTCCATTCTCCTCTTGGGATTTTGGGCACACACGCACACACACCCAGTGTGAGTGTTAAGCCGTTGGGTCTGGGACATGAACTGGGGGCAACCGTGTGGGAGTCCAGCACCTTAACCACTATGCCATCTGCTGGCCCCAGGCTCCTTCAGGCTTCCTTTCCCATGAGGGAGGTACCAGCATATCCTCCATTTCCAGCCCGAAGCAATGGAGGTGCACCAGGTCACAGAGCTGCGAGGCGCAGAGTGGAGCCCGGAGCTGGGCCTCTGCCTCCACGCCAGCTCCTGCAGAGACAGAGTCAGCCTGGAAGGGGCTCGTGCTCCCGCTCTGGGTGGACATGGGCGCTTACTCATTTCTTCCCTGAGCGAGACAGCGAGAGCGCCCCCAGTGGATCTTGGCACCACGATCCACCTGCAACCTCAGCCAGCCCTGGGTGATGGGCCAGTGCGTGTGACATACTCAGGGAGAACCCTGGGCTCGAACCAGGAACCTTCCCAGTGGGATCCTCCTGTTGCTGTGCTACCATTCAGCCCTCGAAATGTTTTATCATACTTTTCTTAGAAGAAATGAGAAATAACCTCTGTGGTTTATCCAACCGTGGAGAATATATGTCAGAGACCTTGTATATTCTCTCTCTCTCTCCCTTTTTTTTAAAGTTATCACATTTAATTAATTAATTAATTTTAATTTGACCAGGGAGGGACAGAATGAAAGAGACAGAAAGTAAGAAAACAAACCACCAGGTCCAGGACTCGACCTGTGGTGGGCCAAGTGGGAGTCCAGCGCCCTTAACCACCATGCCACCTGCCAGCCCTTCTCTTTTTTATTATTATTTTTTAAGTAATATTTATTTGGGGCTAGCAGAGGGTATAGCGGCTGTGTTGCTGGACTCCCACATGGCTGACTGCAGTTCCAGTCCTGGACTCAGTGACTTGAAACTCACGCTGGGCACACGTGCATGTGTGCCCAAGATCCTGGGAGGAGAATGGAGGAGAAGAGATTGTGGCATGGCCATGCCCTCTGGGGGAGGGGTGTGAATTCCTACTTTCCCACTGTCTCTGTCTCTCCCCAGCAAGCACATGTGCCCCAAGGGCAAAAACACCTCTATAAAGAACCAGCAGATGGTGTAATGGCTATGTCGCTGGACTCCCATGTAGTCGACCGCAGTTCAAGTCCCGGACCTGGTGGCTTAAACTCACGCCGGGTGCATGTGCGTGCTTGCCCAAGATCCTGAGAGGAAAATGGAGGAGAAGGGATTGCGGCGTGGCCATCCCCCCTGGGGGTCGACTTCTCGCTTTTTATCTCTCTGTCTTTCCAGTAAGTGTAAGTGCTCTATAGCAAAAGCCTCTCTTCAAGGAGACAAAAATATTTACCATTTTTAAAAAGACTTATTTATTTATTTAATGCCATTTGTTACTATTATTTTTTTCATTTGACCAGACAGAGAGAGAGAAAGAGAAAGAGAAAGCGGGAAAGCAAGCCACCTGGTCCAGGACTCGAACCACAGTCAGCCATGTGGGAATCCACCACCTTTAACCACCTCACCACCTGCCATCCCCTATTATTATTGTTTTTAAATTTGCCACAGGGCACATGTGCTCACCAGAGAGAGAGAGAGAGGGAAAGTGAGAAGGGAAGCCGCCAGGTCTAGGAATCGAACTGCCATCAGCCATGTGAGAGTCCAGTGCCTTAGCCATCATGTCACCTGCTGGCTTCAATCCAGTATATTCTTTTTTTTTTTTTTTTTTTTTTTAGAATTATTTCATTTAGCTTTATTTGAGAAGAAAAAGAGAGAGATGAGAGAGACAGAGAGAGAGAGAGAGAGAGAGAGAGAGAGAGAGAGAGAGAGAAAGTGAGAACGCAAGCTGCCAGGTCCGGGACTTGAACTGCATCGGGCCTTTGGGAGTCCAGTGCCCTTAGCCACCACACCACCTGCCGGTCCCCAACCCACTATATTCTTCATGAGCGTCTTTGTGGGACATTCATAGACATCGAAACAATCTGAAGGGAAAAGCCAAGAGAATGGCCAGCCGGGGCCCGTCCCAGCCCGGCCCAGCCATCTGCTGTTGGCCTCTGCCTGCTCTGCAGACGGATGGGGCTCCCGGGTGCTCCAGCATCTAGGGTCGGGTCGCCCCGGTTTCACATATGGCGGCCCGTCTTTCTAGGAAGAGCAGTCCCAGCGTGGGAGGAGGAGGCTCCTGGCAGCCTCTTCCCCGCACTCCAGCCGCTGAGGCCACGGCCCGACCATCTGCCAGGGCCCGAGGCCTTCTCCTCGCTGCTGGACAGGCGGGCACGTGCCCACCGCGGGGAGCAGCCCCCGCCAATGGCTGACGAGAGCCGAGGAGCGACCCTGCCAGCTCCAGGGCCCCTCGGGTAGGACGGCTCTGCCCTCAGCACCTCCCTGGCCTCTGCGATCTCCTGGTATCACGCTCCAGCTGCCCGCAGTGGTGCCCAGCGCTCTGCCTCTGCCGTCTGCCCTCCCCGCTCACTTCGGCCTCTCCTGGACCCCTCCCAAATACCACACATGTCCTTCCTCGCTTCCCTGTCTCAGGGTCCGCATCTGAGGGAGCCCGAACTAGGGCAGAGGGACATTTGCTTGCTTTCTTTTTATCAGAGAGATTTTTTGCTCCAGGGCACGTGTGCTTGCCAGGGACAGGAAGTGGGAAATCACACCCACGGGGGATGCCCACACTGCAGCGCCTTCTCCTCCATTCTCCTCTGGGGATCTTGGGCACATACGTGTGCGTCCAGCGTGAATTTCAAGTCACTGGGTTCAGGATTCGAACCTTGGTCAGCCATGGCAGAGTTCAGTGACTAACTATTCAGTCATCTGCTGGTCAGAGGGAGGGACATTTTCTTTTCTTTTCCTTTTTTCCTTTTTTTTTTTTGGAGAGGTTTTTGCTATAGGGCACGTTCGCTCGCCAGACAGACAGAGAGAGACAGAGAGATAGAAAGCAGGAAATCACCCCCCCAGGGGGGATGGCCACGCCGCAATCCCTTCTCCTCCATTCTCCTCTCGGGATCTTGGGCACGCACGCACACGCGCCCGGCGTGAGTTCAAGCCGCCGGGTCCGGGACTCGAACCGCGGTCGACTACGTGGGAATCCAGCGACATAGCCATTACGCTAACTGCTGGTCCCTCTTTTTTCCTTTTTTATTGGAAGTTTTTCTCTTAGGGAGTGTGTGTTCACCAGAAAAACAAAGAGACGGACAGTGAGAGGGAAAGTGAGAAATCACCCCCCCCCCCCCCCCCCCGGGGGAAGATGGCCTCACCGCTATCCTTTCTCCTCCATTCTCCCCTTGAGATGTTCAGAACACACGCACACGTGCCCAGCATGAATTTCAAGACTCCGGGTCCAGGACTCAAACCACAGTCAGCCATGTGGGAGTCCAGCGACATAATTGCTAAGCCATCTGCTGGCCTCAGAGGGGCATTTTTTTTTTTTCTTTCCTTTTTTTAAGAATTACTTTATTTAACTTTATTTATTTATTTATTTAAATTTAAACCAGAGTGGGACAGAGTGAAAGAGAGAGAGAGAGACAGAGAAAGAGGGAGAGAGAAAGTGAGAAAGCAAGTTGCCAGGTCCAGGACTTGAACTGCAGTCAGCCATGTGGGAGTCCAGCGCCTTTAACCACCACACCACCTACCAGCCCCAGAGGGACATTTTCTTTTCTTTTTAAGAATTATTTTATTTTATTTATTCATTTATTTTAATTTGACGAGAGAGAGAAAGAGAGAGAGAGAGAGAAATTTAGAAAGCAAGCCAACAGGTCTGAAACTCGAACTGTGGTCGGCCATGTGGGAGTGTCCAATGCCTTAGCCACCATGCCACCTGCTGGTCCCCAGAGGGACATTTTCTTTCTCTTTCTCTTTCTTTCTTTCTTTCTTTCTTTCTTTCTTTCTTTCTTTCTTTCTTTCTTTCTTTCTTTCTCTCTTTCTTCTTTCTCTTTTTTTTTTTTTTTGGAGAGGTTTTTGCTATAGGGCGCGTATGCTCGCCAGAAAGACAGAGAGAGACAGAGAGACAGAAAGCGAGAAATCATTCCCCAGGGGGGGACGGCCACACCGCAATCCCTTCTCCATTCTCCTTTTGGGATCTTGGGCACGCATGCACACGTGCCTGGCATGAGTTTTAGCCACCAGGTCCAGGACTTGAACTGCGGTTGACTACATGGGAGTCCAGTGACACAACCATTACGCTAACTGCTGGTCCCCAGAGGGACATTTACAACAAGCCACCCTGGGGATTCCAAGATCCTGTGTTGGGAGCCCCTCCAGCAGCTCATCGCGAAGTCCCAGAATGCCCGCGTCTCTGCGAGGGCAGCGGTTGGAAGCACAGGGCTTCCTAGGCAGCCTGCCAGGGATTAACCCCATCAATCCCGCCCACTGGTTGTGTCACCTGGGATAAGCCACTTAAGGTCTCTGGGCCTGGATTTTCTCCCATGTCAAGGAGGGGGCCTCCTTCGCTGGCATGGTGAGGCTTCAGTGAGAGAGACACGGAGATGTGCCCCGTGTGCACGCAGACACTGAGCAAAAGCTCATTCCTGGTTTGTACATGTCAGGAATCGTTACTTTAATACAGGTCGCAGAGCCGTCTGTCAGCCTCTGTTCCGACTTACTCGCTATGTAGGTCACGTAGCAAAGGCTTGTCTGAAACACACCATGTAGCGACCACTTACTAAGTTGCTTTTCCCCTGGGCTGGAACGAGCTTCTGGGATGACACACGAGAAGGACCCTTGCCCCCTCCCGCTTCGGGGACAGACATGTGAGGGACTTCGAAAAGTTCGTGGAAAATAAAGTTAAGGTGCAAAAAAAAAGTTTTTTTTTTAATTTCTTTTGTTAGAAAAATTTTTGCTATAGGGCACATGCACTCACCAGAGAGGCAGAGAGAGACAGAGAGACAGCAAGGGAGAACTCACCTCCCCAGGGAGGATGGCTACGCCACAGTCCCTTCTCCTCCATTCTCTTCTCGGGATCTTGGGCACGCACGCACACGCGCCCGGTGTGAGATTCAATTTGCAAGGTCCAGGACTCGAACTGAGGTCGGCCATGTGAGTCAGTAACAACCATTACACCATCTGCTGGTCCCATGGTGCGAATTAATTTTAACAGGAAAAAAATGTTAGATTCATGCATGCTTCTCTTCTAACATGCATTCTCCTTGGACTTTGGAGACCCCGTGTCTAACTAAGTCGTAGTACAGTGTAAAACACGCCCTATGGGAACACAGGTGCTGCTGCAGGGGTCACTGGAGCACATGCGAGGGTTCCGGACTCACATCCCAGGACCTCCCTGTGTATGCACATGTGCCGTGAACTGGGCAGGTGACACCAGGGCTGGGTCACAGCATGGAGACCCTGTTCAGGGTGCCTGTCTCTCTGTCTCCCTACCTCTGTGTCTCTCTTTCTCCTGATAGAAATAAATAAAAATACACTTTAAAAATCATATTAAAGAGGACCAGCAAGTGGCATGGAAGTTAAGGTGCTGAATCCCATATGGCCAACTGAGGCTTGAAAATCACTCTGGGCAGGGCCAGCTGGTGGCATGGTGGTTAAGGTGCTGGACTCCCACATGGCCGACCACGGTTCAAATCCTGGACCTGGTCACTTGCTTTCTCACTTTCTCTCTCCCTTCCCATCTCTCTCTGTCTCTCTAGTCAAAATAAATAAATAAATAAATAAATAAATAAATAAATAAGATGAATAAAGTTAAATAAAATAATTCTTTAAAAAAAGAGACAGAGGGGAACCAGCAGTTAGCGTAATGGCTATGTCGCTGGACTCCCACGTAGTCGACCGCGGTTCGCGTCTCGGACCCGGTGGCTTACAACTCACGCCGGGCGCGTGTGCGTGCGTGCCCAAGATCCCGAGAGGAGAATGGAGGAGAAGGGATTGCAGAGTGACCATCCCCCCTGGGGGGTGATTTCTCGCTTTCTGTCTCTCTGTCTCTCTCTGTCTGTCTGGCGAGCGCACGCGCCCTATAGTGAAAAACCTCTCAAAAAAAAAAAAAAAAAAAAAAAGAGACAGAGAGAGAGAGAGACCAGCAGATGGCTTAATGGTTACATCACTGGATTACCATGTAATCGACCGTGGTTCAAGTCCTGGACCTGGCAGGGTTTCAAACTCATGCCAGGTGCATGTGTGTGTGTGTGTCTGTGTGTGTGCACGTGCCCAAGATTCCGAGAGGAGAACGGAGGAGAAGGGACTGCAGCGTGGCCATCCCCACTGGGGAGTGATTTCTCACTTTTTGTCTCTCTGTCTCTCCAGCAAGTGCACATACCCTATAGCAAAAATCTCTCTCTAAAAAACAAAACAAAAATAAAAACAAAAAAAGAAAGAACAAAAGAAAGAAAGAAAGAAAAAAGAAAGAATGACTTTGCATGCATGCCCCAAATCCCGAGGTGAGAATGGAGGAGAAGGGATTTTGACACAGCCATTCCTTCTGGGGTGTGGTTTCTCACTTTCTCTCTCTGGCAAGCACATGCATCCTATAGCAAGCCCTAAAAATAAATAAATAGATAATATTTTAAAATAAATAAGTAAAATGAAAGGGCTCCAGGAGATATCTGTGATGGGCCCGTGGGTTTTGGCTACTGGGTCCCTCCCTGGGCTTCAGGTTCTGGGACCCGGATTCCCTTCCAGCTTCTGGCCCTCCCCATTCTAGTCTCTCTAGTTCCAGAAGAGGGCCAATCAGAGCTCAGAGCTGTCCTCCTTTGCCCACAATGATTGGTTCAAGGATGAGCATGTGACCTGAGCTGGACCAATGCAATTCGATTCTGGGACTTTTGCAGGATTACTGGAGAGCGGAGCCAGGTGCTGAGCTGGACGTTATTTCATTTTTCTGTATTATTTTTTAAGGATTATTTCATTTCAATTTGATTTATTATTATTATTTTCCAATTTGACCAGAGAAAGAGAAAACGTGAGAAAGGAAGCCACCAGGTCCAGGACTTGAACCAGGGTTGGCCACGTGGGAGTCCAGTGCCTTTAACCACCACACCACCCGCCAGCCCTATGAGCTGGAAGCTATTGATAGAAAGATGAAGTGTGGAGCTTTGGGCGCTCCTGGGGGCTGCCCAGGAGAAAAGCCCACGGGAAGGGAAGCAGCGACCCCGGGGTACAGTTTAAGCCCTTGTTTCAGCTGTGCCTGAAGCCAGCTCTACCCCCTCGATCGTTGTGTTCCACAAAGTCATGAATCCTACTCCTCTTTCATTTTCCCAAGCCGCCTGCTACCAGGAGCTCATACTTTGTCTGGTCTGTACAAGCCCCAAGGAAGGCACAGGGGAAGAGGGGTCATCATTGTACACAAGGACCCGGGAAGACTTCCGAAGACGGGGACCAGTGATCTAGGCTTGAAGGGATAAGTAGAAGTTTGTTCTTTGGTGATCAAGGCAGGGAAGAGCATTTGAGATGGAGGACACAGCAAGGCCAAGACGTGGAGGTGGAGACTGCGAGCCTGGGGTACTGAGGATGAGCCAGGGCCTTTAGGAGGGGCCAGGTCATGGTGCTTGAATGCTAGGGTGGGCTTTTCCCCATGGGAGGCGGTGGGGAGCAGGGGCAGGCATCTGCTTACCATGAGCAGAAGAGAGGGTGAGTCAGCTTCTCTGGGCCACGGAGACTTGACGTCTTTTGTAGAAAGCACCCCCACACACACACACACACCCAATACCCAAATGATGTCTTTTTTTTTTTTTTTAGAGGTTTTTGCTATATATATATATTTTTTTTTTTTTTTGAGAGGTTTTTGCTATAGGGCGCGTGCACTCGCCAGACAGAGAGAGACAGAGAGATAGAAAGTGAGAAATCACCCCCCGGGGGGATGGCCACGCCGCAATCCCTTCTCCTCCATTCTCTTCTCGGGATCTTGGGCACGCACACACACGCGCCCGGCCTATGTTTAAATCACCGGTTCCGGGACTTGAACCGTAGTGCACTACATGGGAGTCTAGCGACATAGCCATTACGCCAGCTGCTGGTCTCCCAACAGACGTCTTAAGGGCTTAATATCCTAAGATATCAGCTGGAGGGACCAGCGGGTAGTATAGTGGTTAAGGTGCTGGACTCCCATGTGGTTAACAGCAGTGTGAGTCCCAGACCTGGCAGCTTGAAAGTCATGCTGTGTGCGTGCCCAAAATCCCGAGAGGAGAATGGAGGAGAAGGAATTGCTGTATGGCCATCCTCCTGGGGGGGTGCTTTCTCACTTTCCCTCTCTCTCTCTCTTTCTCCAGTGAGCAAAAATTAAAAAAAAAAAAGTTACTGTTTTCCTTCTGTACATTCTAAAATGTAGTTATATTACTTTCATAATGAAAAAAGTTTATAATTTAAGAAAATAGGAAGCGTAATTACATCGTGTTGTAAAACTAGTACATTCTGAAATGGTTCTTTGCAGTTAAAGTAGGGCCCGTTTGCAGCCTGTTATTGCTTTTGGCTTTAATTGTCCTTTTCTCCCTCCCTCCCTCCCTCCCTCTCTCTTTCCTTTCCTTCTTTCTATTGCAAACACTCTGGCCTCCAAAAACCTCAAGGGAGGTGTGCTTTGAAAGTCAGGCTCAGAGCTTGCCCCCTGGGGCATGGCCAGTGCAAGGAAGCAGGAAGCACATCTCTGTGAAAGGGCCCTCAGCACAGGAGGTCTTACCACAGAGAATACCAGCAATAGTTCCACGTTTACAGAGATGAAAAACAACGTGTGAGTTTTTTTTTTTCTTTTTTTTTTTTTTTTTTTTTTTTTGAGAGGTTTTTGCTACAGGGCGCATGCACTCGCCAGAGAGACAGAGAGACAGAAAGTGAGAAATCACCCCCAGGGGGGATGGCCACACCACAATCCCTTCTCTTCCATTCTCCTCTCGGGATCTTGGGCACGCATGCACATGCGCCCAGCGTGAGTTTAAGCCACCGGGTCCAGGACATGAACCGCGGTCGACTACGTGGGAGTCCAGCGACATAGCCATTATGCTAACTACTGGTCCCTGATTTTTTCTTTTTAGAGGGATATTTTTGCTATAGGGCATGTGCACTCGCTGGAGAGACAGAGACAGACAGGAAGAGAGATATCACCCTGCCGGGGGGATGGCCACACCGCAATCCCTTCTCCATCCTCCTCTCGAAATCTTGGGCACGCACGCACATGCGCCTGGCATGAATTTCAAGCCACCGGGTCTGGGACTTGAACCACGGCCAACTAAGTGGGAGTCCAGCGATGTAACCATTATGCCATCTGCTGGTCCCACAAAGCATGATTTTAGCGTCTGTTCACCATTGTTGTGACCTGCCTTTTCTCCACGAAGATCTCCCTTCATTGGTGTTTTTCTGCCTATGCAGAATAAAAGCTGCTCCCTTCTGAATTTCCCAAGGTATCTGCGCCCCCAAACTGCTGACTTCAGACTGGGTTCCCTGCTGTCCTTGATTACCCGTCATGAAGGTCACTTCTCGGGGAAGCCTTCCAAGCCCCTTCAGTTCCGTATCAGACAGAGCTCTGATTGCAAGTGGTAGAAAAACAAACTACGAGTAACTTAAGCAAAAAAAAAGAGTAACTGTAACAGAGGTAACAGAGAAGCCCAGGGGTATTAATTTGGCTTCAGGAACAGCTGGATCTAGGGTATCAAACGACCTTGCTGGAAAGCTGCCTGATGCCAAATCTCACCTTCCTCTGTGCGGCTCCAGGCTTAGATGAATTCTCCCCTGGAGCCCCCATGGCAGCTCCAGCTTTTTTGCCTTCCAGCTTCAAAACCCCATCAGAGGGCCAGCAAGTGGCGTGGGGGTTAAGGTAGTAGACTCCCACATAGCAGAATGTGGTTTGAGCCCCGTATCCGGCAGCTCGAAAATCAGACCGGGCGCATGTGCGTGGGTGCCTATAATCTTGAGAAGAGAATGGAGAAGGGATTGTAGGGTGATCATCCCTCCCGGGAGGTGATGTCTCACTTTCTCTCTCTCTGTCTCTCTCCGGTGAGCGCATGTGCCCTATGGTAAAAACCTTGAAAATCAAACAAACCAAACAGCAGAGGGAGAACTTCCCTTTCTTAGTTGTCCCTACCAAAGTCTCAGCGTTGAATTCCGTAGCCTGGACTTAGGTCACATGCTCATGTCTGACCAGTCATTAAAGTGGTCAGGGGGATCAGCAGTTAGCGTAATGGCTATGTCACTGGACTCCCATGAAGTCGACCATGGTTTGAGTCCCGAACCCAGTGGCTTAAACTCATACCAGGCACTTATGCATGAGTGCCCAAGATCTGGAGAGGAGAATGGAGTAGAAGGGATTGTGGCGTGGCCATCCCCCCGGGGGGTGATTTCTCACTTTCTGTCTCTCTGTCTCTCTCTGTCTTTCTGGCGAGTGCACACACCCTATAGCTAAAACCTCTCAAAAAATAAAAAATAAAGTGGGACCAGCAGTTAGCGTAATGGTTATGTCGCTGAATTCCCATATAGCCTACTGTGGTTTGAGTCCTGGACCCGGTGGCTTAAACTCACGCCAGGCGCATGTGCATGCGTGCCCAAGACCCCAAGAGGAGAATGGAGGAGAAGGGATTGCGGCCATTCTCCCTGGGGGGTGATTTCTCACTTTCTATCTCTCTGTCTCTCTCTGTCTTTCTGGCGAATGCACGTGCCCTATAGCAAAAACCTCTCCAAAAAAAAAAAAAAAGTAAAGCGGTCAGGGAACGGCATGCTCTGATTGGCCAGGGTCCCATGCCCACCCTCTACTCATCCCCACTTGGATCCCATGGCCTGAGGAATGGGAAAAATGGGTCCTCCAAGTAAAATGAAGAGGACGAGGGCGCGGGGCTGGGTGGGCAGTTGGAGGCGCAGTTCACAACGGAGCTCCTGTTACACGTGTTCATCGCGCCCTGCAATTCGCCTGCGTAACGCTGCTGGCTTTTACGAACCACACACAGGTCTGAGAGGTCTCTGGATTCATGCCTGCCTCCCCAGCTACCCTGAAACCCCAAGGGCGGGGATTCTGTGTGCCCACAGGCAATGTATCCATGCTGCTTGACACACAGTAGGTCCTCATCGACTATGTCCTTTGGCAGCTCTGTCTACTCACGCTTTCCAGAGGCAGTTCTGGAACGCGGCAGTGGGGCTCCCCCATTCAGATCAGACTTGGCTATCCACAGAGCCAGAACCTCTGTCCCAGCTGTGTCCTGGGACACTCCGTGCCAAGGAAGTGATGTTCTGCAGAACTGGGGCATCTGCTGTGTGGCTGTTGGCAGCTACAGAGTGTTGTCAGACCGTACGGCCCTGGGGGTGGGCTGGCATTGGATGGGTAGGGAGAGTGGAGGTTTTCTTGGTTTTGTTTTATTTTATTTTATTTTATTTTATTTTATTTATTTATTTTTTTAAAGACTTTTTTTTTTTTTTTTTTTTTTGGAGAGGTTTTGCTATAGGGCGCGTGCGCTTGCCAGACAGACAGAGAGAGACAGAGAGATAGAAAGCGAGAAATCACCCCCCAGGGGGGATGGCCACGCCGCAATCCCTTCTCCTGCATTCTCCTCTCGGGATCTTGGGCACGCACGCACACGCGCCCGGCGTGAGTTTTAAGCCACCGGGTCCGGGACGCGAACCTCGGTCGACTACGTGGGAGTCCAGCGACATAGCCATTACGCTAACTGCTGGTTCCCTCTTGGTTTTATTTTTAAGAGAGAGATTTTTTGCTATAGGTGTGTACGCTCGCTGGAGAGACAGAGAGACAGAAAGCGAGAAATCACCCCCCCCGGGGGGGGGGGGATGGCCATGCTGCAATCCCTTCTTTATTCCCCTCTCAGGATCTTCAGCACGCACGCACGTGTGCCTGGCGTGAGTTTCAAATCATCCAGTCCAGGAATACGAACCGCCGTCAGCCATGCAGGAATCCACTGACGTAACCACTGCTCTGTTGACTCAAGTCCAGGACCTGAGACTTGAAGCTCAAACTGAACGTGTGTGTGTGTGTGTGTGTGTGTGTGTGTATGTGTGTGTGCCCCTCCAAAAACTCCCAAGAGGAGAATAGAGGAGAAGGGATGGCAGTGTGGCCAGCCCCCAGAGGGTGATTTCTCACTTACTCTCTGTTTCTCTCTGTCTCTCCCGGGAGCGTATGTGCCCTATAGCAAAAATCTCATCTTAAAAAAAAAAAAAAAAAGAATTATTGGGACCGGCAGTTGGTTTAATGGCTATGTCGCTGGATTCTCATGTAGTCAACTGCGGTTTGAGTCCCAGACCCGGTGGCGTGCCGAGCACGTGTATGTGCATGCCCAAGATCCTGAGAGGAAAATAGAGGAGAAGGGATTGTGGCATGGCCATCCCCTCTGGGGGATGATTTCTCACTTTCTGTCTCTCTGGCAAGCGCACGTGCCCTATAGCAAAAACTTCTCCAAAAAAGAAAGAAAAGAAAAGGAATTATTTACTTAATTTTACTGAATATTATTATTTTAAAATTTTGCTATAGGGCACATGTACAAGAGCAAGAGAGAGAGAGAGAGAGAGAGAGAGAGAGAGAGAGAGAGAGAGAGAGAGAGAGAGAGAGAGAGAAAGTGAGAAAGCAAGCCTCCAGGTCCGGGACTTGAACCGCTGTTGAAGCTGCTGTCTCCCGTAGCAGCAACTCACCAGGCAGAGCTGCCAGGGTGCCTGCGAGGGACACACTGTTTCTGAGTCTCTGCACACAGGAAACCTCAGCAGTACCGAGTACCCAGCAGGCACTCATCATTCATCCCTGGTCCCCACCCTGCCCCGGCCCAGGTGCAGGTCACCAGTCAGGGTCATTTTTAACATAAGCGACGTTGCCTGGCAACATGGCCATGATCTCCCTTTATCTGGTTTCTAGGGTCAACAGAGCTGGACAGCTAACCCAAGGTCAGATTTCTTCCTCGGAGGAGGAAGGGTTTTATTAACTCTGCGTCCACAAATATTTTACAGACGTTCCCCGCCAGCCCCCGCATTCATGTAAACACACACACACACACACACACACACACACACACTGTTCTTTCTTTGAGATTAAAAAGCAGGAATACAGGGGAAAAAACCCTGAGCTTCTGGGGACCAGCAGGTGGCATAGAGGTTAAAGCACTGGATTCCCACATGGCTGACCACTGTTCGAGTCTCAGAACTAGGGGCTTTCTCTCTCTCTCTCTCTCTCTCTCTCTCTCTCTCTCTCTCTCTCTCTCTCTCTCTCCCTCTCCTTCTCTGGTCAAATTAAAAACTAAATCAATAAAGTTAAATAAAATAATTCTTAAAAAAAATTAACAGAAAGAAGGAATGAAAGCATGGCTTCAGGTCCAGTTCTGCGGACTAGTGGTTAAGGGAGCCAGATCCCACGTGGCTGACCATGCGGTTCGAATCTCAGCCTGGACAGTTGGGAAAACCGGCCAGGCACAAGTGCGCACATACTCTAAATCCTGACAGGAGGGGGGAATGAAGAAGGGGTTGCAGTATGGCCACGCCCCACTAGGGGAAGTTTTCTTCCTCTCTCTTCCCCTCTTTCTGTTTCTCTCTAGACATTGCGTGCACCCTCTGGTTAAAAAAAAACAAAAGTACAGGGGACCAGCAGTTGGCGTAATGGTTACATCACTGGACTCCCATGCAGTCAGTTCGAGTCCTGGACCTGGTGACTTAAAACTCACATTGGGCACGTGTGCGTGCGTGCCCAGGACCCTGAGAGGAAAATGGAGGAGAAGGGATTGTGGTGTGGCCATCCCCCCTGGGGGGTGATTTCTCACTTTCTGTCTCTCTCTTTCCAGCAAGCACACAGACTCTATAGCAAAAATCTCTCTGACTAAACAAAAGGAAAAGAAAGAAAAAAAGACCAAAAGTACAAATTTATTTTCATGCAAAAAACATTGGAATCTGCAGTGTTTCCTTGAGGTGTTTTCCCATGAACTTTTTGGAGTCCATTGTAATGCTCTGTAAGTGTCATATACAATGACTGTATGTCAGACATATTCTTTTTTTCTTCTTAAAAAATATTTTGTCATGGGGCCGGCAAGTGGCGTGGTGGATAGGGGCACTGGATTCTCACATGGCCGACCATGGTTCGAGTCTCAGACCTGGTGGCTTGCTTTCTCACTTTCCCTCTCTCACTCTCTGTCTCTGTGTTTTTCTGCTCAAATTAAAATAAATAAATAAAAACGAACGAATAAATAAAATTAAATAAAAAGTAAAAATAAATATTTTGCCATAGGGTGTGACAGTGACAGGGAAAGTGAGAAATCATTTCCCAGGGGCATGGCCAGGCCGCAATCCCTTCTCCTCCATTCTCCTCCTGAGATTCTGGGCATTACATGCACAGGCGCCTGGCGTGAGTGTCAAGCTGCCGGATCCAGGATTCAAACCACCATCATCCATGTGAGAGTCCCGCACCGTAACCACCATGCCACCTGCTGGCCCCATGTCAGGTGTTTTCTGTGCACCAAGGGCGCAGGAGTACGACACAGGAATCAGCCTCTCGCAGCTTTGATGCCAGGGACACGTCCAAGATCTTTCTTGGGAAGGACAGAGCAGGACCTAGCTCTGGGGCCCTTTGCTCTCCCGGGGTGAGTCAGGAACTTGTGCACGGGCTAGCACAGGCCTGGCACCTAGTCGGTGCTCAGCACAGGTGCCCTCCCTTCCCTGCCTGCCCCATGCCCTGTGGCCCGAGTGACCAGCTGTCGCCTTCCTTTCAGAGAGCCTTGGCTCTGAAGATTGAGAGGAGAGTGGACAGAATCGCAGCTCTGCAGGCATTCCCACGAGCACGCTCCTGCCGGCCAGATGTCTTCACACCTGTCTCAGGCAGCTCAGCGCGCCGCTGCCCTAGCAGCTGGGAAGCAGGAAACCGTCGATTTTCTGTGCGAGCTGGATGAACAAAGCATGTCTGTGTCAGGTCAACCTTCTGGCAAAGCCTTACGCGGGGAATGCCTTTGGTGAGGTGAGCATTCCGTTCAAGACCCCCCCATCATCGCTGTCATACATACATCATATGTATACACACACACACACACACACACATATATATATATATAAAGAATTTTAAAGAATTATTTTATTTTAACTTTATTTATTATTATCATTATCATTATTATTATTATTACTTTCCAATTTGACCAGAGAGAGAGAGAGAGAGAGGGTAAGTGAGAAAGGAAGCCACCAGATTCAGGACTTGAACCATATGGGAGTTCAGTGTCTTTAACCATCATGCCACCTGCCGTCCCATATATATTATTTATATATATAAATAGAACATATATATATACATATATATATGTATGTATGTATGTGTGTGTATATATATATATATATATATATATATATATATATATATATGTGTTTTTTTAAGATAGATTTCTGCTATAGGGCACATGGGCTTGCTGGAGAGACAGAAAGCGAGGAATCACCCCCTGGGCAGGGGATGGCCACTCTGCAATCCCTTCTCCTCCATTCTCCTCTTGGGATTTTGAGCACGCACGCACACGTGCCTGGCGTGAGTTTTAAGCCGCTGGGTCCAGGACTCGAGCCGCTGTTGACTACATGGGAGTCCAGCGACATAGCCATTACGCCACGTGCTGGACACCTCTCCGTCGCTGTCATATTAACCAGGCCAGTGTCCTGCGTCAGCACTGAGAGCTCGCGGTGGCTCCCTGTGGCTCTCCATTTCCTCCACCAACCTGTTCCGCTGCTCGCCTCCTGATCCCGCATCGTCGTTGCCCTGCCCACCCGGAAACCAGGGAGGCTTCCTTGCCGTCTCTCACGTTCATGCACGAGCTCCGAGCTGTCGGCACGTTCTGCCTGCTCCACCTCCGAGCGGCTCCGTCATCCCCTCCCAGGGCGGGTACGAGTGTGCCCGTGCTGCTGCGTAGCAGGGAGCGCGAACCTCAGTCCGCCCCACGCTGTGAGCCACTCCTACCTCTAGGCTCAGCAGGAGCGGGCCAGGCCGGGCACTCTGCTCATCTCTGCTGGGCTTGCTCCTGTGGCTGGGGCGAGCCGGCTGCTGGCTGATCTAGGTTGGCCTTGGCCGGGGTAACTCCACGTGCCCCTCACCCTCCACCAGGCTAAGCCCATGGAGACACAACAGCGTGTCAGCCCAAACACCCAGGTCTACCTCAGCCTCTTCTGGTGTCAGTTCTGATGACATCAAACAAGTCATGTGGTCAAGCCCCGAGCAAAGGAGCAGGGCGCAGCAGCAGCAAGTGGCCAAGGGGCAGACGCGGGAGGGACGAAGAGTCAGGGCCGGCCAGTGTCACCTCCCCACCTGCTCTGCATTCCTGCCGCCACTGACCCACCCCAGGCCGCTCAGTTCTAGACTTCTTCCTGGCCTCCAGCTTACGCCCCACTTTCATCCCCTCTTAAGTTGCCTGCCCATGATGAATCCAAAGGAATTTGTCATCCATGTCTGTCTCTCCTGCTTAAAACACCCCCATGGCTTCCTGTTTCCCTAGAATAAAATCCAAACTCCTGAGCCAACCAGGTGGTGTGGAGGTTAAGGCGCTCAATCACACATGGTCGACTACACAGTTTGAATCTCGGTCCTGACAGCTTGATAAACATGCCAGGCTGTGTGTGTACACGCCCAAAATTCTTTTCCTTTTTTAAACTTTATTTATTTATTTTTATATGACCAGCGAGGGACAGTGAGAGAGAGAGAGAGAGAGAGAGAGAGAGAGAGAGAGAGAGAGAGAGAGAAGACAGCTGTCAGGTCCAGGACTTGAACTGTAGTCAAGCTTGTGGGAGTCCAGCTCCCTTCACCACCACGCTACCTGCCAGCCCCAACATGTCCAAAATTCTGAGAGGAGAATGCAGGAAAAGGGACGGTGGCATGGCCATCCCCTATGGAGAGCGATTTCTCACTTTCTCTCTCTCTCTCAAGTGAGCACACAAGCCCTATAACAAAAACAAAACAAACAATCCAAACTCCTCCTGGGGACCTTTCAGGCCCCTCAGACCACGCCATGGCTTTTCTCCAAACCCAGTTTCTGGCCACTGACTCCTTCTCTCTGAATCTTCCAGTCTTCATTGTCCTATTGGTCCTCAAATGAGTGAAATGCTTTTCTCTTAGGGTTTCTTCCCATGCTATTCTCAGGGCCCAGAACATCCCCTCCTTACCCCTATCTCCACGGCCTCCTCCCTCCACCTACATCTCAGCTGAAATGCCACCTCCCTAGGGAAGCCTTCTCTGATCACTGTGCCCAAAATAGATTCTACTCCGTCTCTGTGACACAACTTTTGCTTCTCCTTACCACTCATCTCTCATCAACTTTTAAACGTTTTCCCATTTTCTTTCCCCCTTGCCACTAGAATGTGAGCTGTGTTACATTTATGCCCCATCCCAGTACACACTAGCTGGGTATCATAGAGAAAGGACTAACACACCCAGTTCATTCCAACACTCAAGGCTCCAAATAGCCTGTCCCTGAAAGATACCAGGAAGACGGTGAAAGAGGGGAGGTGAGCTACTGGAGTCTTTGGCCCATCCAGGGGGTTGGGGACCCACATACACATGACAGCTCTGCTGTCTGTGTAGACACATTCCCTAGCTCAAAATTCAGCTTAGCCAGAGTAGAGAAGGGACTAAGAAATAATGGTCATTCCTGGGACCAGCAGTTAGTGTAACGGCTATGTCACTGGACTCACATGTAGTCGACCGCGGTTCGCATCCTGGACCTGGTGGCTTAAACTCACACCAGGTGTGTGTGCATGTGTGCCCAAGATCCCGAGAAGAGAATGGAGGAGAAAGGGATTGCGATGTGGCCATCCCCCCTGGGGGTTGATTTCTCGCTTTCTGTCTCTCTGTCTCTCTGTCTGTCTGGCAAGCGCACGCACCCTATAGCAAAAACCTCTAAAAAAAAAAAAGAAAAGAAATAATGGTCATTCCTGAGCTCAGTCAAGCCCTATGGACAGCTGTCCCACATGATGTTATTGAGCAATGTTTTAGTCCGTTCTGTTGCTAATAGCAAAAACTACTGGAAACTGGGTAATTTATGAGAACAGAGGTGTATTCAGCTCATGATTGAAGGACTGAGGTCTAAGAGCTGCACCTAGTGTTCAGCAAATGTGCCTTCCCTTCCCGGGCCTGCTTGCTGTGGATGACATGACAAGACAGAGTGGAGTAGGAGCACGCCTGTCTCCTTCCCTCTCCTTATGACACATGTGACGCACTGAGGCTCTCTGGAAGATGCCTGGGAAGTTATGCTTTTCTCACAGGATGATGAGACAACCTCCCCAGGATTGTCCACAGTCCAGAGGCACTGGGCTGAGGCTCGATTTTTCTTAAAACTAAACGCTTGCTTGGTTTCTTTCCCTGAGCAATCCTGCTTCCCTTCTTCCCTGACTGGTTTCTCCTGAGAACTCTTCCTCACTCAACACTCACATTAGAGTCCCTGCTTAAGGCTTTGCCTCTAGGAAACCTAGCCTAAGACAATGCCCTTGTAGATATGTGTGTTTTGTGGGATGTAAGTCACTTCTAGACACTGACTGTCAAACTCTACTCCCATTTCACTTTTCACCAGCTTAATGTGTATGAGCAAGTTGAAATGGAGGGCTGCACTGGGGAGGAAGCTTGAGCCCTGAGTCACTGCATGGAGGAGGTGATTTGGGTCTTTTCATAATTGAAAAAAAATCTTCTGTCGTATTTGAGCCATTATACATTTGGGGCACAGTGGCTAACATTATCATAACTAATGTATCTGGGGTTAAGTCATTTGTAACTCCTAAAGCCCTGGTTGATGCTGTGGAAAGAATGTGAACTTTAGAGTTAGAGTTTGGGTGCCAACTCTGCCATACACACTGGATGCCCATGCAAAAGTCATGTGTCTTATCTGAGACTTTCTTACATAAAAGAAAAAAGCTAAGACCCTCTTCTGATGGTCATTATGACCATTCAGTGAGATGATGCTGACCCATCACATTGACTCTGGTACAAACCAGGAACTTGAGAAATGCTAGCTTCTCTCCGCCTCATATTTCCATCTGGAATATTTACTTTCTTGTTGGAAAAATCCCTTTAGCATTCATTTTGGTGTGGGTCTATTAGTAAAAATTCTCTTAGTTGTCTATGTCTTTATTCTTTCTTTCTTTCTTTCTTTCTTTCTTTCTTTCTTTCTTTCTTTCTTCTTTCTTCCTTTCTTCCTTTCTTCCTTTCTTCCTTTCTTCCTTTCTTCTTTCTTTCTTTCTTTTTTCTTTCATTTTAAAGAGAGTTTTGCTATAGGGCATGTGTGCTCACCAGAGAAACAGAGACAGAAAGATAGAAAGTGAGAAATCACTCCTCAGGAGGGATGGCAATCCCCTCTCCACTCTCCTCTTGGGATATTGGGCATGCATGCACACTTGCCCGGTGTGAGTTTTAAGTCATCAGGTCCAGGACTCAAACCACAGTAGACTATGTGTGAGTACAGCCATGTAACCATTATGCCATCTACTGGTCCTTATTTTGCCTTCATTTCTAAGTGATAGTTTCACTGAGTACAGAATTTAAGTGTCTGAAGATGCTGTTCCATTGTCTTCCATCTTCCAATGTTTCCATTGAGAAGTTAGCTGTCAGTGTTACGATGGCTCCTTGGAAGGTAATGAGACTCTTTTTCTTGTAAGTTAATTCTTTGCCTTTATGTTTATGCCACTTTATTCTTATGTGCTTGAGTGTGATTTTACTTATATTTATCCTGCTTAGGGTTTGTAACGTTATTGGAACTGCAGTTTGAGGTCTTTTTACTAGTTTTGGAAAATTCTTGGTTGTTACCAGAAATATTTATTCTGTTCTATCTTATGTCCTCTTTCTTCTGGGTCTTTAGTTACATGCACATTAGACCCTTCCTCTGTGACCCATGTCTTTTTCTTATATTTTCCATTTTTTTAAATTATTTATTTTATTTATTCATTCATTTATTTTTGATTTGACCAGAGAGAGACAGAGATAGAGAGAAAGTGAGAAAGTAAGCCACCAGGCCTGGGGACTTGAACCCTGGTCAGCCATGTGGGAGCATCCAGTGCCTTAACCACCGTGCCACCTGCTGGTCCGTATATTTTCCATTATTTTTGCTCCTTATTTATCTGCATATTTTCTACTGACCTATCTTCCAGTTCACTAATCCTCTTCATATGTGTCGAATGGGCTGTAAATACATCTATTGAGTTCCTAGTTTCAATGATTGACTTTTTCAGTTTTTGAATATCCAGTTGATTATTTTTCTTTTTTGTTTCTTTTAGAGATTTTTGCTATAGGGCATGTAAGCTCCCCAGAGAGACAGAGTTTGTGTGGAACCACAGATAAAGCAAAGGAACAGGCACAACAAGCTTAGTTATGTGATAGAAATGATAAAATCATAATAAAAATACAAAGCACACTTTCCGTAGGCCAGACCTTATGTGAACACTGCTCTCACTTAACTTCATTTCCTCGTCAGAGCAGCTCCAGGGAGCAGGGACGGAGGTTTTCTTCAGGACCACTGGCATGAAGAGATGAGGAAACTTGCTATGAGCTGGACAGCTAAAAAATACAAAGTCTACCCGGTTCACATCAAGCTCACTGAGATATTCGTCTTTTGGCTTAACGACACGGTCTCTGACAATTCACTTTCCCAGTTTCAGCCTCAGTTTTGCCATCTGTAGAATGGGGTTATTGACATCCTTCCTTTTTTACATGCTTTCTGTTGATTTATTTACTTATATATTTTTAAAAAGAATTATTTTATTTATCTTTATTTATACATTAATTTATTTATCTTAATTTCACCAGAGAGGGATAGAGTTAGAGAGAGAGAGAGAAAGTGAGAAAGCAAGCCACTACGTCCGGGATTTGAACTGCAGTCAACCATGTGGGAGTCTAGCACTCTTAACCACCATGCCACCTGTTGGTCCCCATGTTTTTTATTTTTATTTATTTATTTATTTAATTTTTAGGTTTTTTTTTTTTTTAATTTTTTTGGAGAGGTTTTTGCTATAGGGCACGTGCACTCGCCAGAAAGACAGAGAGAGACAGAGACACAGAAAGCGAGAAATTACCCCCCAGGGGAGATGGCCACGCCACAATCCCTTCTCCTCCACTCTCCTCTCGGGATCTTGGGCATGCATACACATGTGCCAGGCGTAAATGTAAGCCACTGGGTCCAGGACTTGAACTGCAGTCAACTACATGGGAGTCCAGTGACATAGCCATTACGCCAACTGCTGGTCCCTTTAAAATTTTTCAAAATCAAGTTCTGAAGAGCTAATCAATGCACTTAGACGGATATAAATGTCCCCAAGGGACTTCAAAGTACTTGGGCCGGGAACCAACAGTTAGCATAATGGCTATGTCACTGGACTCCCACATAGTTGACCGCGGTTCGTGTCCTGGACCCGGTAGCTTAAAACTCACACTGGGCGCGTGTGCGTGCGTGCCCAAGATCCCGAGAGGAGAATGGAGGAGAAGGGATTGCGGTGTGACCATCCCCCCTGGGGGATGATTTCTCGCTTTCTTTCTCTATGTCTCTCTCTGTCTGTCTGGCGAGCGCACGCACCCTATAGCGAAAACCTCTCCAAAAAAAAAAAAAAGTACTTGGGCCACTTACTTGCCCCAAATGACTGTAGTGTTCCACTCTCCTGGTTGTCCCTGAGTACCTGAGGCAGGGACTTCCCAGCAGTTAAACATGGCAGTGAGCAGGACACATCCGGAGTGTGTTTACTGGAATGGTTTCCACTCCCCTTGAGTCAGGGTGCCGAGTGCTGCTTCCTACTGAAGGAACGTCCTTCTGGAAGCCTCGCTTTCCTCCCGCAGGCTGGCAGAGGACAGTGGAGCAGCCAATGCACAGACCTCCCGTTTGGGAACGGCTGAAGACGGGGTGATTTGTAGCATCCTGGGCACTTCCGGTCCATGAACCAGGAATTTGGGCTCCACCCCGGGCGCTTCTTGTGTCTCCTCTTCCCCTCTTCCAGAGAGGGACGAAAGAGATCCTTTGTGAGAGGCATGTTCTTTTGGGGAGATCGTTGCCGCCAGAAAGCAATTTTATTTATTTATTTTTAAAGACTTATTTATTTAGGGGCTGGCAGGTGGTGTGGTGATTAAGGGTGTTGGACTCCCACATGGCTGACTGCAGTTCAAGTCCTGGACCTGAAGGCTTGTTATCTCACTTTCCCCTCTCTCTCTCTTTCTCTGTCCCTCTCTGGTTAAATTATAAATAAATAAATGAATCAAGCTAAAATAAATAATAATTCTTTAAAAAAAGATGTCTTAAAAAGGATTTATTTATTTAATTCCAATTATTTAAAGAATTATTGGAACGAGTAGTTGGTATAATGGCTGTCTCTGAACTTCCACATAATAGACCACGGTTCGCGTCCTGGACTCAGTGGCTTAAACTCACGCCGGGTACGTGTGCGTGCGTGCCCAAGATCCCGAGAGGAGAATGGAGGAGAAGGGATTGCGGTGTGGCCATCCCCCCTGGGGGGTGATTTCTTGCTTTCTATCTCTCTGTCTCTGTCTTTCTGGCAAGAGCATGCACTTTTAGCAAAAAAACCTCTCCAAAAAAATTTTTTTTCCAGAGGGCATGTACACTTGCAGGAGAGAGACACCGAGAGAGATGGAGAAAGAGAGGAAAAACAAGAAACACCCCCCCCTGGGGCATAGTCACCCCACAATCCCTTTTTCATGTCTCCCTCCGGTTGGGATTTTGGCCACATACACACATGTGCCCAGCGTGATTCCCAAGCCACTGGGTCCAAGATTCAAACCATTCAGTTGGCCATGTGGGATTCAGCTACCTTACCCTCCGGCCGTGGGCTGGCCCCTAGAAATTCACTGATTTTCTCCATGAGTGAGAGAGACAAAGAGAGAGTGGGAAAGAAAGCCTCTGTCACAGGATCCTGGCCCCGCAGCCATCTCCCGCCCTCGGGATGTACTGGGGGGGTGGGTCTCCAGACTAAAGACCCCTTGCAGGTGGTGTTAGATCACACGGCATCCTATGTTACCACTGCACACTGTCTGCCCCTCCCCCTTTTAAAGATAATATAAAGAAAGAGGGACCGGCAGTTAGCGTAATGGCTATGTTGCTGGACACCCACGTAGTCGACCGGGGTTCGAGTCTCGGACCCAGTGGCTTAAACTTACGCCAGGCGCGTGTGCGTGCGTGCCCAAGATCCCGAGAGGAGAATGGAGGAGAAGGGATTGCGGCGAGGCCATCCTCCCTGGGGGGTGATTTCTCGCTTTCTGTCTCTATGTCTCTCTCTGTCTGTCTGGCGAGTGCACGCGCCCTATAGCAAAAACCTCTCCGGAAAAAAAAAAAAGATAATATAAAGAAAGAGAGCAAGCCGATGGCCTGGAGGGTAAGGAGGCTGGATCCCGCGTGGCCAGCTACCGGGTTCTACTCCCAGACCTGATGCCTTGAAAAACACACCGGGTGCGTGTGCGTGCGTGCCCAAAATCCTGAGAGGAGAATGGAGGAGAGATCGCTGCGACGGCCATCTTCCCTAGAGGGTGACTTCTCACTTTCTCCTTTCTCTCTCTGTCTCTGGCAAGCACACATGCTCTATAGCAATCAATCAATCGAATTTAAAAAGCAAAAAGAACAGTAAGTAGTAATAGTTCCTTTCTGCACCCCAGCGGTTTGGCTCAGCCTCTCCAGGCCCGGCTACACCTCCCCTTCCTCCACTGAAGGCCGGCGGGTTCCCAGTAAAGCGGAGAGTCTGAGGCCTAGAACGCCAGCCCTGGGCACCTGGGCACCGGGAGCGTGACCTGCCGGCCTGCCCCCACCACCGTCTCCGGAGAGGCCTCTGGAGGGCTGGTCTCCACCTCCTGTTCCTGCCGTTCTCAGTGAGTCACTGTGCCTGAAGCCCCGGCTGCATGGAAATGCCACAGGCGGGCACTCAGGTCCCCGCTCTGGTGTTTGGCCCTGCCTGTGACAGGGCTGACTGTCCTCATCCAGCCCCGGGCCAGGGACATGCAGAGATGCCCTCAGAGGCTATGGGTGTGGGTGGGACAGGGGCGCCGAGAGCCGAGCTTGCTGCATGGGCAGCGTGGAGGGGGGCAGGCTTCGGGCCCTCCCCTGTGGCTGCTGGTGCGCGGGGCACGGCCCCATCTCCGTGGTGCTGGCATGACCAGTAAGACCACCAGCAGCTGCGCAGCCGCCCCTGTGAGACAGCCACTGGGGACTTTGCACGCGCTCACTCCTGTCCTCACACCCTCCCGGGAGGCTGTTAGGATCGCCAGCTCCATCTCAGCTGAGGAAACAGGCGCGGTTCAGCAACTCCCCAGAGGCCACCCTGCTTGCAGGTGGGCTTGAGATGAGGCTGCCAGCTCCCCCATTCTCTCTTTCCTCTGTGTTCTTGAAGAATTATTTGATTTAACTTTATTTATCTGTTAACATTTTTTACAGAGTGAGAGAGAGAGAGAGAGAAGTGAGAAAGCAAGTTGCCACATCTGGGACTCAAACCACGGTCGGGCATGTGGGAGTCCAGTGCCAGCACCACGCCACCTGCTGGCCCCTCCCCCACTATTTCCGTTCCTGATTACACCCTCCTGGCACTGCTCCGGGGGCCACCACCTCTCCCCGTCCTATTGTCCTATTCCTCTGCTCTGGCGTCACCCTTACTACTGTCCTCCTTGTGTCACTCCCCACACCGTGCTCTTGTGCCTTCTCCCTTCACTGTCCCGACCACACTGCCGCTTCCCTGGTGTCCCCCCATTCCTGTGCGGGTCCCCCGTCCACGCTAGGAATACTTTCCTTATTAGTACATTTGTTTTTTTCTTTTTTTTTTTTGGAGAGGATTTTGCTATAGGGCACGTGCGCTCGCCAGACAGACAGAGAGAGACAGAGACAGAGAGACAGAAAGCGGGGGGGGATGGCCACGCAGCAATCCCTTCTCCTCCATTCTCCTCTCGGGATCTTGGGCACACATGCACACGCACCCGGCGTGAGTTTAAGCCGTGGGGTCCGGGACTCGAACCGTGGTCGACTACATGGGAGTTCAGGGACATAGCCATTACGTCAACTGCTGGTCCCCTTATTATTACACTTTAAAAAACATTATTTATTTTGGGCTTTTGCCACAGGTTGCATGTGCTTGCTGGAGAGAGACAGAGACCTCCTCAGAGGGATGGCTGCACTGAAATTTCTTCTCCTCTGTTCTCCTTTCAGGATTTTGGGCACCTACGCACACACCTGGTGTGATTTTCAAGCTACCAGGTCCAGGACTCGAATCGCGGTTGGCCATGGGGGAGTCCAGTGCCTTAATCGACATGCCATCTGCTGGCCCTTCCTTGTTACTATTCTTAGTGTTACCTCTCCTGATTCACAGGGGCTTCAAAAAGTACACAAAAAATGGCCCACTACCAAAAAACTGCATGGGGGCCAGCAATTAGCGTAATGGCTATGTCGCTGGACTCCCATGTAGTCAAGTCCTGGACCCGGTGGCTTAAACTCACACCAGGTGCACGTGTGCGTGCGTGCCCAAGATCCCGAGAGGAGAATGGAGGAGAAGGGATTGCGGCGTGGCCATCCCCCCTGGGGGGTGTTTCTCGCTTTCTGTCTCTCTCTCTGTCTGTCTGGAGAGCGCATGTGCCTTATAAAAAACCTCTCCATAAAAGGAGAAAAAAAAAAAAAAAAAAAAAGAAAAAGAAAGAAATGAGAAATAGGGAAAAAAAAAAAAACTGCATGGATTTCAGAATATTATGAACCAAAATGAACGCATGCTTTCCTTTCACTTGTGCATGCACCATTTGAGGTCCCTCATACTGCTCCTCTTCCTAGAATGACTTCTCCTCTCTCTCCCTGAAAGCGCTTTCCCCTTGAGACCAGAGATGCCCTAAAGGTTACATCGCTGGACTCCCATGGTTTGAGTCCCAGACCTGGCGGCTTGAAACTCATGCTGGGTGCGTGTGTGTGCGTGTGTGTGTGTGTGTGTACGTGCCTAAGATCCAGGGAGGAGAATGGAAGGGAAGGGATTGCAGGTGGCCATTCCCCCTGGGGGTGATTTCTCACTTTCCTTCCTGCTGTCTCCGTCTCTCTTTCCGCATGTGCCCTAAGAAAAAACCTCTACCAAAAAAAAAAAAAAAAAAAAAAAGAAAGAAAGAAAAAGAAGCAGCTTTCCCTCTAAGTCCTCAGCCCTGTTCCTTGGTCTTTAACTTCTCCTAGTATTATGATTCCCTTCCTGTAGTGGTTTTCCCGTGGGCTTCTACGACACTGCAGACCCTTTGCCACTCCTCCCACGAGATGTGGAGCCTGTGCCACTTCTCCTGGAATCGGGTGGCTTGCTTTGGGTTCCAGTGATGGGGGAGAGCTGGACGGGGTGCATAGGACTTCCTGGGTGAGGTCCTACGCGGGGGTGTGAGCTTCCAGCTTGCATAGCTCACTCCTGGAGCTCTGAGCGTCCTGGGAGGAGTTTAGCTACCCCAAAGCTGCCATGCTGTGAGGAAGCACAGGGGCCATAGTGCTAGGGAGGCCCAGCCTTCGCGGCATTCCTGCCTGGGCAGCAGACACAAGCACCAGTGAGTGAGGGAGCTTCCGGAGGACTCCAGCCCTCGCTGTTGGGCCACCCCGACCTGCTCCCAGACATCGTGAGACCCCCTCTGGGCCTTGTTCTGGACGTGTGGAATTCACACCATGACACGATGGTGCCTTCGTGCTGCTGGACTTCAGGGCGCCTGCGAACTGGAGCCCTCTCCTCTCCGCCACGCTGTCCAGCCCCCTTTTCTGCCGCTGGACACGGCCAGGCCCATGCCCTGCCTTCCCAGCTGCCTCTGCTGGGCCTCCCTCCCTCTGCTGGTATCTTTGCTTCCCCGGTAGTATTTCCAGACCCACCATCCTTGGGGCAGTGGGCGTCCTAGTGTGGAGGCCGTCAGTCTGAGTGTATCCAGGAGTGATTCGCAACTCGGCTGCTGCCGGGGGAGACTTGCTTTCTGGTTAGAAGCGAGAAGACATTCAGATGAGTTCTGCAGTCAGCACTTTGCAGACGTGGGCCGGGGGCTGACTGCCCCTCCTTCACCCCAACCCCCAGGGCCTGCGCACCATCTCCTAAAGTGATTAAAGATTCAGGATGAATATTGGGTCCATGGGGGGGACTAGGAGCATGAATCAGTGACGCACACACCGTTCGAGTTCGTGGGCAGCTCTCTCTGCATGCCTTGGATTAGGCACATTTGGGTTCCCACGCCAGCCTGTCCCTCCCGGCTGTGTGACCGTGGGCAAGGCACCTCCCTTGTCCGAGCACCAAGGTCTTCATTTGTTAAGTGAGGCCAACTACACCAACCTCGCAGAACTGCTGGGGACTCTGAGATCCACCTTTCCACGCTCAAGTCATACTTCTTTTTTTTTTTAAATAATTTTATTTATTCATTCATTTATTTTAATTTGACCAGAGAGAGAGACAGACAAAGTGAGAAAGCAAGCCACCAGGTCCGGGACTTGAACTGTGGTCAGCCATGTGGGAGTGTCCAGCGCCTTAACCACCATGCCACTTGCTGGTCCCTTAAGCTCAAGTGATACTTCTGAAAGCCAAGGTTGAGGTGGCTCCTTTGATGGGGTCCAGAGGCCTGGAACTCTGTCACTGAAGTCCCTTGTGGAATACAAGCACCTGGCTCCAGCTCCCTGCCCTGTTAGAACAAGGAGATGAGGGGCCAGCAGGTGGCGCCGTGGTTAAGGAGCTAGACTCCCACATGGCCAGCACGTTCAAGCCCTGAACACGGAGGCTTGAAAAATCACACATGAGTGCATGTGCGTGCGTGCTCAAAATCCCGAGAGGAGTTTGTAGGAGAAGGGATGGCGGCATGGCCATCCCTCCTGGGAGGTGATTTCTCATTTTCCCTCTCACTGCCTCTCTCTGTCTCTCCCAGTGAGCACATAGGCCCTATGGCAAAAACCTTAAAAAAAAAAAAAAGAACATTAAGATGACCCCTAGTTTGCAGGTGGCGAGCTAGTGACTACTCAAAGAAATGGGACCAGCAGTTAGCGTAATGGCTATTTTGCTGGACTCCCATGTAGTTGACCGTGGTTCGAGCCCCGGACTGTGCTCTTCACTGGTCCCCAGGGGCCAGCTCTACTGTGCTGCAGAGCAGCCAAATCCTCTCCCTCTCTGAGCCAGAGGGCCAGGGAGAGTGTCCAGGCACACAGGCTGATCTGACTGGGCTGCCAGGATGCAGCCTTCCCTGAGGTATAAACGCTTTAGTATTGCTGTAAATATTTATCTGGTCAATGACTTCAGCTTATATCTGGATAAATAGTTCATTTCTAGGGTTTGGGATTTCTTTTTTCTTTTCTTTCTTTCTTTGTTAAAAGAATCAATTATTTAGTTAATTCCATTTGTTATTATTATTTTTAAATTGACCAGAGAGAGACAGAGAGAGAAAGGGAGAGGGAGAAGGCAAACTGCCAGGTCTGGGACTCGAACTCTGGCTGGCCATGTGGAAATCCAGCGCCTTTAGCCACCATGCCACTTGCTGGCCCCTCTTTTTTCTTTTTAGAGAGAGATTTTTGCTACAGGACACATGTGTTCTCCAGAGAGACAGAGACAGAAAGCGAGAAATCACACCCCCTGGGGGGGGGGGGATGGCCATGCCACAATCCCTTCTCCTTTATTCTCCTCTTGGGATCTTGGGCTCACACACAAATATGCCTGGCATGAGATTTAAGTCACTGGGTCTGGGACTTGAACCGTGGTGGACTATGTGGGACTCCAGCAACATAACCATTCCGCCATCTGCTGGGCCTGGGTTCAGGTTTTCATGGGGCACAAACGCCGATTCGGTAGCTCCTGTCCCGGAGGGGCCCCGGGTTTCCACTACCATGGTCCAGCACCCAGCAGCCCTTGAAGGCAGAGGAGTGCGCCTACGCTCTCTGCAGCATTACAGTCACTTTCTTGGCTTTTGTCACTCAGCAATGCACAATGGCTGCCATCGCGCACAGAGAACGCCCGCCTCCGTTTTTGTGGCCGTGTAGTGCCACGCTGTCTTAATGGCACACCCCTGCTCCCTGGCCCTTTTCTCTTCTGCGGGGGAGACTCAGACCGGATGAGCTCAGTGGCTGCAAGCCACAGGACGGGACGAGAACCATCACTAGTCACTAGGCACAGGGGACAAAGCATGCAGACAGACAAACCTCCGTCCCAGCGGCTCCAGCCTTTGTGGCACCCTCTGACCCTCTCTCTCCCCTGTGAGACAACCTTCAGGGCCTCAAGCCAAGCTCAGGACACCTGTGAGGCTCTGGGGGCTCAGGACACCCGTGAGGCTCTGGGGGCTCAGGACACCCGTGAGGCTCTGGGGTCCCCTGCCACTTCCAGGCCTGGGCAGAGGGCCTGGGGGCGGGGGTACTTGCTCACTATTCAGACACTCACCTATTCCTTCAGCTACTCATTCTCTCCTTAATTTACTCATTGGTCAGTTCGCTCACTCACTCATTCATTCATTCATTCACTCAGTCACTTCTTCACATATTTCTTCTTGCCTCGACCCACTCATTCACTCATTCATTCCTTTATTCATCTGCTCACTCACTCACTCACTCACTCACTCACTCACTCAGCTATGCACCCGTTTGACTCCTGTACCCATTCATTGATTCATTCATCTCCTCCTTCTTCACCCATTCATTGATTCATCCACTAATTCCCGGCGATCGGGGTGATTTGCATGTGAGTTGGAGAGCGCGGGGTGCCGGGGACTGGCAGTGGCGTGGGAGGCAGCTCTGCGGGGCTGAGCTGCGGGAGCGAGACAGCTCGGGCTCCCTCGGCCCCTCCAGCCCCCCACCCCGCGCCCGCCCCCGCCCCCGCCCCGCCGGCGGCCCCGCCCCCGCGCCGGGAAAGCGCGCGCTCTCGGGGAGCGTCGCTGCTCAGCCGCGGGCTGGGGAGCCGAGCCCGAGCCGGAGCCGGAGCCGGAGCCGGAGCCGGGCGACTGGCGGCCGCCCATGCCCTCGGCGCCCTGGGCCCGCGGCCCTCCCCAGCGCTGCGCTGCGCCGCCCGGCCCGGCGGGGGCGGGGCCGGGGCCGGGCTGGCCAGGCCGGGCCGGGCCGCAGGGCGGCCGCGGGGATGCGGGGCTGGCGGAGGAACCTCGCGTTCTGCCTGCAGCGGCTGCCGGAGGAAGGTAGGACGCGGCCGCTGCGCGGTCCTTGAGCACCCGCGCGGCGCGGGGCGCGGAGGGCGACTCGGGCTGAGCGGGTCGGGGCGCACACGCCGGGGGACTCCCGGGAAGGGTCCCCGCCGGTGGCGCAGGGCGGGTAGCGGCCCCTGAGGGCGGGGGTGGGGCACCCACGAAAGGGGAAGCGTGCGGGGTCACTGCAGGACACACGGTGCGGAGCGGAGCGCAGTCCGGGGAAGCGTGCGCAGGTGGGACCCGGGGCAGGACAACCGCAGGGGGCTGGAGCCAAGGGTCTGAAGCCTCGAGGGCGCATCCCGCGACTCCAGCGAGTCGGGTTCTTGGAGCGAGCCCTGGCCGGGCAGTGGCCACGTGCCTCCGCCCTCCGCGCCGGCGTGGCTGTGCCCCGCTCGCGGTGGGGGTCCTTGGACCCGGGGGCTGCAGTCCCTTCCGCACAACTTAACTTCGCACTTCCGGCGGCAGCCCCCGCGTGGACCCCGGAGTCCGCAGTTATCCAAAGTTGCAAAGTGGCTCGGGAGAGGAGGGTGGCTCGGCCGCTCTGCCCCCTGCCCGGCCTCCCCCTGCCGCAGCGCTGCGGCGCAGCCCCCTCCGCCGGCGCGTCCGGGCCGCTCTGCTCGCCGACCTGTTGTCCGGATCGCGTGTAGGGCAGGGCGGAGGCAGGAGGACCCGCACCCGGGCGCTGCCGCCATCCAGGAAAGTTTGGATTTGGTGCTAATTAAGAATTGCCAGAACTGCCTGGCGGGGGTGGGAGGGTGAGTGGGAAGGCTCCCACCCACCCGTTAGCTCACTTTGGGGGACATAATGGCTGACTCGGAGGTACCCACGCTGTGTGCCAGGGTGACCCGTCAGGGGGGGTCTCTTCCGCTCCACTTCACAGGTGAGGACGCTGAGCCTCAGAGAGGTGAACCCCTTGCCCAAGGTCACACAGCCAGTAGGTGGTAAAAGCAGGATGTGGACTCAAATCTGTTGGACCTGCCAGCCTGCAGTTCCCTGGCCCACCCCACCCCGTCCCCAAAGTTGGGCCTCACTCTTACTCCCGGGAAAGGATCGGTTTCCAACCCAGGCCCAAAGCGCTTGAGGGGGGCACCGGGAATAGAAGGGCTGGCGAGCTGGCCCCGTCCCTCCTGTTCCCAGGGCCCAGTAGGGCCTGTCACCCTGCCCCACTGTGCCCCTAGGCAGCAAAGCCTGGGGAAGGTCTTGCTTAGACCCCCTCCTCCATTAGGGCTCAGCTGTGCCCCAGATCCTGGCAGGCCCTCCAGTCCTCCTCTGACCTGAGTGGGTGCTGATGGAGCAGCTGCTGCTTAAGAGGTGTCCAACCAGGGGGTGACCGAGAGCTCCCCAGCCACTGCCCCAGCAAGCAGGGGACCCGGAAGGAGCTCTTACAGAGCCGTGCCCGCCACCAGCCTCCTGAGCATGGCCCTTCAGAGAGGGCGTGCTCGCGAGCAGGGACAAGATCCCCTCCTCGTCCCGGGCAAGGGCAGGCTTGCCGGCTGTTGTCTGCAGGAGGAGGGTCTGTCACCTGTCCTGCGGGCCTTGGGAAGGATGAGCCGAGGCCCTGGCCCCTGCACAGCACGCAGCCAGGACAGCGTTGGACATGAAGTCTGCCATGTCCCGAGCAAGGGCAGGCTTGCCGGCTGTTGTCTGCAGGAGGAGGGTCTGTCACCTGTCCTGCGGGCCTTGGGAAGGATGAGCCGAGGCCCTGTCCCCTGCACAGCACGCAGCCAGGACAGCATTGGACATGAAGTCTGCCATGTCCCGGGAGGGAGGGAGTCGCTGTCTTGCTCAGGCCCCCCTCCTGGGTGTGTGTGTGTGTGTGTGTGTGTGTGCATATGCGTGCGTGTGGCATGTGATGGTGTGTGAGGCGTGCATGGAGGCGTGTGGTGGTGTGTTTGAGATGTGTGTAGAGTGTGCACAAGCACGTGTGTGACATCTATGAGGCAGGGGGGAATCTCGTGGCACCTGCAGTCGCTTGCCCATTACTGGCTGCAGTTCTTGGGAGGAGGCAGTTTCTCCCTCCCTCAGTGCCAGGAGGTGCCTGGCATTTGCATTTTCCTTGGAAAATCTTGGTTGGGATTGATCGTTGAGCTCAGCACTAAGTCAGAGGGTGGCTGGAGCATACACCCGCACCGGCAGGAAATGACTACTTTAAAAAGACAAAATCTCCGGCTTTCTTTGGGCCCCAGGAAAATTGGTTGGCGTAGGCTGGGTCTCAAAGGAGAGGCTCTGAGATGGGAGTCTAGCTTGACCAGAGGCTTCGTGGTGGGAGGTAGCCAGCCCGAGAGCCAGAGGCAGAGGCAGAGAGGCCTCAGACCCTGCATCTCCCAGAGAGGAGCTTCACCCAGGCAGACCAGCCCCCGATTACCGTGTTTGTAGCTTAAGGCCTCAGGGAAGCGAAGGCATGGAGACCAGGCTCACGTCTGTCTCAGGCCCCTCAGTTGCCGGCTGTGTGACCTTGGGTGTGCTACTTAATTTTGCAGAGCTTCAGTTTTTCGATCCAAGAAGTAGAAAGGGCAGCCTTGTAGGGTGGTCGTGAAGAGTCGATGCTAACATCCAAGCACAGATCCCAGCACATAGTAGGTGCTCAAGAAAGACTAATCATGTTTTTCCCCTTTCCTTTTTTTCTTTTGGAGAGATTTGTGCTAAAGGGCATGTGTGCTCTCTGGAGAGACAGAAAGACAGAGAGACAGAAAGCGAGAAATCACCTGCCCCCAACCCCAAGAGGAGGGATGGCCATGCTGCAGTCACTTCTCCTTTACTTTCCTCCTGGGGTTCTGGGCACGCATGCACACGTACCCGGCATGCGTTTCAAGCTGCCGGGTCTGGGACTCAAACTACAGTCGACCACGTAGGAGTCCAGCACCTTAACCACTATGCCTCCTGCTGGGCCTGCTCTTCCGTTTTCTAATTGTTATATTTGATGGAACTTTAGATTCGGGGAAATGATTGGTGTGATGGTTGGTAGAAACTCAGGACTTGGGTGGGTTTCTGGGTTACAGGGGGCCAGCTGGAAGCTCTCCACTGCTGGGGTTTGGGGGAGTCTAATAGGGTCATATCTACCTTGTGGCTACTTGAATCCATCCCCTGGCCTTGCCCGGCGAGATTGGCAAAGAGTGGGGTGTGCTCTGAACAGACTTACACAGCACGCACGGGGCCATCCACACAAGTTTTAGAACCTACGGTAGTGGTAGGTTGGAGAGACCACGTGTGGCTGCTGGAATTTGGGGAGTTCCATGATTCTTGCTTCATAATTTTTTTTTTGAGAGGTTTATGCTATAGGGTGCATGCGCTTGCCAGACAGAGAGAGACAAAGAGACAGAAAGAGAAATCACCCCCAGGGGGGATGGCCATGCTGCAATCCCTTCTCCTCCATTCTCTTCTCGGGATCTTGGGCACGTACGCACACGTGCCCAGTGTGACTTTAAGCTACCGGGTCTGGGTCTTCCATTCTTTGCCGTGGGCTCGGTCTCAACTGCGCCGAGGACGCCCCTCCCTGCCAGGCCCTGGCTGCTCTCTGTGTGCAAACAGGAAACTAAAGGCCAGATCAGCAGGCAGCATGGTGGTTAACACACTGGATCCCACATGGCTGACTCCAAAGTTCGAGTCCCAGACACGACAGCTTGAAAATCACACCGTGTGCGTGTGTCCCCAAAATCCCAAGAGGAGAATGGAGGAGAAAGGATTGCCATGTGGTCATCCCCCCACGAGGGGTGATTTCTCATGTTCCTTTTCTTTCTCTTTGTCTCTCTTTGGTGAGCGCATGAGCCCTATAGCAAAACAAAAAAGAAAACAGAAAACTAAAGCCAGTCCTTAGCCTCGAGTTGTCCCCGGCCCCTGAGATAACAAAGTTTGAGGTGCCCGGTGCTTGCGAAAGGCGGAGGGGAGCAGCTGCGGGCTCCATCAGCAGGCTGTTCCGAGGAGGAGGGCGCCGTGACCCAGATGGGAAGGTCAGCTCTCCACGGCCGTCTTCCTGTGGAGTGGCCTGATTAGCTGCCGTCCGTCCGCCGCTCCTGTCTGCTGTCTAATAGACTCTCGGACTGTTAGCCAGAAGGGTTAATAGACATCCAGCCCGCGTCTTAGATGGGAAGCTAGAGACGCAGCTGGGAGAAAATGACTTTTTATTCACTCAACAAATATTGACTGGGCCCCGTTCTGGGTGCAGGGGTCGGTCTGTATGAGACGAAGACTCTGGTAGAACAGACGGTATGTTCCAAGGGGGAGGCAGAGGACGCGCCAGCAGATCAGTGCGAGTGGGAGCTTTTCCTTGAGATGAAGATGACACGGAGTGTAGAGACCTCATAGAGTCCCAGGCCCGGGGCGGCTGCTGATTTTTTTTTTTTTTTTTTTTTTTGAGAGATTTTTGCCTTAGGGCCTGTGCAACCACTGGAGGGAGAGAGAGATAAAGAGAGACAATAAGGAATCACACCCTAGAGGGATGGCCACACCACAATCCCTTCTCTTCTTCATTCTTCTCTCGGGATCTTGGGCATGCACACACACGTGTCTGGTGTGATTTTCAAGTCACTGGTTCTGGGACTCGAACTGCGGTTAGCCATGTGGGAGTCCAGTGATGTAACCGCTACACCATCTGCTGGCCCCAGCCTGGGACTTCTTTAGACCGTGGTCTAGGGAGGTCAGGGCTTGCTGGCTGAAAGGGTGACTTAGCTGGAACTAAAGGATGGGAGGGCCCCGCCATGCCAAGAGCAGAGAGTTCTGCAGGGAACAGCAAGTGTAAGGAAGAACTCCGGTCTTCAGGGGTGGGCTAGAGGACAGTTCGACCCGGCAGAGGAAGGGAAAGGAGGATGGGGGAGCAGGAGAGGTGGATGAGGAGGGTGAGACTGGAGGAGCCAGGTCGTGCCAGGCCAGCCCACTGCCAGGGAGGAGCGTGGGTTTTGTTCTGATGGGAGTCATTGGAGGCCTCTGCCTAGGGCTTGGGCTGACTCCAAAGACGAGTAAGTTGTGAGCGATGGGGTCGGCCAATGGCAGGAGTAAAGGGACCAAGTGGGGACGGAGTGGGAGACCTAAGGCTGCCTAAGCTTTGAGGGCAGGCCAGGGAACTGTCCCTGGTGCTGGAGTGCTAAGCGCAGACCAGGGAGCTGTCCCTGGTGCTGAAGGGCGCAGCCGCGACCACGGACTGTTAGCAGAGCATGGCGTGTGCATGTTTGCGTGTGTCCCCGTGGTGCACAGCCAGCGGATGTGTCCCTGTGCCGGTTACCTAGGAGACAGCGGGAAGACGGTAGGGCCGCATGTGATTGGCTGCTCACTCCTGCTGCTCATCCCTCTGTCAGAACCGCAGGCCGAGGTTACAAATGATCCATGCGGGATGCCAAATGCCGGAAGGGGAGCTGTGCGTGTTCGCCGCCCCGGGCCCTGTGTGCATGTGCGTGTGGTCGCCAGTGCGTGCGTGCGCATGTCTCGAACAGAGCGGCATCTGGACCGAATGTGCTTCCTGCTGTAAAACATCTGTTCGTTGCCTTAAATCAGGTAGCGGGGCCCAGATACATTTAAGGAGAACCAGCCAGACTTGGGAAGGGCTCTTTTGTTTGCTTTTAATAACTGCAGTGTCAACACCAGAGCTGATTTTACGCGTCTCCTTGTAGCTCCAAAAATGCAAATAACGCTTTGAATGGCGGGGCTTATTACCCTGAGGCAGACCGTGACGTCAGTGTGCTGAATCGCCCCCGCTCACCCCATCCCAGCCCAGCCCACCCCACCCCGGCCGGGCAGGGTGGTATGACTGTAGAGCTGCTCTTCTCTATCCTTCCTTTCTTTAAAATATCAGCGTCTCTTTTTCTTCCACTTTGTGAGTCAAAGGACAAGGAATAAACACTCTCATTTACTCTGAGGGGGGGTGGGGAAAGAAGCAAGAAGTCCAAGTGATCCTTTTGTATTTGCCTTAGAAAATCAGCAGCCCAAGTGGGTAGCCTTAGAAAATAAAAATGAGGGACCAAAAGCTAGAGTAATGGCTATGCCGCTGAACTCCCATGTAGCTGACTGCAGTTCGAGTCCCGGACCCGGTGGCTTAAAACACACTGGGCGTGTGTGCGTGCGTGCCCAGGATCCCGAGAGGAGAATGGAGGAGAAGGGATTGCGATGTGGCCATCCCCCCGGTGGGTGATTCTTGCTTTTTATCTCTGTCTCTCTCTGTCTCTCTGGCGAGTGCACGCGCCCTATAGCAAAAAAAAAAGCTCTCAAAAAAAAAAAAAAAAAAAAAAAAAAAAAAAAAAAAAAAAAAAAAAAAAGACTAAAAACCTCCGAAACCAGAAGCCAGCTTCAGGGCTGCAGAGGTTTCGAATTCTCAGTCTCTCTCCCCCTGCTCCCGCCTTCCACTTTGCAGGGCTGGGCAGTGGACGCAGTTGGTGAAGAAGGAGAAGAGGACTCCCCCTCCCGCTCTTGGCTCCCCTGGCTGAGGCTCGAGTTTCGAGTTTCGTTAGGAGCCTTCGCCGTCTCTCTCTTGCCACCCTAATAAACGATGTTTCCCACACCATCCGCTCAGCTCCCTCGCTGTTGGTCAGAGCCATTCGGTCTGAAGCACATCTGGCCAGGAGGGGGCGGGTCTCACCCGCCTTGTACTCCATTACTTCCAGGAGGGGTCTCGCACTTAGATACCTGCAGAGGCAGGGCACGGGACCCGAATAAGGGAGTGAAGGGCGCCCCAGGGCCTTTGCATGTGCTGTTTCCCATGGCTGGACTGATCTTCCAGTAACTCAGTCACTCACTTCATGTAGATTGTGTGCACGGCTTCCTCCTCAAGGATGCCTCTCCAGCCATCCTGTCGAAAATAGCAATCCTTAGCCCTGCACCTTCTTCTCTCTCTCTCTCTTAAAGAATTTTTTATTTAGGGACCAGCAGATAGCGTAATGGCTATGTTGCTGGACTCCCATGTAGTCGACCGCAGTTCGAGTCCCAGACCCAGTGGTTTAAACTCATGCTGGGCACGTGTGTGTGCGTGCCCAAGATCCCGAGAGGAGAATGGAGGAGAAGGGATTGTGGCGTGGCCATCCCCCCAAGCAGTGATTTTTCACTTTCTGTTTCTCTCTCTCTCTCTCTGGCGAGTGCCCGTGCCCTATAGCAAAAACCTCTCCAGAAAAAAAAAAAAAAAAAGAATTATTTAGCTTTACTTATTTATTTATTCATTTGTTTTAATTTGATTAGAGAGGGACACAGTGAGAGAAAGAAAGAGAGAGAGGAAAAATGAGAAAGCAAGCCACCAGGTCCAGGACTTGAACCGTGGTTGGCCATGTGGGAGTCTAGCGCCTTTAGCCACCATGCCACCTGCCAGCCTCCCCCTTTTTTTAAAAAAAGAATTATTTTATTTATTTATTTATGAACCTTCTTTTTATTAAAGAGAGGTTTTTGCTACCGGGCATGTGAGCACTCCAGAGAGACAGAGAGAAACAGTGAGAAATCACCCCCCAGGGGGAGATGGTCACACCAGAATCCCTTCTCCAGTGTTCTCTTGGGATTTTGGGCATGTACACACACATGCCTGGTGTGAGCTTTTTTTTTTTTTTTTTTTCCTTTAGAGACTTTTATTTAACTTTATTTATTTATTTTAATTTGACCAGAGAGGGACAGAGAAAGTGAGAGAGAGAGAAAGTGAGGAAGCAAGCCGCCAGGTCCAGGACCCGAACTGCAGTCAGCCATGTGGGAGTCCAGAGCCCTCAGCCACCACGCCACCTGCCGGCCTCCTGGTATGAGTATTTAAGCCGCCGGGTCCAGGACTCGAACCACGGTTGACTACATGGGAGTCCACAACAAATCATTACGCCATCTGCTGGTCCCAGTCCTGAACCTTTTTATCTTCCCTGTCCTGTGCACTGCCTGCCGTTAGGTCCCTCACTGGCTTTCTGCCTTTCTTTCCTGCTTCCTCTTCGTGTGGAAGTGCGCCGAGGGCCGCGGTGGTGTCTGCCTCTGCCCCGGGTAACCAGCACGTTGCCTGGGTGTGGTTCAGTTCCTGTCTGTGGGCTCAGGGAGTGAAATGGGTGTGGGAGACAGAGCAGGCCTGTGGGCGCCCTGGCTGAGCCCACCAATTCTCTGAATTTGTTCTGCATTTCTAAAGAAGCTAAAAATCCTGCATTTTATAAATTACCTTCCAACTTTAAAATGTTAAGCACGAGGCCAGCAGGTGGCGCGGAGGTTAAGGCAGCTGGATCCCACATGGCCGACCCTGTCGTTTGAGTCCTGGACCCAGTGGCTTGAAAATCACACCGGGCGCGTGTGCGTGCGTGCCCAAGATCCCGAGAGGAGAACGGAGGAGACGGGATTGCGGCGTGGCCTTCCCCCCGGGGGGTGATTTCTCACTTCCCTTTTCTCTTTCTGTCTCCAGCAAGTACCTGTGCCCTATGGCAAACAAACAAACAAACAAACGAAATAAAAAAAAATTAAAAAACGGGGCCAGCAGGTGGCATGGTAGTTAAAGTGCTGGACTCCCACATGGCTGACCACAATTTGAGTCCTGGACCTGGTGGCTTGCTTTCTTACTTTCTCTCTATATATATCAGTCTGTCCCTCTCTGGTCAAATATAAATAATAAATAAATAAACAAACAAACAAATAAATAAATAAATTCTTTTTAAAAAAGTTAACGGGGAACCAGCAGTTAGCGTAATGGCTATGTCTCTGGACTCCCACGTAGTCGACCGCGGTTCGCGTCCCGGACCCAGTGGCTTAAAACTCACGCTGGGCATGTGTGCGTGTGTGCCCAAGATCCTGAGAGGAGAATGGAGGAGAAGGGATTGCGGGCGGCATGGCCATCCCCCTTGTGGGGTGATTTCTCGCTTTCTGTCTCTCTGTCTCTCTCTGTCTGTTTGGCGAGCACACACGCCCTATAGCGAAAACCTCTCAAAAAAAAAAAAAAAGTTAACGGGAACCAGCAGTTAGTGTAATGGCTATGTCGCTGGACTCCCACGTAGTCGACCGCAGTTCACGTCCCGGACCCGGTGGCTTAAACTCATGCTGGGTGCGTGTGCGTGCGTGCCCAACATCCTGAAAGGAGAATGGAGGAGAAGGGATTGTGGCGTGGCCATCCCCCCGGGGGGTGATTTTTCGCTTTCTGTCTCTCTGTCTCTCTCTGTCTGGCGACCACACGTGCTCTGTAGCAAAAACCTCTCCAAAAAAAAAAAAAAAAAAGACAAGAAAAAAAAGGAATATCCTCTGCCCCTCAGAGTTTTTATTGTTTGTTTGTTTGAATTGCCTCTGGCATCCTGGGCTTTTCTACCAGCTGCAGTAAACCTTCTCCCTTCCTAACCCCGCATGGACTTGTTTGGTCCCACCCCGAGCCTTCGCTCAGGCTGGTGCCCCTGCCTGCATACCTGTCCCCATCTTCTAAACTGGACCAACGCCTGACTCCTCTAGTTCGAACCCGGGGCCAGGCCTGTGGGTACAGCCTCTGTTGCCCCCACGCCAGTGTGTCGGACTTAGCCCCACCCTTTCTGCCCTGTGTCTGCTCGCCCATCCCCCTCACCAGGGCTCACTCTGGACTGTTCGTCTGCGAGTCTGCAGTGCCTGCTCCGGAGCCGACACACAGTAGGTGCTCACTAAGTGGTGAACGAAATAAAGAGAAGGGGGGCAAACCTCATCGAGCTCATCCGTGAGCCAGGCTCTTCTGCGAGTCTGCAGTGCCTGCTCTGGAGCCGACACATAGTAGGTGCTCACTAAGTGGTGAACGAAATAAAGAGAAGGGGGGCGAACCTCATCGAGCTCATCTGTGAGCCAGGCTCTTCTGCGAGTCTGCAGTGCCTGCTCCGGAGCTGACACATAGTAGGTGCTCACTAAATGGTGAACGAAATAAAGAGAAGGGGGGCAAACCTCATCGAGCTCATCCGTGAGCCAGGCTCTTCTGCGAGTCTGCAGTGCCTGCTCTGGAGCCGACACATAGTAGGTGCTCACTAAGCGGTGAACGAAATAAAGAGAAGGGGGGCGAACCTCATCGAGCTCATCCGTGAGCCAGGCTCTTTTGCGAGTCTGCAGTGCCTGCTCTGGAGCCGACACATAGTAGGTGCTCACTAAGTGGTGAGTGAAATAAAGAGAAGGGGGGCGAACCTCATCGAGCTCATCCGTGAGCCAGGCTCTTCTGCGAGTCTGCAGTGCCTGCTCCGGAGCTGACACATAGTAGGTGCTCACTAAATGGTGAACGAAATAAAGAGAAGGGGGGCGAACCTCATCGAGCTCATCTGTGAGCCAGGCTGTGGGCTAACTGTGCTCCTGTCCTTCCTTCTCAGTGGCCCCATGACAAAGATGCTGAGGCCCAGAGAGGGGGAAAGAGACCTCTGCTTTCTAGGGGCTCCCAGCTGAGCCCCTGCCCCCGCAGCTGGGGTGCAGTCCCTGCCCCATTCTGTTCCAAACCTCCTCCCCAGGCCATGGTTGCTCCCAGGCTGAGCGACTGCGATCAATGGCACGGCCTCGCTGAGCCTCACTCTTTTCTCCGTAAAAGGGAGCGTTAGCAGCTTCCAGGCAGCGTCATGGCGAGGGTCCAGGGAGCACTGAGCCAGCTGTTGGGGGGGCACTCGTGGACAGCGACTGGCCAGATGAGGGCAGCACCTGTCGTGTGCAGCAGGCAGGGCACTTCCACACGGTGGGTGCCAGGGCGGCAGGCAGTGCTGGGGCCGGGAAGGAGAAACACAGGCTAAGGACTGCTCTCTCAGACGGAGGGTCGGGCACGCCGCTCCAAGGAGGAGACAGGTGCACGGATCTCCATGAAGCAAGGCACCGGGCCACTGGACGGTCAGGCCAGCCGTGGGCACAGCACCTGCAAAGCCCTGGGGCTCCCCTCACTCCCCTTTTGGGTCTCGTGACTTATCCCTGCAGGAGTTTAAGTATGAAGCCCTTGTTGGACGGAATGGCGCACAAAACACGTGAAAACCATCTCTGGCCGGGGGTAGGGGAGCAGGTGGCATGGTGGTTAAGGCGTTGGACTCCCACATGGTCAACCACGGTTCAAGTCCTGGACCTGGCAACTTGCAGTCTCATTTTCCCTCTTCCTCTCTCTGTCTCTCTCTGGTCAAATAATAATAATAATAATAATAATAATAATAATAATAAAATTAAATAAAATAATTTAAAAAAACACCACCACCCCAGGTGTGTGTCCCCCATCAGTGACCTCGGTACACAGCTCTGTATTTCTGGTTTATGAGGAGGAGCCCAGCTAGGAGCCAGGGCTGTAATTGCAGAGGAAAGGGTCAGGCAGGAAACTCGACTGCAGCCGGGGAAATGGAGCCACGGCCTGTCCATTGTGCTAGGCCACCACTAAGAGGTAGGAAAGCAGTGCTCTTCGGGCTCTGGGAAGCCCGGAGCTCAAATACGACATCTCACACCCCTCCCTGCCCCGTGCTGTGTCCCGGGGCTCCTAATATCCAGCAAGCTGGGTGTGCTGGAAAGAGCCCAGCCTGCGAAGGCAGCAAGGCTGATTCCCACCCAGCCCGAGGACCTCGGGAAAGTCCTATCCTCCGTCAGCCCACTTTCTTTTTCTTTGGAGAGGTTTTTGCCATAGAGCGCGTGCGCTCGCCAGACAGAGAGAAAGATTCCTCCATTCTCCTCTCGGGATCTTGGGCACGCACGCACACGCGCCCGGCATGTCAGTCCACTTTCTTCCGTGGAGTCAATGAGTGGACTGTGTTGGAAGCAGACTTCTCGGGGCTCCGGGGCCTCCTGTCCTGTCTCTTTCCCAGACGGAGAGAAGAGTCTATCTGGGCCGGTCTACTGGCAGGAACCAGCCTCGGGACTCCTTAGGCTTCAACGGCACCTCCAGGCTGGGCGTTCTGCAGCCCCTGACCCTGGCGGGCCTCGTGAATCACCACCCTCTCTGGCACCTTCCTCTGCATTACCCAGTATATCCCCATTTCTCTGAAAGTTCTCACGCTCCCACTCTGAGCGGAGCCCGGAGCCCCAGCCTGGGAGCAGCCAGGGCGGCACCCCGTGGGAGCTGCCGAATGCTCAGTGTGGCAGCGAGTCCCCTACTTGTATGTGGAAGCCACCATCATCAGACTGTCACCACCGTGTGTCTGACATGGGGCACAGTGCGGAGGAAGACAGATGAGGTCCCTGATCCCAGAGAGTGAGGATGTGGAGACGGAGGCTGCTGTGCTTCCGGAACACTGGCTGCTTGGATTTCCTCCAATCTTTCCTGACTCCTATGTCTCCCAGTTTACCTGCGGGGGCTCACCCCGGTGTAGTCTGGAATGGCCCCAACCCAGGAACTCCTCAGTGTGTATGCCCCTGCCTTCTCCTTAGATGGTCCCTAGCCTTCTCTAAAATCCGAAGGCTGGGAGAGAGCGGCCTGCACGGGATCAGCTCATCCCCGCTGCCTTCCGGCAAGCTAGCCAGCTTTCTGGTGTGCGAGAGCAGAGCGCTCATGCAAACCCTTTACTCTTGGTTCATTTATTCTTACGTTTTAAAAACCATGATTAGGCCTCCGCAGTGTGCCAGGTACTTCTTTTTTGCAGCATTTCATTGTATCCTCCCAGAAACCTTCCCAGTGGAGGTCCCGTTATCTCCAGCTCAAGGTTGGGACTCTGAAGTCCAGAGAGGTTAAGTCACCTCCCTGAGAATGCACTGTGTGGTAGGGGCAGAGTGGGGATTTCACCCCAGAACTGTCTCCCCAAGCTGGGGCTTTCTCCGTTAGGCCGCCTCCTCCTGGAAGTAGGTGCTTGAGGACACAGAAGGAGTCCTGAAAGAGGGGTGTGCAGAGAAGGAGCATGCCGTTCTGTCCGGGCTTGGTGATGGGAGCTGTCATTTGTCTTGGGTTTTTAAGAGCAAGTGAGAGTTGGCCAGGAAGGAGAGGATCAGGAAAAGGCATTTACGGCAGAGGGATTAGTGTGTGCAAAAACACGAAGTGGATGGGACCAGCAGATGGTGGAATGGTTACTCCCACATAGTTGATGGCGGTTTGAGTCCTCGACCTGGTGGCTGAAATCTCACGCTGGGTGAGTGTGCGTGCATGCCTAGGATCCCAGGAGGAGGATGGAGGAGAAGGGATTGTGGCGTGGCCATCCTCTCTGGGGGATGATTTCTCGCTTTCTTTCTCTCTGTCTCTGTCTCTCTCTCTCTGGCAAACGCTTGCACCCTAAGGGAACCCCCCCCCCCAAGAAAGGCAAATGAAATAACTGAAGAGTGCACAGAGTGAAGCCCCGGGGCAGCCCCAGGTGCAGCAGCTGAGGGTGGCACATGGGGAGTGGGAGCCTATATGGCCGGCTGTGATCTGAGTCCAGACTCCCGTGGCCTAGGGGACACACCAGGCACGTACGTAGGTGTGCCCAGGGATGGGGAAACGGAGCGTGGGGACTTGTAGTGTGACCACACTCCACTGGTCGGTTTCTCTCTCTCTCTCTCTCTCTCTCTCTCTCTCTCTCTCTCTCTCTCTCTGGTGAGTGTACACACCCTCTGGCCAAACAACCAGTGGGACCAGCAGTTAGCGTAATGGCTATGTCGCTGGACTCCCACGTAGTCGACCGCGGTTCACGTCCCGGACCCGGTGGCTTAAAACTCACGCCAGGCGTGTGTGTGTGCGTGCCCAAGATCCCGAGAGGAGAATGGAGGAGAAGGGATTGCGGCGCGGCCATCTCCCCTGGGGGGTGATTTCTTGCTTTCTGTCTCTCTGTCTCTCTCTGTCTGTCTGACGAGTGCACGCGCCCTATAGCAAAAACCTCTCCAAAACAAAACAAAACAAAAAAGAAAACCCCCAACACAGCAGAGAGGTGTCTTTCTCCAGCCTATCTTCCATTTTCCCAGACGCCACCTGTCCCACAGAAGGAACCACTAGAATTCATTTATAGCATATCCTTCTAGAAATTTCTTCTCTACTTATATAAGCATCTGTAAATACACATCTTCCCTTTTATACAAATGATTTCTCTCTCTCTTTTTAAGTTTTTGGTATAGGATGTGTGTGCATGCATTTACTAGAGAGACAGAGAAAGTGAGAAAGCACCCTTCAGGGGGGGATGGCCACACCACAATCCCTTCTCCGTCATCTCCTTTTGGGATTTTGAGCACACATGCACATACCCTGTGTGATTTTCAAACTGCCGGGTCAAGGACTTGAACCATGCCATTGGCCATGTGGGAGCCAGCTGTGTTAGCCACCATACCACTTAGCTGGCCCCGAATGGTGATTTTCATAAAATTATCATGCACTACTGCACTTCACCTTTTTATCATAAGCTATATTGTTCACATAGAAGAGTGACTAAAACACTCATACTTTTTTTGGCCATAGGGTGTGTGCGCTTACCAGAGAGAGTTAGAGATAGGGAAAATGAGAAACCATCCCCAGGGAGGATGGCCATGCTGCAATCCCTTCTCCTCCTGGAATCTTGGGCATGCACGCACACACACTTGGCGTGAATTTCAAGCCACTGGGTCTGGGACTCGAACTGCAGTTGGCTGTGTGGGAGTCCAGTGCCTTGACCACTGTACCACCTCCTGGCCCCAGCACTTGTACTTTTTAAAGAGCAATATGAAGAGATCACCACCTCCCACCCCTGCCCCAGCTTGAGAAGTAGAGTGAGCCCGGCACCCGCGCCTCGCGGCTCTCCATAGCAGCTGTCTGATTAGTCCTCCCTTTTAGATTTCTGTCATTTTTTAAAATTTAACTTTATTTATTTATGTGTCTTAATTTGACCAGAGAGGGACAGAGTGAGAGCGAGACAGCGAGATAGAGAGGGAAAGTGAGAAAGCAAGCAGCCAGGTCCGGGACTTGAACCGCCGTCGGTCATGTGGGAGGCTAGTGCCCTTAACTACCATGCCTCCTCCAGGCCCCAGATTCCTGTCATGTTACAACAGAGGACAGGGACAAGAGGGGGGCCCTGAGCTAGTGGGTGGCTTTGGTTCAACCTCGGCTCAGCCACGTGGAGACCACAGGCCCAGAAGACAGGGTCGTAGGCGGCCGAACAGGCCAGGTGGTGACGGATTGATATGGAGGTGGCCGGCCGTGGCCTGGGACATCTCTCAGGAGGGTGACGCTAGATGACTGGGGTTTCTCACGCCGAGGAGGTTCTGCTGACGTCTGGGGGACACTCAGGAGAGGGTTGTGGGGCCTTCCAGGACACCCCGTCCTGGAGTCTCAGGATGGATGATCCCGGGAGCCAAGAGCCAGCTGGGAAATCCCATGTGGGGGAACCCCAGAAAACAGCCACTTTTCAGCCAAAGGAACAAATGCTTCCCCGCTTCCGTCCAGGGAGGGCCATTTATTCTAGGGTGAAAAATGATTTCTCCCAGGAAGCGCCACAGCCAGCCACCCGGCGCTTTAATGGACTGCTTGCTTTCTGGCTGATGGTGCTGGGCCCCAGGATTTATACGTGGGGGTTTCCAGGCAGCCGGGCCTGGCTTGGCCGGAGTCCTAGAGGGTGGCCAGGGTGGAGGCAGCTGAATCTACGAGGGCTCGGCCCTCGGAGGCTGTACATCAGGGGCCTCCCGGCCTCCCAGGAGAAGCCGCCTCCCTTGAGTAGGGGGCAGCAGTAAGAACCCTCCTCAGAGACCCCTGATTGGGCTCGCTTGGGTTCTAGGAGGGCACACAGTGGTGTCCAGAAAGGGGAGAGGGTGGCCCAGGGTCCCGGGGGGCAGGCGAAGGTTCCAAGGAGTCAGACGCTGGTTGGAGTGATTAGCTTTTGCTGTTGCTTCATGTCTTCTACATGTAAACCTGGCTGAACTGCAATCCTGTCTCCTCCTGGGGTCTTGGGCATGCATGCACACGCGCTCGGCGGGAATTTCAAGCCACTGGATCCGGGACTTGAACTGCAGTTGGCCGTGTGGGAGTCCGGTGCCTTGACCACTGTACCACCTCCTGTCCCCAACACTTGTACTTTTTAAAGAGCAATATGAAGAGATCGCCACCCACCACCCTCGCCCCAGCCTGAGAAGTAGAGTGAGCCTGGGACCAGCAGTTGGCGTGATGGCTGTGTCGCTAAACTCCCATGTAGCCTACCGCGGTTCGAGTTCCGGACCCAGAGGCTTAAACTCACGCCGGACGCGTGTGCGTGCCCAAGATCCCGAGAGGAGAATGGAGGAGAAGGGATTGCGGCGTGACCATCCCCCCGGGGGGTGATTTCTTGCTTTCTGTCTCTCTGTCTCTCTGGCGAGCGCACGCGCCCTATAGCAAAAACCTTTCCATAAAAAGAAAAAAAAAAAAAAAAAAAAAAAGTAGAGTGAGCCCAGCACCTGCTCGGAATGGCTCTGGACTGAGTGGCAACCGTGTGCCGGGACCAGGGCAGTGTCTAGGACCTTGGAGAGCTCCGCCCCCAGCCCTGGCCAGAGATCTCCCCCAGGACTGTGGGCGCCATGCCCAGGGCAGTCTCCTGAGAGGGAGATGGAAAAACAAATGAAGAGCTTCAGCATATGTTTATTTTCTGTCATCCTTTCGGCTGTCTTTATTTTTGCATTTGTTCTAGCACCTGCATGATGTGCAAATCTAGTGACATGTAATTTACATGCACTGTGTATGTGGGAGATCGCACTGACTTTTTTCCACGTGGGACGCGAGATCACAAAGTTTGGGGCAGGGCCAGCAGGTGGCTCAGTGGTTGGGGTCTTGGACTCCCACGCGGCTGATCGTGGCTTGAGCCCCAGACCGGGTGGCTTGAAACTCAGGCCGGGTGCATGTGTGTGTGCCCAAAATCCTGAGAGGAGAATGGAAGAGAAGGGATTGTGGTGTGGTCATCTTCCCCAGGGGGTAATTTTTCACTCTCTCTCTCTCTTTGTCTCCAGTGAGCACCCTACAGCAAAAATGTCTCTTAAGAAAAAGGTTTGAGGAGGCGGCCAGCAGTGGCATGGTGGTTAAAGAACTGGACTCCCACCTGACCAACTATGGTTTGAGTCCCAGATCCAGTGGCTGGGCGTGTGTGGGTGCATGTCCAAAATCTTAAGAGGAGAAGGGACTGCGTTGTGGCCATCCCTCTGGGGGATAATTCCTCACTTCCCCTCTCTCTGTCTCTCTCTGGCAAGTGCACACCCCCTATGGCAAAAGCCAAAAAAAAAAAAAAAAAAAAAAAAACAAAGGTTTGAGGACTGCTCCTTGCCTGCCTGGTGGGAGTATAGTGAGTGGAAGGGTGCAGGGCTGGGGCTCAGGGCACAGAGCACCCCACAGTCACTGAGCGCCTTCTAAGTGCGGGGCAGGCCCAGCCCTTTCTGTAGAGTGGACTTCTGGCTAACCCCGATTCTTAGTCCATTTCTGTGTTGACAAATGGAAGTACCTGAGGCTGAGTGACTTGCCAAGAGCAGAGGTGGAGGGCCTAGATGATAGTGCAGGGGTGAAACACCATGCTCTCTGAGGCCGACCCACGTGGAAGGTTCCCACTTCAATCCTGGGGACCTCCCTGAGTATGCCTGCATGTGCATTCCCATCACCCAGGAGTGGAGGTAGGTCACGACATCGAGACCCTACTGGGGATGCTCTCTCTCTTTCTATTTCTGTCGCTCATGGAGAAATAAATACACGGAAAGGAAAAATGGTCGAGGTTTATTTGGCTCACGATCCTGGTGGCTAGAAAGGGGTGGGGCTCTCATGAAGCCTCCTCTGGCGCTGTCACACCATGGCCGGCAAGCAGAGAGGAGGGTGGGCAGGGAACGGAGAGAGGAAACTCTTTGTTCCTCCCATACCCCCATTGCATGGTGCCCCCCCAGCCCCCCTCCCTTAAAGGTCTCACCACATCCACAGCCATTGTGCTGGGACCAAGCGTACAGATCATGAACCTTTGGGGGACAGATCATTATCCAAACTACAATAAACATTATACAGATGAAGAGATTATGGCTGGGACCAGCAGTTGGCGTAATGGCTATGCCACTGGATTCCCATGTAGTTTACTGCGGTTCGAGTCCTGGACATGGTGACTTATACTCAGGCCGGGCACGTGTGCGTGCGTGCCCAAGATCCCGAGAGGAGAATGGAAGAGAATGGAGGAGAAGGGATTGGGCATGGCCATTCCCTCTGGGGGTGGTTTCTCACTTTCTGTCTCTCTGTCTTTATCTTTCTGTCGAGTGCACGCACCCTATAGCAAAAACCTCTCCCAAAAAAGGAGGAAAAATAAAAATAATAAAAAAAATAAGGGGAACCAGCAGGTGGCGTGGTGGGTAAGGTTCTGGACACCCACATGGCCAACCATGGTTTGAGTCCTGGACCTGGTGATTTGCTTTCTCACTTTCCCTCTCTCTCTGCCCTGTAGCAAATTAAATAATAATAATAATAATATTTTTTAAAAAAAGAATGAAAAACAATCTTGGAAGGGAGAGCCTCAGTAACACATGCTGGACGCTGCTCCCAGCAGGCCGAGGCCACGTGGAGATGGTTTGGTTCCTGGCCTACCCTAAGATGCCACGTGCAGTGTCATGTGCCTGTGATCCCAGGGAGGCTGAGGCAGGAGGATTGCGACACAGGGACTCTGTCTAACATACCATATGTGCATGTACGCGTACATACACGCACACACACTCGTAAGATGTCTGTTGGATAGTGTATTTTTAATAAGTGCACACTGCAGCATCAGTACATGAAGACATCGCCACGCCTGCCCTTCTCCACACAGCACTCATACATACAGCTTTCTCTGGCTGTCTTCAAAAATAACAGCATCTCGGGACCAGCAGTTAGCGTAATGGCTATGTCGCTGGACTCCCGACCGCAGTTTGAGTCCCGGACCCCGTGGCTTAAAACTCACGCCAGGCGCGTGTGCGTGCGTGCCCAGAGTCCCGAGAGGAGAATGGAGGAGAAGGGATTGCGGCGTGGCCATCCCCCTGGGGGGGGGGGGGTGAATTCTTGCTTTCTGTCTATCTGTCTCTGTCTGTCTGGCAAGCGCACGCGCCCTATAGCAAAAAAAAAAAACCTCTCCAAAAATAAATAAATAAATAAATAAATAACAGCATCTTGGGACCAGCAGTTAGCATAATGGTTATGTTGTTAGATTCCCATGTAGTCGATCACAGTTTGAGTCCCGGACCCGGTGACTTAAACTCACGCCGGGCGCATGTGCGTGCATGCCCAAGATCCTGAGAGGAGAATGGAGGAGAAGGGATTGCGGCGTGGCCATCCCCCCTGGGGGGTGATTTCTCACTTTCTGTCTCTCTGTCTCTCTCTGTCTTTCTGGCGAGTGCACGTGCCCTATAGCAAAAACCTCTTAAAAAAATCCTTTCATATATTTATTTTTCAAATACTACTTACTTATTTATTTAATTCCATTTGTTATTATTATTATTTTAAGAATTATTTTCTTTAACTTTTATTTATTTTATTTTAATTTGACAGAGAGAGACAGAGCGAGAGAGTGAGAGAGTGAGAAAGCAAGCTACCAGGTCCAGGACTTGAACCGTGGTCGGCCATGTGGGAGTCCAGCACCCTTAGCCACCACACCACCTGCAAGCCTCCCATTTCTTAATATTATTTTGTAATTTGACCAGAGAGAGACAGACAGGCAGAGAAAGGGAAAGTGAGAAAGCAAGCCATCAGGCCGAACGCGGTCGGCCATGTGGGAGTCCAGCGCCTTTTAACCACCACACCACTTGCTGTCTCCAGATAACAGAATCCTTTTAAAATTGACCTTTTCTCAGATTCAACATGTAATTATTGTTAAATCTAGACCATTTTGAAAAATAAAGATAAAGACCAGGAAGAAAACTAAAATCATCCTCCAACAACCCCCTCCTCAGAGCTACTCTGGGGTGTTTCCTTAGTCATTTTTCTTTTTTAGGTGTTAGCTGGAGAGTGCATGTGCTTGCTGGAGAGAGGCGGAGAGAGAAGTTAAGTGAGAAATCACCCCCAGGGGCATGGCCACGCTACAATCCTTTTTCCTCCATTCTCCTCTCGGGATTTTGGGCACATATGCGCACATGCCCAGTGTGTTTTTCAAACTGTTGGGTCTGGGACCTGAACCACAGATTCAGTCATGTGGGATCCAGCCCCCTAATGATCATGCCACCTGCTGGACCCCTCCCAGCCTTTTTTTTTAACCATCCTCACCCCTTTTTTTAGTGCCACAGAGTGTGCGTGCATGAGAGACAGAGAGAAAAGAGAGAGGAGAGAGAGGGGACAGCCTGATGGGGTTTGGTCACACTGCTATCCTTTTCCCTCTAATTCTAGCCCACCAGGATCCTGCACATGCATGCACATATGTCTGGCATGATTTTCAAGCTGCCGAGGTCAGGACTTGAACCCTGGTGTGAGACCCGACTTCCTCCACATTGTGGTTAATCACAGTGCCATAAGCCTGCCCTTTGTGCCTCTTCTGCTTTCCTCATACACATAGACTTTTTTTTAAAGAATTATTTAATTTAATTTATTAATTAATTTTAATTTGAACAGAGGGGGACAGAGTGAGAGAGAGAAAGGAAGAAAGCAAGCCGCCAGGTCCGGGACTCAAACTATGGTCGGCCATGTGGGAGTCCAGCGCCCTTAACCACCACGCCACCTGCCGGCCCCCACATAGACCTTTTCATATTTCACTTTTTCTTCCGCCGGCTTTGGTGGTCAGCACGTCCCCGGACTGTGACAAGCCCCACCAGCAGCAGGATGCCCTGGGAGTGGCTGTGCCGGGCCATCCCGCCCACCTGCTCCCCTGCGTGGGCGTCGGGGCTGTTCCCAGCGTTTTGCTGTTGTACGTACAGCCGAGCTGAGACTCGGCGTCCCGTGGTTGTCATCAGCCTGGAAAGGAGATCCGTGTGGGCGTCTCCCGCAGGTATTTCTACACATGTCATGTTTCATGGCCACGTAACCCGGAGCGTGGCCGTCCCTCACGTTCCAGGCTGCTTTCCCTGTCCATAGCCCATGAGGTGTCCCCACTCCCTCTGGGAAGGCCTGACCCTGGCACCTTTGATCCGGGGAATCGACTCCGGGGAGCGGCGGCATCTCTGTCTCCCGGACCCCTGGCATCTGCTGCCCCTGTCCTGCCTGTGTCCTGGCCTGGCACTCAGAGCCTGCTTCTTTCATTCATTCTTCATCCTCTTGTTGTCCACCCAGCACGTGCCAGTCACGGTCTAGGTGCTGGGCCTTCCGTGTGAACAAGACCGTGTCAATGCCCTTCTGGAACACGGGCTGGGCCATAAACGAGTGCACGAGTCGATAAGAGCCCTCAGAGGGACAAAGTGCTGCTTGGAAGACAGGGAAAGGGGAGGAGATCATAGATCATGGTGGGAGGAGTCAGGGAGGGCCTTCTGGAGGAGGTGATAGTTGTGCTGGAACAGTCAAGGAAAGAAAACTGTTCCGGGTGGAGGGAACGGTGGGAGCAAAACCCCTGGGACAGGAGTGTGTCTGGCGTGTTTGAGAAGGGGAGGCCATTGTGGGTGCCGGGAGGGCAGGAAAGTGGGACGGGGTGTGGCCCGGGAGTCAGCAAGGCCCGTGGGTCCTGGGAGAGAGTTTGGGGTTCTTGCGAGTACAGTGGGAAGCCGCTGCAGGGTTTTAGGCAAGGGTCTGACGTGTGACCTGATGTCACCTTCCCAGGACATTGCATCTGCTGTCCCCCGTGACAGGCCAGATGGGCTCCATCTCCTTGTTCTAAAAAGGAAATTGTTGGGACCAGCAGTTAGCGTAATGGCTACGTCACTGGACTCCCATGGAGTTGATCGCGGTTCACGTCCTGGACCCGGTGGCTTAAACTCACGCCAGGTGCGTGTGCGTGCGTGCCCAAGATCCCAAGAGGAGAGTGGAGGAGAAGGGATTGCGGCATGGCCATTCCCCGGGGGGTGATTTCTCGCTTTCTGTCTCTCTGTCTCTCTCTGTCTTTCTGGCAAGTACATGCACCCTATAGCAAAAACGTCTAAGAAAATTTAAAAAAATAAAAAGGCAATTGTTCACATGCCTTCCTCGTGGGGGCTGTGAGGGTCACAGGAGCCAGCGTGACATCCGGGGCCTGCGAGCAGGGGTGCTGCGTGGAGCTAGTTGCTGTTCGTTCTTTTCCTTTTTCATTCTATTATTTTAATTTACTGTATGCGTTCAGTCGCGGCACCTCACCGCAGCTTGTGAAATGAATGACCCAAGCCGAATGCACTTCACACGGGTCCAGGGGGAGGTACATGCACGTGATCGTCAGCAGGTACTCCTCCCTGCCCGTGTCCCTCAAATGTCGCTGCTGTCCTAATCGTCACTTCCTCTGAGGGAAGCCGGGGGACTGACACTCGCTGCCCAGAGTTCACAGCCCGAGGCTGCTCCTTGGCCTCGTTCAGGTCCAACCTGCCTCCTCGCCGCAGCTCCCGCCTGCTCCCTCTGACAGTTACCTGGGGCACGGCTGCTCGGCTCGGCTGCCATCGCTCCCCCCAGCTCTCTCGGCCCCAGAAACGGGGTCACTGGACCTGCGTCTGCTCGGGGCTGTCCCTGTGTGTGAAACGGGCCGACCGCCTGCTGGAGCTCTGGGAAGGCCGTGTGGCCCCGAGCGGAGGCTGACTCGTGTCTGCATCTAGGAAACAAAATCAACCATCTTCAAAAACGATGCTTTGTCTGAAACCTCTGTCATGTTTGTTCGAGGGGGCGTGAGCACGTGCGCTCGGTCTGGCCCTGCGGGGGCCCTGGAGGGAGGGGGCAGGTGGCCCCGTGGGGACAATTGAGAGCAATTGCATTGGGTTCTGCACTTAGTTTAATGAAAAGGCTCTGCAGGAGACAGAGGCAGCGAGGCAGGGCGTGGGCTGCGGCTGGAGTGATTCCGGGAGATTTATGGGCCTCGGAAGGGCTGCGGGCTGAGCTGGATGGTGCGGGGTTCAGCACGCTGGGCTGTCGCTGCAGCCGGGGAGGCCGGGGAGCGGGGGCTCCCAGCGGCGCTGGCCTCCGCGTGACCCTGGGCAGGTCCCAGCCCCTCTCTGGGCTCTGCAGCACCCTCAGACATCCTGGGTCTTCCTTGCTCCTCGGGCCGTGGCTCCCACCTGCCTCCTATCACATGTATTTATTATAAGCATTTCCACGCCTGTGAGAGCCTCTTTTATTAAAAAGAAAAAGATTTATCTATTTATCATTACTATTCTTTTTACTTATTTATTTATTTATTTGGAGAGGTTTTCGCTATAGGGTGCATGCGCTCGCCAGCCAGAGAGAGAGAGACAGAGAGAAAGTGAGAAATCACCCCCCAGGAGGGATGGCCACACCGCAATCTCTTCTCCTCCATTCTCCTCTCGGGATCTTGGGCACCACGCACACGTGCCTGGTGTGAGTTTAAGCCACCGGGTCCAGGACTCGAACCGTGGTCAACTACACGGGAGTCCAGCGATATAGCCATTACGCTAACTGCTGGTTCCAACTATTATTCTTTAACTTTACCAGAGAGAGAGAGAGAATAGGTCTAGGACTCAAACTGTGGTCAGCCATTCTGGGAGATCTGAGAGTCCAGCGCCTCAACCACCACACCACCTGCTGCCTCCTCCCCCTTTTAGAGGTTTTTGCCTTGGCGCACGTGTGCTCCTCAGGGAGAGAGACAGAGACAATTAGATGGAGAGTGAGAAATTACCTCGTGGGGGAATGGCCATGCCACAGTCTCTTCCCCATTTCTGTTCCGGGATCTTGGGCATGCACATGCACACACACCAAGCGGGAGTTTCAAGCCACTGGGTCCGGAACTCGAACCACGGTCGGCCATGTGGGAGTCCAATGATGTAACCACTATGCCATCTGCTGGCCTGAGATCTCTTTCTTGCAGCCCGTACCTGTCCTGCAAGCTCCTCACCCATTTTATAGATGAGAGACCCGGGGCTCTGCGAGGCCCCCTGGTGGGAGCAGAGCCACACAGCAGACCTGGCGCGACCATGGGGGCTGTGGGCAGGAGCCAGGTGGCGTCACGCAGTCGGGAGCTTGAGGCGCGCTCGCTCAGTTCTCCCGTGCAGAGTCCGTTCTGTCGTGTTTTCTTTCCTCCCCTTCCAACAGAGCAGGCCCAGGAGAGCGAAGGGGCCAGCCTGGACGCCACAGCAAGTGGTTCCAGGGAGCCAGGGATGCGGTCGTCGCCCTGGCTGGCCTTCCCAGCACACCACAGAAGCATTCGGGCCTCCCCTGGCTAGGGCGCAGCTCTTTAATTCACCGGCTGTGTGACCCTAGACAAGTGACCCAACTTCTCTGAGCCTCAGTGTCTTTTTTTTTGAAGAGGTTTTGCTATAGGGTATGTGCAAAGAAAGACAGAGAGAGACAGAGACAGAGACAGAAAGCGAGAAATCACCCCCCAGGGGGGATGGCCACGCCGCAATCCCTTCTCCTCCATTCTCCTTTCGGGATCTTGGGCATGCACGCACACGCGCCAGGCGGATCTGGGACTCGAACCACAGTCGACTGCATGGCAGTCCAGTGACATAGCCACTCCGCCAACTGCTGGTCCCGCCTCAGTGTCTTCATCTGTACTAGGTGCGTGGCTATAGCCCACTTTTCAGGGCTGCTGGGAAGATCAGCTGTTGGCACACGGCCTACAATAGTACTGGCATCCACTCCCTCCCGGAAGAATTTTAATTTTAGGGATGCTCAAGCCCCGCAGACAATCTTTACGAGTCCTGAGTTCTGTGGTTCCCCACCCCCTTCACCAGCCCGGCGGAGGAGGAGGGAGGGCCTTGGCACAGGCTACTGGTTGCAGATGGCAGGCAGCTCATTTCCTTACCTCTTCCTAATAAATATGCATGACATGTAAATAAAGCATCTCCCTTGCCCCTGCTCCCCCGCCCCGGGCAGGCCACGGAGGTGGCCACGTGGCCGAGGAGTGGCGTCTGCGTGTCATGGAGTCCTGCAAGGGGGTTAGTGCGCTGTGTGTTCCTGCTCGAACCTCATTTCTTGCCGTGCAGCCAGCCTCTCTCAGAACTTCCATTCCGGGGTGCAGGGCTCCCCTCCCGGCCTTAGCTGAGCTCGGGGCGAGGAAGGCTCTCGCACCTTCTGTCCCCCTTAGAGTTGGATCAGACCCAACCGGACCTCCTTGGAGATGGCGGCCCCCCACCAACGCTGCTGCTCAAAGCTTCCTGCCCTGGGCGGGGTTGGACTGGGGTACTTGGGACTCTGTGAGGGCGCTTGACCACGGCCGGGACCTGCCACGGTGGCCAGCAACCTCCATCTGTTCCTGGTTCGCACCCGGGCCTCTCGGCTGGGGTCCCAGCGCGCCCCTGCCCCGTGCACCCACTTGTCTATTACGGGAGCCGGGACCCAGTCATGAAACAGAGTGACAGGAACTGCCACCCCAGTGCTCCAGGGAACCCGGGGACAAGGACAGCGGGGGCAGCCCCAGACACAGCAGGACCCAGGTTTTCCATGCCGCTCAGCCGCCACCTCTGTGACCTGGAACAAGTGCCTGACCTCCCTGAGTCTCAGGGACTGCTCGGAGAAGCAGGCACCACGTCGTCTGCTTAACCGGCCTGCAGACTGGCTCGGCGGCCATTTACCAAGCAGCTCCCATGTGCCAGGCCCTGCCTCAGGCCCTGGGGACAAAACGGGTTAGGGCCTTGCCAATCCTTGACTGTCGTGGGTGTGCGAGCCCAGCACCAGGACAGCCACCTTGGGCGTGGGGAACTGGGTCCCCAGCAGGACTCGGGTCACTCTCAGAGGTCGTGAGGTGGTCATAAACGGAGCAGGACAAAGGGACACAGGGAGGGAGACTCCCTGTCGATCGGGTACTTGGGGAGGCCTCCTGGTTGACGGGAAGGACCCGCCCAGCAGCGCAAAAACCCTGAGGCGCAGGGTTGGAGATTCCTGTAACATCCAGGCTGGAAAGACTTTTTAAAATGATATTTTATTTTATTTTATTTTATTTTATTATTTTATTTTATTTTATTTTATTTTATTTTATTTTATTTTATTTTATTTTATTTTATTTTTTCATTCATTCATGTATATTTTGTCCAGAGAGAAACACACAAAGAGAGAGAGGGAAAGTGAGAAAGCAAGCCACCAAGTCCAGGACTCGAACCGCGGTCGGCCATGTGGGAGTGCCCAGCGCCTTAACCACCACGCCACCCACTGGTCCCAACTGGAAAGACTTTCGACTTGTGCGGAGACCCCTTTTAGAACCTTCTGAACGTGCCCAAACCCGTGGGAGGCCTCTGGCCTCACTCTGTGCCTACCATACTGCTGTGTTTAGCACCAACAAAAAGCCCTGGATCCCCAAAATATAAAGAGCTCCTGTGAATCAGTAAGACAAACGCGGACAGCCTGGGAGCAAGATGGGGTGGCGGCTTGAGCAGGAGCTTCATGGAGGAGGAGATGGCCAGGGGCGAATGAGAGGTGCCCGGCAGCATCATGGGAGGGAAGGGGACCCTGACCCATGTGACCGCTGCTGCCGTTAGACAGACCAGCGGGTCTTTGCAGAGGTGGAGCTGTGGGGCTGTGCCCCCCGAGGGCGGGGTACGAACACAGCCTTCCTAAGGAGCCCCGAGAGGCGGGGTACAGCACAGACACCTCCCCTGACCCTAATTCTCACCGTCACCCTCACCTTCTCCCACCTCGAATCCCTGGCTGCCCTTCCCCCCTTCTCCTCCCACCTTTCCCAGCCTCCCCTGCATCCACGCTGCCCCTCACCTCTGCTTCTAAGGTTGTCAACCCCAGTGCCTCAAACAGAACCTGTCTAGGCCCTGTCAGCTGAGCCCCAGCCACCCCTCTCCCACGCCTGCCCGAGTTCCAGGCAGGTAGCATTTGGCTCAAGCCAGGAGGAGCCCTTCCTGCTCAGACCAGCTTCAGGAAGGGCTGGATCCAGGGGCTCGGGAGGACCTTGGAGCCTGGTCTCTCCGTCTCCCAGCTCCTTCTGTCTGGGCCATTGGCTTTGCCCCGGCCAGCCTCTCCAGGCCTCTATACTCTGACAGAAGAATGCAGGGATGCTTCAGCACAAGTCCTGGGACCCTCTTCCATGGGCGGTGGGGTCACGCGCGTGTTCCTTAGCCCGTCCCCGTGGCCTGACACCCGACTGGTCCGCTCGGCTAAATCTGACTGGTGGCTGCTGTGGACGCAAGGTCAGCCCTCGCACCACGTGGGGAGAGGTGGGGAGGGGCGGTGTCAGCAGAAGAAGGGGGTCTGGATGCTGGGTGGGCAGACACAGCTGGCGTCACGTGGGAGCGACTTCCGAGGAAGGTGGGGTCCAGAGAGCATATCAGTTCTCTAGAAAGACAGAACCAGGGACCAGCAGTTAGTGTAATGGCTATGTCACTGGACTCCCATGTAGTCAACTGCGGTTCGAGTCCTGGACCCGGTGCTTAGACTCACCCCGGGCGCGTGTGCGTGCGTGCCCAAGATCCCGAGAGGAAAATGGAGGAGAAGGGATTGCGGCGTGGCCATTCCCCCTGAGGGGGTGATTTCTCGCTTTCTGTCTCTCTGTCTCTCTGTCTTTCTGGTGAGCGCACGCGCTGTATAGCAAAAAAAAAAAAAAAAAAAAAAAAATAAAAAAGAAAGAAAGAAAAAAGAAAAAGAAAGGCACAACCATCCAGACTGTCCATCTTTCCATCCATGTATTCATCCATTCTGTCTGTCTGTCTGTCATATCACACTTGTCTGTATCTTCCTATTAACCAGTAATATCTATTGGCCTATCTGTCCATCTGTCTGTCTGTCTATCTCTCTGCCTCTGTCTGTCCATCACATTTATCTATATCTGCCTATCAACCGGTCATGTCTGTCTGCCTTTCTGTCCGTGGGTCGGTCCATCTGCCTGTCCCTGTCTCCGGATGGATAGGAAGGACCTAGTTCCGAGGACTGGAACCGGTGAGCTGGGTGACCTGGAGGACCGGCCTCCCCGTTGGAGAACGCCTGCCTTCACACCGAGGCCCTGTGCTGGGGAGAGCCCCCGCAGTACGAAGGGCAGTCTGCTTTGCTCCGAGTCCGCAGATTCTAACACACGGACTCGCATCGGACCCACACCGGGCAGTACAGCCTGGCTGAGGTGACGCATGAAATGCACTTGACAGGGCCCGCCCATGGCATGGTGGTTCTGGGAGCTGGGTCCCACGTGGCCGACTGCGCAATCTGTCCCAGACCCCCGCGGCTTGAAGACCATGCTGGGGACCTGTGCACGTGTGCCCAAGTTCCCAAAGGAGGGCGACATGGGGGAGAGGGGATTGCAGCATTACGATCCCCACGGGGTGCTTTCTCTCCCTCTCCCTCTCTCTGTCTCTCTTCAGCAAGCATCAGTGCCTTCTGGCAAATAGAAAGAAAGAAAGAAAGAAAGAAAGAAAGAAGAGAAAGAAAGAAAGAAAGAAAGAAAGAAAGAAAGAAAGGAAAGAAAGGGGAAAGAAAAGAACCATCCAGGAGGCAGAGCTGTTTATCCAACACCACAAGGCAATTATAATTACTAAACATTTTTGTTTACTTATTTGTTTGTTTCTTCTGAGAGAGACAGAGAGACAGAGACAAACAGGCACTGCCAATGGGGTCTCCATGCCATGATCCACCCCTGCCTCAGCCGTCCAGGACCACACTTGGTGTGCAGGGAGGCCCCGGGACTTGAACCAGGACCTTCCCTTGTGAGCCTGGTTAACGACAAACTGAGCTCTGTCTGGCTCCCCACGGGGCAGTTTATAATGTGCCGCTCCCTTGAGAGTCTGAGAGAAAGCACTGGGGAGGGACAGAGAGGCCAGCTGGCCGCAGAGGACGGAGTGGGAGGAGGCCATAGGGCCGGCACCGTGTGGGCTCCAGGGCCGTTCATCAGTGAGAGCTGGCCATGGGGCCTGCAGCCTGGGGGTGGCCGGCCCCGACCCCGGCCCCGAGCCGTAACTCTGAGTGTCCTGGCCGGAGGAGTTTACCCAGCAGCTGCTGTGCCGGGACACTGCCGGGCGAGAGCCACAGTGTTTAGCGACAGAGGGGACCATTATCCATGTGACGGACAGGCTAACCCCAGCGCCCAGTCTGGCACTGATCGCAGCACAAAGGGCCTGCCCGGGGGTGTCGTGGAAGGACATGGGGTCCCAGCTGCTGCCGCTCGGGAGCTGGGAGCCGGGAGAGGGCTGTCCTCTCTGCGCTGCTGCCCAGGGAGCAGACGCTGGGAAGCGGGCGCTCACAAGACCCCACTGTCCACCTGGTGTCCAGCCCGGAGCTAAGCGGAGAGAAATACCCCAGAAACGGCGGCCCAGGGCCGGCCCACTGTCCCCAGTGGCAGAGGGGCTGTGGAGGTGGCAGACGGCCCCAGCCCGGGCTGGCCTGGCTGCAGAGCCGCAGTGTCCTTGCCTGCTTAGGGTGTCCACAGCCCGAGCTTGTCGTGCTGGGCCTGCTGCTTGGGTGCCACCCACGGACACGGCACAGTCTCCCCACCTGCGTGTGCTTTCCAATTTGGCCGCGGTCGCATGTCCACCCCCCTGCTGAACAGGTGCCGGCACGTGAGTTTGCAGGAAGGATGTCTCAGGGGCATTCCTTAAAAATTTGCTTGAGGGATGGGACCAGCAGTTAGTGTAATGGCTATGTCGCTGGACTCCCATGTAGTTGACTGCAGTTCAGGTCCCCGACTCGGTAGCTTAAACTCACGCCGGGTGCGTGTGCGTGCGTGCCCAAGATCCCAAGAGGAGAATGGAGGAGAAGGGATTGCGGCGTGGCCATCTCCCCGGGGGGTGATTTCTCGCTTTCTGTCTCTCTGTCTCTCTCTGTCTTTCTGGTGAGTGCACACGCCCTATAGCAAAAACCTCTCCAAAACAAAACAAAATAAAACAAATTTGCCTGAGGGACCAGACCATGGCATAATGGTTATGTCACTGGACTCCCACGTGGTTGACTGTGGTTCAAGTCCCAGGTCTGGCAGCTTTAAATTCACACTGGCCATGTGTGTGTGTGTGTGTGTGTGTGTGTGTGCTCAAGATCTCGAGAGAATGGAGAAGGGACTGTGGCGTGGCCGTCTCCCCTGGGGTGTTTGTGTAATTTCTCATTTTCTGTCTCTCTGTCTCTCCGGTGAGCACACACACCGTATAGCAAAAATCTCTTTCTTTAAAAAAAAAAAAAAAAGTGTTTGATTTGGGGCCAGCAGGTGGCATGGTGATTAAGGCACTAGACTCCTACATGGCAGACCACTGTTCGAGTCCCGAGAGGAGAATGAAGGAGAAGGGATTGCGGCGTGGCCATCCCCCCAGGGGGTGATTTCTTGCTTTCTGTCTCTCTGGCAAGCACACCTACCCTGTAGCAAAAATCTCTCTTAAAAAAAAAAAATGGTGATGCTCTGTGAGACTGACATGCATGGGGGGAGTCTGGGTTTGCATCCTGAGACCCCCCTGAGGGTGCCAGGCACACGCAAGTCTGTGATTGGGGGCCGACTGAAGCTGGGTGTGCGTTACGACACCCATACCCTATTAGGGCTGCCTGTCTCTCTCTGCCTGCCTGTCTAGCTCTCTTGCTCACTCATGGGAGAAATAAATCAATGAGCTTTATTAAAGTTTCTCCTACAGGGAGCACAGACCCGCTGGAGAAAAACAGAGAGGGAAAGTGTTAACTCACCTCTGGGGGGGATGGTCATGCTGCAACCCCTTCTCTTTTATTTCCCTCCTGGGAGTTTGGGCACATACACATGCACTCAGTGTGTTTATTTATTTTTTCTTTTTTTTTTTATTATTTTTTTACTTTTCTTTTTTTTGGGAGAGGTTTTTGCTAAAGGGCACGTATACTCACCAGTAAGACAGAGACAGAGAGACAGAAAGCGAGAAATCACCCCCAGAGGGATGGCCACGCTGCAAACCCTTCTCCTCCATTTTCCTCTCGGAATCTTGGGCACGCACGCACACACGCCCGGTGTGAGTTTAAGCCACCGGGTCCGGGACTCAAACCGTGGTCGGCTACATGGGAGTTCAGCAACATAGCCATTACGCTAACTGCTAGTCCCGAGTGTGTTTATTTTTTTAAGAGAGATTTTTGCTATAGGGTGTGTGCACTTGCCAGAGAGACAAAGAAACTGGGAAATCACCCCCGGGGGGTTGGTCGTGCCACAGTCCCTTCTCCCCCATGCTCCTCTAGGGATCTTGGGCATGCATGCACACGTGCTCAGTGTGAGTTTTAAGCTGCTGGGTATGGGACTCGAACTGTGGTGGGTTTAGTAGTAGTCCAGTGATGTAACCATTACACCATCTGCTGGTCCCCTCATTATGATTTTTTAAAAATAATTATTTTATTAACTTTATTTATTTACTTATTTATTTTAATTTGACCAAAGAGAGATAGAGTGAAAGAGAGAGAGAGAGAGAGAGAGAGAGAGGAGAGAGAGAGGGAAAGTGAGAAAGCAAGCTGCCAGGTCCAGTACAGCACTTGAACCATGGTCGACCACGTGGGAGTCCAGCACCTTTAAACACAGCGCCACCTGCTGGCCCATCCCCAGTATGATTTTTAAGCCATCGGGTTCAGGACTTGAACCACGCAGCTGGCCACGTGGGATCTATATGCCTTAACCTTCATGACATCTGCTGCCCCCAACCCATTAATAAACTTAAAAAGAAAAAAAAGAAAACAAAACAAAAAAAAAACAGGGCCCTCTGGGGGCCTGGATAAGGATAGCGTGAGCAGCTGCAGAGGTGGGGCCGGTCAGGTGGGGAGCAGCAGGCAGTGTCCCCGCTAGTCTGCACGTCACCACTTGACCTCGCCAAGCGACCAGGCGCCAAATCTCCATCTCACACGCCTCTCTCCCTTTGTGGGTCTCTCTGTCTTTGTGTCTTTCTGTCTCTCCCTGCCTATCGGCCTCTGTCTCTCCATCTCTCTTTCTCTGTCTTCAGTCTCTTATTTATTTATTTATTTTTTGCTATAGGGCGCGTGCGCTCTCCAGAAAGACAGGGAGAGACAGAGAGGCAGAAAGCGAAAATTCACCCCCCAGGGGAGATGGCCACGCCGCAATCCCTTCTCCTCTGTTCTCCTCTTGGGATCTTGGGCACACACGCACGCATGCCCGGCATGAGTTTAAGCCACCGGGTCCAGGACTTGAACCACGGTCGACTACGTGGGAGTCCAGCGACATAGCCATTACGCTAACTGCTGGTCCCCTCTTTTTCTTTTTCTGACTCACACACATACCTCAGTTTCTCATCACCTCCCAAAGATAGAAACAGGGACCCCTTTTCCCTTCTCTAAGCCGCCGTGTCACTAGTAGAAATAATCCACACGAAATAAAACTGACGCTGGCTGGAACTGCGCGGTGAAAGACAGGTACTGATCTAGACATTGACAGAAGAATCAAATCTCCAGGCCAACGTGAAGCTCTGCAGAAACCTGGGAGAGCTGCAGTTGACAGAAATAATGCCAGGCAGGGAAACCCAGGGCAGTGGAGGTTGTTTGCTCGGTGTAGGCGCTGCAGCCAGGGACGCTGAGGAAGCGAATCTTTGTTGCAAATTTTAAGAAAGACTTAGGTCTTTTAAAAATCTAAAAAGAAAAATTAGGTTTTTTGCCATAGGCACCCTATGTGCTTGCCAGAAAGAGCCAGAGAGAGGGAAAGTGAGAAATCACCCCCCAGGGGGATGGCCACACCACAATCCCTTCTCCTCCATTCTCTCCAGATTTTGGGCACACACACCCACATGCCAGTTGTGATTTTCAAGCCACCGGGTCCAGGATTCGAACTGCGGTTGCCACCTTCTGGCCCCAGAAAAGACTAGGTCTGGGTGAAATTGACCTCAAAAACAAAAAATGAATGTGGAATACCGTAGAAGTGGTTGAACTGTGCTTCTTAGAGGAGTCATCAAAAGTTTAAATAGGGACCAGCCGATGGCAGTGTTTAGTTCAATAAATTCCCATGTAGTAGACTTTGGTTTGAGTCCCGGACCCAGCGGCTTAAAACGCATGCCAAAAATCCCAAGAGGAGAATGGAGGAAAAAGGATTGCAGTATGGCCATCTCCCCTGGGAGTTGATTTCTCCCTTTCTGTCTCTCTCTCTCTCTCTGTGTCTCCCGTGAGCACACACCCTACAGCTAAAATCTCTCTCTCTAAAAAACAAAAAGGGGGGAAGCTGGCAGGTGGTATGGTGATTAAGGTACTGGACTGAGTTTCGAGTCCCGGACCCGGTGGCTTGCTTTATCTCTCTCTGTCTCTCTCTCTCTCTTCCTGGACAAATTGAATAATAATAATAATAAAATAAATAAAATTAAGTAAATAGTTCTTAAAAAAAAATGTTTAAACGGAGTTGATGGGGTTCTTGTTTCCTCACGGTCATTGAGGTTGGTGAAGGTT